>BSBK01004825.1:0-555000 GCA_027943335.1 Chamaecyparis obtusa
ATATACTATATTATATACATATATATATATACATATAATGTATAATATATGTATATATATATATATTGTATATATATATATATGTGTATATATATATATATATATATATATATATATATATATAATATATATATATATATAAGCTATTCTCTTCGAGCAAGGTTGGTGCACTTTTCCATTTCAGGGTAAGCCTCGGGAGAGCTAACCACTCCATGGTTGGGTGGAAAAAAGTGCCTGGGCCCACACTCCCGTCTCAGGGTTTGCAAGTGGATATGATGTCTAGAGGCTTACGAGATAGGGATTATTGACTGAGTGGTGCCTTGTTACTGTGTATTTGACAGTTTGGGAAAAATGTTATTCATTGATTATTGTATCTTTTGATTTATATGGTTTGGGTCAAGAGAAGGTCAAAATTTTGAAATATGATGTATATTTAATGCCTAAATGATTGTACTCTTCCACTATTTGGTCGAATGTTGTATTTTGTAACTCCTTTTTCATGAATATTGTATTTTTGACATTTTTTGGTCAAATTATGTATCATTAATGATGTACATGGAATATTATTTGGTTGACCCTGAGTATTTTTAGGGCTTGTTTCATGTTTATTTCTTTATGGGATTTACGGTCTTTACATGTGGTATCAGAGCTGTGTTTAAACCCTAGGGCTTGGGTCTTCTATGCTAAAGTTGTGTTTGTGCATGGTTCAAGAATAGACTGTCATCATCCAGACTAAAAAATAGTGGCCGATATGGAACTAGTAATAAAAAAAATGGTTTTTCTCAATGAAAGGCCCAACTGAAATCGTAACCCTTTTAGTTGAATAGAGGAACATCTTGCAACAACAAAATGATTGGATGAATGTCATTGAAAATGACTTGAGGGGTGGACATAATGAGGGTTAGCAGGATGATGAAGCTCGTAGGAAACATGTGGAAGATCAAAGGCTTGAGGCTCTTCGGAAAAGAGGAAGAGGATAGGAGGATTAAGGAACAACATAAAAGAGATGTTGATATTGGGGGAAAATGCACGAGATCTAAATAATGACCAGATAGATGAGCAACTAAGAAAGGACCTTAAAAAGGTAACGCCACCTACTTTGATGGGAAAAACTATAGGGGATGATGTAGAGGCATGGATCATCTCCATGAAAAGTAATTTCATGGTCAAAATCTTTGTGGATAGTCTAGGGATTTATGGGGGTCCTTTCCAGCTGATTTGAGAAGCAACAACATGGTGGAATAATGAAATGGCTGAGAAGAAGTTACAACTAGGATAGATATCTTGGGGATGATTTCCTAGTTTTTTTCAATAAATGATGGTTACCACAGCTATTTTATGATAGGAAAGTGTCCGAGTTCCAAAATCTGATCCCAAGGGGTCTTTTTAGTGACCAAGTACCATGAGAGGTTTTTCCATTTGGTGAAATATGTTCCATAATATCTGTAGGATGAATGATTCATGACATGTAAGTTTGTTTTGGGATTACATCCAGAGAATGGATCTGAAGTTGAGATGCATGAACTTGAAACTATGGAATTTGCATATGCTAAGGCATTATTACAAGAGGAGAAATTGAAAAGGGTACCAGCAATCAGATGCTCACAATGAAATGATAGTTCACAAGGATTCAAGAGAAAGTATGATAATGATAAACCAAGGAATAATGGACATCAACAAGTGTGAAACCTAAGAGGTAAAGGAAGGGGTAATGGAGGCATAAATAATAACAACCCTCAGAATCATAATCAGAACATGGGTAATAACAGGAATGGGAACAATAAGAATGGAAACAACTGGAGGAAAAGAACCAAAAATAGGTAGGGACCAAGGAATGGATGTTTCAATTGTGGGGGGTAATTATTATGCTTCTTATTGTCCTCAGAATATGACTCAGAGAGAGGTTAAATCCCATCAATTTCAACACCAAATTCATACAGTTATTGATCATCGCCAAGCAAATTTTAAGGCAACTCCCACTCAGATAGTTGGTAAGATCTATGGACATGATGTTTCTATTTTGATTGATATTGGAGGTACTAAATGTTTTATAGATCCTAAGTTTGTTTCAAAATTATCTGTTAGAGCTAGTTATTTATCTGAATCATGGATGGCTGAATATGGCAGTAGGACAGAGTGTAGGGTTGATTAGTGTATAGCATGCAGTAATTTTGAATTTCCAAATTTTCAAACACAAGTTAACCTTTAAGTCAATCCTTTAGCATCTTATGATGTTATTTTGGGCATAAATTGGCTAATTGAGCACAAGGCCATTATGAATTGTAAGGACAAGTCAATTCAATGTCATGATTTAGGTATGCCTACAATTCTTAAGGGTATTCAGAAGCCTTTGGAGCTAAGGCTAATTTTGGCTATGCAAATGAAGAAACCCCAGAAGAAGGGGTGTGTGATCTATGTAGCTTATGCAAAGGACTTAGACATTCCTTCTAGTCTAAATGATTATCCTATCTTGCAAGAGTTCCAAGATGTGTTTCCAGAAGAACTACCTAAATTGCCTCCTAAGAGAGAATTTGACTTCTCTATAGATTTGTTACTAGGAACCGAACCTCAATCCAAGGCTCCATACAGAATGACAACCATAGAAATGTTTGAGTTGAAAACTTAGTTGCAGAAAATTTTAGATAAAAGGGTTCATATGCCCTAGTGTGTCACCATGGGGAGCACCTATGATCTCCGTAAAGAAGAAAGATGGCACCTTGAGGTTATGTATAGACTACTAAATGCTCAACAAGGTGACTATAAAGAACAGATATCCGCTTCCAAGAATAGATGAACTATTCGATCAAATGAAAGGAGCAACGGTGTTCTCAAAAATTGACTTAAGATCTGGATACCATCAACTTCAGATCAAGGATGAAGATATAAAAAAAAATCTTTTAGAACAAGGTATGGGCATTATGAATTTGTAGTATTACCTTTTGGTCTGACTAATGCTCCTGCATCATTCATGAACTTGATGAATAGTGTGTTCTAAGGTTTCTTGGATAAATTTTTAGAGATTTTCATTGATGATATTTTAATTTATTCCAAGAATCTTGAGGAACATGAGGAGCACTTACGTATAGTTTTGCAGTGCCTTAGGGATAAGAAATTGTATGGAAAACTATCCAAGTGTTCATTTTATCAAAAAGAAATTCATTATTTGGGGTATATAATTTCTACTAAGGGAATAGCAGTGGATCCTAAAAAGATTCAAGCTATACTTGAATGGCCAACACCACAGAATGTGACTGAAGTAAGAAGTTTCATGGGGCTTGTAGGATATTACAGGAAGTTTCTGGAGGGATTCTTGAAGATAGAGACATCTATTACATCCCTTCAAAGGAAAGGAAAGAGGTATGAGTGGACAGAGGTTTGTGAGCAAGCTTTCTAGTCACTAAAATAGAAACTCACATCCTCTCTCATATTAGTTATACCATATCCTAAGGGTCATTTTACTATTATCATTAATGCTTCAGGTGAGGTTTTAGGAGGTGTACTTATGTAGAATAGTAAAGTAGTGGCTTATGAGTCACTAAATTTGAAGGAGTACAAGGTTAACTATATGCCTCATGATTTAGAACTTGCTACCATAGTTAATGCACTTGTGATGTGGAGACTACCTTTTAGGTAAGCCTTTCAAGTTGAAAATAGATCACATGGGTTTTAGGTACATCTTCACTCAACCCAACCTTAATGCAAGATAGAGATGATGGATAGAATTCTTGAGCGAGTATGATTTTGGTATTGAATATATCAAAGGGAAATAAAATAGGCTAGTTGATGCCTTAAGTAGAAGGAGACACATTTCAGCTATTTCCACTACTCAAACACACCTAAAGGAACAGGTGTTGTAGAACCTCCAAGGTGATGACCATTATGAGTTGGTCAAATCAACATTACAGAATGATCCGACAAACCACCATTTTGATGGTTACTCTTTTAAAAAGGATGGTATTTTAAGATACCAAGGGAGGATGTATATTCCCAACCAGGATGGGTTGAGGAAATTGGTTTTTGAGGAGATGCATTGCACTCCATTTTCAAGGCATCCAGGAGTGAATAAGATGCTTGTAGATATGTGACCATTTTATTTCTGGCCCAGACTTAAAAGAGACATGGTAGCATCTATAACTCAGTGTTTAGAATACCAATAGGTCAAAGTTGAGCATGTCCATCCAACTGGACTTTTGTATCCTCATGAGATACCAGAATACAAGTGGCAGGTTATCACTATGGACTTTGTCCAAGGTTTTCCCATGACTAGGTGCAAAGATGATGTAATCTTGGTTGTGGTTGATAAATTGACCAAGTTTTCTCATTTCATACCAGGTAGTTTGAGGGATGGATCCTCGATTTTGGCCAAAAAATTCATTCATGATATTTATAGACTTCACGGAGTACCTAAGACCATAATGTTTGATAAAGACATGAACATGAATTCAAAGTTTTGGACAACCTTAAATGCTTCTTTGTGAACTAGATTGAACTTTAGTACAACCTATCATCCTCCAAAAAATGGACAAACTGAAAGGGTAAATTAGGTTCTTGAGGACTTACTGAGAATGTATTGCATGGATCAACAGTACAAGTGGGAAGAGTATCTTCCTTTGGTTGAATTTGCTTACAATAATTATCATCATTCTTGACTAGGTATGGCTCCTTTTGAAGCACTGTATAGAAGGAAGTGTCAGACACCTATCAGTTGGGACAAGGTAGAGGACAAAATCATTGTTGGTCCTAATCTACTAAGGGAGATGGAAGAGTAGCTGACTCTTATTCGAGAAAGGTTGAATGAAGACGTTGATAGGTAGAAGAGTTATGCAGACAAGAACCATACTTTCAGATATTTCTTGGTGGGGGACAAATTTTTTCTTCATGTGAGGCCATGTGCAAGAGTTCTATATCTTTTGGTAGAGCTTCTAAGATCACACCTAGATATGTTAGGCCTTTTGATGTTTTAGATATTATCAATTCTATTGCATATAGACTGACCTTGCCACCCACTCTTGCCTGTATTCATAACATGTTTCATGTATCTTTATTGAAACCTTACCATCCCGATGCGTCTCATATCCTTGATTGGCATGGTTTACAAGTACAAGATTTGGGAGTGGTGTTAGTGGAGCCATCTAGTATCATTGATTAGTGTACCATCAAGATACGCGATAGAGAGATCTTATAGTATAAGGTCCAATGGGACCAATTCTATGTTGACAATGCTACATGGGAGGATGTAGATGATATGATTAGATCTTTTCCGCATTTACTTTGATAGACTTATATATGTTATTTGATTTATGTTTTTTAGTTAGTTTATGGTATGAGAACATATGTAGTATTTTTCATAAGACATCACGATGACATCTTCTCTTAGAGGGGAAGGATGTCATAGCTGATTGTTTAGACACTAAAACTATTTATTGGTGACTTTTTGTTGACTTTTGACTTGGTTGCTTGTAGACGACCTAAGTTGATTTATTAAGCCTTGCCAGACATATTTTTTTATTTAGATGAATAAATTAATATATGTATGAATTTTCTTTTTCTTAGGATGATAAATTAAAAGTGATTAATGATTATCATGTTAAGATCAAGTTATATGCTATAAAATATCATTTTTTTATATGATTAAAAATGCTCATGATGAATATTTTGCAAGTTGATTTGGTTATTGAAGTTGGGAACTAATCTACTGATGGAAAAATTTGAGTGTTCATTTGATCATAGGACAAAAGATGAGGGTTTAGATGAGGTAAGGGAGCCTAGCTCCTTGGTAAGGATGATTTTGGAATTATATGATTAAATCATGCACAACACTTTGATGTTTTAAGTTTTCAAAAGTATATTATGGATTGAAATGTGTAAAATCTTATTCATTTGTGTATGTATGTGCTATAATTGATGCTTAGAGTATATTTGGAATTCTTTCAAGAAAAATGGTGTGGCTAATTTCTATTATTATTATTCTTTTATCGATTACAAGATTACGGTGAATTTAGATTTTATCTCTTGAATCAATTTAAATTTCATATATTTAATTAGATTAAGTGTGTTTGACTATTTTCGAGAAATAAGTTAAAGAATTGATAGTGGCGGATAGTTTAAAGGAAAGATTTTAGGGGGAATTTTTTTTATACTGGTAGTAACCGATTGGAAGAGTGGACTTTTTCTGTGTTATTAAAAACAACTATTTATCCTTGTCTTGCTGGTGTGGATGGAGGAGGAGACTATTTCATTTGGATTTGACTGGCGGTTTAAAGCAGTTGAATGTGGAATCCTCAGAGCTGTGTAGGAGTTAGTTGTTGAATGGTTAAAGGGAATAGGTAGTGGATGGATTAGAGGGGCCATTTGTGCTTAATTAGATGGCACGTTGGACACCACTTAAGGTTGAAAGTTGTGCACTAAATAAAAGGAGAAACCAATGACAAAAATTAGGGAGTCTTTGGCATGAAATAAGAAAAAAGCGTAGAGTAGAGATTAGAGAAGTTAGAAGATGATATAGAGGAGGCAACCATGTAAAAGGGAGCACACGCAATAAAAAGAAAAAAGGAGAGCTACGTAGTTATGGAGGGGAGAGTAAGTATTAAAAAATGCAGAGCAGGGAAGAAAAAATAGAGGTGGGAAAAACATTAGCCAAGAAGCACACCCAGCCAAGAAACATACGCAACCAAGGAGGGAAAATAATTAAATCTGCAGAAGTTTGGATTTATCAAGAATTGTTATCCATAGAAAATACTAGGTTTTCCTCTTTCATATATCATTTTTTTTTAGAGTATGGAGTATTAGTATTCATCTTATTGCATTGAGAATATTGTGGATCTCTTTATTTTGTTCATTATTCTCTGGTGTCATGTTAAATAGTGCATGTCTTCTAGAAATTCTGGATTAAATCATATGGCATAACGTTTTCTTTTTGTGTTTTTGAAAAAACTATACACTAAGGGCATCTATGTCTATATTTTTTGTTGTTGTTGATAGTATATTAATCACTCCAATTGAAAACAAGGAAGTTTAGGCATTAGTATTTTATTTTTCTTTTAGTTTTGTTATTTATATGTAGTTTTATTTGATTGTTATTCTTAAAAAATACACAACAAATGATTTATTATATATTGATCACTTCTGTAAAGTGTGTTGAATGAAGATAAACTAAACTTGATATAGAATTTTCTTTAGAGGGAGTTTGGACAAAATCTACTGTTACTAATTTGATAAAGACAATTAATTAAAAAAGAGAAGATAATGAAAAACAAACATCTTACATTACAATATATATAGAAAATTTCATACATTCAATTCTCAACGCAAACCATAGATCAAATTCAAGTAAAGACTATTACAAAAAAAATAGGAATGTGGAAACATGGAAAACATGTTGAAACCAGCTGTAGAAGCATTGCAGTTTATCCTCCTTATTTTTAGGAAACATAAAGAATATGACTGACTGTTTCACCATTATAATTGACTGCAAACGTGAAGTGGGATAAATTTATCTTCTTCAACTTTTAAAATAATTTAAGTTTATCTTAAGCCCAAAGAATCCATTCAATTATGAAATTCATGCAAACAATATTCTGATTTCTATTAAAAAAAAATTGGTTTCTTCTTCGATCCAATTTGCTGAAGGTTTTTCTTAAGATTTCAAGTTTTATGTACAAAAAGATAATAGACACGTTTCTCTTAAAAGTTTTACCAAACTTAGCTCAAAAACATCTCATCTTCGGAAGATAGAAAGTATAGGCATCATTTGTTAGTTTTGTACTTAAGATGCAGTTTTTATTTATTTATTAGGTTGTTTACCCTTTAAACATACATAGCATATCATTTGTTATTTATTCTTTATGTTCTTTTCAGTTAAGTGTACTAAATGAAGAAGATCTCAACAAAATAGAATTTGTCTAAGAGAGGGTGCTATTTTACTTTTGTTTAGAATTGATGTGTAATGTGGAATAGACAGAGAAGGGTAATTTTGATGTTTTTACCTGTCGGTGAAACTGATATATATAAAAGATACTTTGGACAAAGTTTTGTTTTCACATATGTATCATTATTATTCTTGGTTAGTCATGAAATTTTCTCTCTGCCACCCTATGATTAGGATTTCTACTTAGACTAAAGAATGTTAAGCAGATAGATTCACAGTTGCTTCATATTCTTCGCTTCATATTCTTTTGACTCATCAGTGTCGGGAAGCTATTCTCCTCGAGCACGATCGGTGCACTTTTCATTTCAGGGTGAGCCTCAAGGGAGCTAACCACTCCATGGTTGGGCAGAAAAAGTGACTGGGCCACATTCTGATCTCAGGGTTTGCAGGTGGAAGTGTTGTCTTGAGGTTTAGGAGATAGGGATTACTAAGTGTGTGATGCCTTGTTACAGTGTATTTGACGGTTTGGGAAAAATTGTTATTTACTGATTATTGTATCTTTTGATTTATATGGTTTGGATCGAAAGAAGGTCAAAATTTTGAAATATGATGTATTTTTATTGCCCAAGTGATTGTACTCTTCGACGATTTGATCGAATGTTGTATTTTGTAACTCCTTTTTCATGAATATTGTATTTCGACATTTTTGGTCGAATTATGTATCATTAATGATGTACATGGAATATTATTTGTCAACCCTGAATATTTTTAGACTTGTTTCATATTTATTTATTTATGAGATTTAAGGTCTTTACAACTATTGTCTATTCAAATATCAAAATGCATTCTACAATTCATTGAAAATTTATAAATAATTATATTCTACATTTTAATTTAATTAATTGAAATACTGTAAACTGTACATTTTGTTCTCTAATTGACGTTGCCGGAGGAAATTAGGTAGTAAACGTAATGATATCAGAACTCAAAAAAAATTACGCATTCTTTCTCCATGAAATGATTTTAAAAATAACCAGAACAATTTTTTATTTTTTTGGATGGGGAGACGTTCTTTGCGATAAGAAAGTTCAAAACTAATGATTTGTTCTTTACAGAAAGATAAAGAAAAGAAATTGTTTATCAACCAAATGCCTGTGAAAAAATCATTGTTTTTGCCATTAAAGTTTCTCTCACCTCGTAAAACGATGACAGTCCATATCCAAATGTCAAATGTCGAAAAAATGACAAGACACTGCTTAACTTTTCATAAAGTAGTTTGATTCTTCTGTAAAACCAATGACTTACATGAATTGATACGTAAAACATTATTCCACCTCATACCCCACATCAAAACTAAAAATGGAATGCACTGCAAATTATAACTGTGAGCGAAATCATTTCTTAAAGTGAAATTTTAAATTTAATTTTTCTTCATCTCCTGAAATTTCCATGGATGTTAATGGATAGTTCTGATTTCAGTGTTTTATAATCAGCAGTTCAATTCATATAAATTTATTTAAAACATTTGGTTTCAAGTGATATAGTTTCGATACAATCAATATATTTATAATATAGTTTTTTGAATTTGAGAATAGATGTTAAAATTGTGTAGAAGCGTTGATAATCTTGATAAATATGATATAATTCAGAAATGTAAGATAAGCTTCAATTTGATATGTCATACCAACAAATAAAATGAAGAAAATAACATAAAAAGGATCCCAAGAAAACAAAGAATAATAAATTTTAAAAAAGGAGCGAAAGATTCCACAATAATGATTATTCATTATGACTAGTGGCAATTATTGTATTTGTGAACCGGGAACAAAATATTTCACAATCATGATTATACATTATTACTTCTGACCGACGATTGATAGGATAGGTTGCCAGAAATATATGTATATTTAAAATAATATAAGTAATTTTTTGCTTATAATCAGTTTTGATTTAACGAATTTCTGTATATTTTATGTGTAATGGGAGGGCCATGCATTTCAACCAGTTGAGCTGATAATGCGTAATGGGCGGACGTGAAAGCTTCGGGCTGGTCAAAATCTTTGTATGCATTATGATTCTTTGGCAGTAATTTATATAGAAGAATATTAGTCATTATATGAGAATAGACAAGGGATGGCTTTGTGTCCGTTCTTATGTGAAGCTTTTGGGGTTTCATATTGAGATTTCGTTAGGGTTTCTAGAAAATGTTTAGTTTTTCTTATGAGAAATGGTTTGTTATTATATCTAAATTTAAAATATAATATAACTTATGTAAAAGATAAGTGGTGGAGTATTATAATTTTAAAAGTTTTAATGTTGGAGTTTATAAAAATAATAAGAGTTATAATAGTGAGAGGAGGGTCATTATCAAGATGGTTTTCCTAGTTTCTTAGAGATCTTTATTGTCAAGAATGAGTCCCGATTCATGATGGTGATTGTTTTGTTCTTTTCTTCTTGATTAACAATTTTACATGAATAGGAGAAATAACAAGCTTTTATAATGGGAACTTTCTCTTAGATAATATTGAGGTCAAATTTAAAAATCTGAAGGATGGCCAATATAAGTAGTCATTCAATGAAATCATTTGACTTTAAAAAGTTGATCTTGATGAAATAACATATTCTTCATAATGATGGGTTCATTCCACGAAAAAAACCCTTTCTTGATTAAGACAATCTATTTAGGCTAAAAAAATAAGTGATCAAAAGTCACGAGTACGAATTGTAAATGCCATGTAATCATATTGAAATATTCAATATTTAGTGATCAACTACCATGTGCAAATTTGGCTTCGCTATGATCGTATTGAAAGTATTCAATAAAGTGATTAGCTACCAAGTGTGAATTCATTGTAGGCACAAATTTAAAAAAGATTATATTTATGACAATAGCAAGAGAATATGTAGAAAAAGCTTCTAGGAAAACATGGAAAATATTAGGTTTGAGTACACTATCCTATAGGGCTTAATAGAGCTCATCTTAGAAATAATCATAGTCAATAACTTTCTTATTAGCCATAGAAAAAGCCACTTCATGAATATCTATCAAGGTGAGTTTCTAGTCATAAAGGGCTCATTACATACTACAGAGCCAACAAAGGACTAGAATTAAACAATATTGAAGGTCTTGTTTAGTCTCTAAAGAAGGGGCTTGAGCCTACAAAACCTATTGATAATGGTGGATGAAAAATAGGAAAATATCAAGAAGTTACTTAGAGAAGACTTGGTGGACTTCTCATATACTTTATCTTCTATGGAATTTGGCAAGCTCAAAGGGATTAATAAAATTATTTCAAAACTTCATATCTTTAATTTATAGTCATGCAAATAGCCTTGATTTAATCTCCTTGAATTGTATGAGCATCAATAATTTTTTTCTACTAATGAAATTGAGCAATGTACAATCATAGATTGGGAGAGAACAAAACAAACACTAGCTTTATGGTGACATGATGAAGGTTTGAGGTGGTAGCATCATACGAGCATTAGAACAATGTTAATTAATCAACATAAATTTATTAAACAATCAATATTTTATTTGATGAAAAAATTCCACCATTAAATTTAACCAACCTCTTAAACAAAATATAGATTTAATTCCAAATAATTAAAAATAAACCATAATTCTAAATAAACAAATATATATAACCTTAAACTTTAAAATCAAAATTTACCTACCATTTTTATCTCATACTTTTCCAGATTTTAGATGTATTTAAATTATTTAATACCTTCTAAAATCTTATCAACTAGCAAATAAACTATTTTCTATAAAATATTGTACTCATTTTGCAATGGTTCTTCTCACTCTAATCATTACTCATTGTCCTAAATTACTTTTAGTGAATAGAACAAACTTGAAAAAATATCACTATTTATCTTCTTAAATGAAAATTTTAAATACTCCTCTTTGCCAACATTTTTTCCATCCTTGTCATCTTGTTCAAATGTTATATATATATATATATATATATATATATATATATATATATATATATATATATATATATATATATATATATATATATATATATATATATATATATATCCAAGTTCTATCTTCAATTTACAAGTTCGTATTCAATAATGATAATAGTGATAATTATGAAAATTAAAGAAGATTTATTATTAATAATAAAATATTTATAAATCTTGGGATGATCTTGTAGTGTAATGGTAAGTTGCAAAGTGGTGCTTAGACCGCATCTCTTGTTCTAATTCTAGCACATTGATATGCTTGTTCAAATGAGTTGACATTGGTGACAATCCCAAAGATGTGGATGACAAAGAATGATGGCCCGATAGGTGAGAAAAGTTCTCCCCACACAGGGGCACAAGAACCCACAAAATATGCAATAGGAAAGATGAAAAAATACATTGGTAGAAGAGAAATAAGTGTGATAATACCAAACATATTTTAGGATGAGGTCCCTAAAAAATGTGGTTTCACTAGTTCATAGCTCCAGTCAAAAGTGTTCACCAATTAAAAAAAATATAAATCCTTTAACTTTTAAAATGTGAATTTATTTATTTCGTGGGTCATATAATTTGAGTAATTGTTTAAATTGTTTATGTTTTATTCTAGGGAGGAAAGGTAGGTATAAATGCCTTCCTACACCAATCTAATAAAATAAAATTGTAAAAAAATATTTAATAACTTAAATAAACACGCAAATAAGCAATAAATCTATAACACATAATTTACATAGTAAAACCCCTTATTTAAGAGAAAAAATTCACACTCCAAAAGCATAGCTCAATGTATTATTTGTCAATGATTATTATAATAAGACTTTGATGCAAATATCTATATAAGAAGCTTAAAAAATTAGTAGATTTTGGAATGATTCTAATATAGCATAAAAATACTTGCAAAAAAAGTCTATAACATTTGGACAACTTGCCTCATTTTTATAGAGTACTGAGATGGACACCTATTATTGCTACATGACATCATCACATTGTTTGAGTACACTTTAAATATTGTTAATTATTATCATTAATATGTTATCATTGATGTCATTTCTCTGGTCAATCTGACAATCTTATATGTGTTCTATGTATGGGTTTGATAGTTGTATCAACGGTACTTGTTTCAATCTATTGCATGGTGTAATGCCCCACCCAAGAACCCTTGGAAACCAAAGGGTAAAACATGAACTTAACATGTTTTTTTAGTAACAAGATAACATAACAAGAGCATCAAGTATTCAAAAGCACAACATATGTATATCTCAAAGATAAGAACATGAACATGGCATGTTCATACACAAGTAGAAGTCTTACAATACTTCCAAAGATTCCCAAGAAAAACACATACTTGAAATGGAGAACACATGTTCTCGAGATTTCCCTTCAAATATTTAGACGTTGCCCATGAACCAAAAGAGGCTAAGATGGAAAGAATTCATGGCTAACAAGAAGGGAGACAACTTTAACAATATCAATCCCATAACAATGATGTTCTTTTTAAGCCCAAATAGACATTCCTAATGTGATTAGCTATACAAGTTCATTTACCTTTCTATCTATGATCAAAAGTAATAATTAATCATACAACCATATACAAGCATCAATAAGGTCCATAAGGAAATCAAGGACCCTCAAGAATCCCACCCATAAACACCCACAAAATACCCATCTCCCAAAACTTCATGGAAAATAACACTAAGTAGAGATGATGATGATCATACACAGATGTTGATCAAGGAGGTGGAGATATTGATTGGCGGAGATGATGATCCACCACCGGTGAACTCTAGAAATAAAAGTTTCATTCTAGTGAGGGAAGAGACATCGACCCTCAGCCAGAGAAATTGATTTGCATAAATGTCAGTGACCAGACACAAACATCGATCTGGAAACTTAGCCCAAACATGTAAGAAAACATAATTAAATCTATGTCGACTCCAATGCATGGCTTAAAAGTAACTTTCTCCACATTGAGGATTACTAGATACACAAATATCAAAATACATAATTGAGATACATAAAGAAAACTAGGCTAAAAATGAGAACTTTAAGTAATACATGAGCATATAATAATACAATATGGTGGAATGAGCTCTCAAGCTCTGAGTCTTGCAACTGGAGGAATTCCATCTTTGTACATAGGTCCCTAGTAGTGGTATAAATTTTCAATTCCAACCTACCATGTGCAACCCATACACCCACCCCACCATGCTCACAGAGATAGTAATCTAGCCACAAATACAAGACATGCATGCAAGAAATGAATGACTCTCTCACAGACCAATTAAATGCATAATCTCATATGACATAAAAAAGGTCCAATATAATACAAGTACATAATGTAATCGTACATGGAGAACATTCAACATGTGATCCAAAGTAACACATAAATACATAAGTCCACATCATCACAATATAAATCATATTACTACTTAGTAATGACAAGGCTAAAGTGTAGGGACTCTAGTGGAGTGTCATTAAATGTCTCACAATAGCCCAAGTAGTATCAAGTCTTTGATCAATGTCAATAGATGGTCAAGATCAGAATGTATCTTTGATCAACAACCATAGGTGGCTAGATATTTTATCTTCAATCAACACCTGCAGGTGGCTAGCTACTGACTTACCTTTGATGAACAGCCTCAAGTGGCCAAGTAGTCGATTACTCTTATTTATGTGTTTTAACCCAAAATCATTTATTAACTTTTCTCTTTATGAAGAACTCCTTCATGTGGCCTGTAACAACCACTTATGGGTTGGGATCCAAAGGAGCCACTCCACTCCACTACCCAAACACAAAATGTTCTCATGTCATTATAATGATGAGGCATAAAGAAAAAATAACACAATAAGATAAAATCTATAAAACCTAAATACACAAGGGATTCAATTGGTTTCAACTGAGAGCATAGGTCACTCGCACCTCGGCATAGGAGCATAGCTCAACTACATATCACATGCGAGCTCAATCTCAAGCATGGAGGGTTCCAATACAATAGGAAACATAAAAGCAACCCAAGCTTGATAACATGAGGATAACTCAACTCCAAAGACACTCAAGGCAAGAAATCAAGTAAAGGCAAAACCAAGCCAAATATCAAGCTGCTTGATTGGCCACTTTTCCAAGAGCACACATTCCCATGTAATCTGTCAATCATCTCATTAGAGTACAAGGAAGACTCAAAACACCCAAAAGCATTAAAATACCCAAATTTTGGCAAAATTGGCAAAGTACAAAAATCAATAATTTAACATTGAAATGGCACTTTCTGATCGAGATACAAAAATACTTGGAATTTCCTATGACCATTATAATTCTATGATCCTACTTTTTGTAGTAGAGACTACTAATTCCAATATTTAATTTAGTCCAAACATGGCAATTGACAGGTTTTGGATGGCACGCAAAATGAGGTGCTGACGAAAAAGCCCAAAAGTCAAACATCAAATAAATTGATGAAATTAAAACCCATTGGTCTAAATTCACCCAAAAACACATTTATAAAATAAAATTCTAGATTCGGGCACTTCACAGAAATCTAGTTGTATAACTACGCTAAAACTTCAAAACCCACATCAGCAAAACATATAAAACTCACACATGCCCAACCTAGTGGAGGAAAGCAAAAAAGTTGTGAGGAAAAACTAGTTATCAACCCACAAACTAATATAAATTTATATCATTCAAAAAGATGAAGTGAATCAAAAGATACGAAGAGCCCTACCTCACACGAATGGTAAAAACCAAGAAATGGCTGAAATAAATGAAGACTCCGCTGAATCAGATGAAACCTTCGGTGAAGCGGAGAAAATATGACACAATTCCAACGAGCCGCTCCATGCTAAAATCCAACAACCCAATCAGATACAACAAACAAATCTATAAATTGCTCACAAGAGGGTTTGATCAAAAGTCACAATTTCTCAAAACACAATATGAGAAGTGAGTGTAAAAACTCACTTTTCAACATTATAAGCATTTTTCCAAAGTGACTTATAAAATGGATTATTTAAATAATTATTAATCAACTTGGACCTTTTCAAATTAAATAAAATGATACCAAATATTTGGAATCCAACTACAACAAATTAGCTGGCAATTACAATAAAATATTAAAAATCCCCAAAATACATTAAAATTAGCATTTTAATTAAATCATCCACGATAGCTATGAGAATTTCTAAATACACAAACACACTCATGGGTCTAACACAAATGCATAATGAATCTAGATTTATCAAGATATACTAGAGGGAATAATATAATAATACAGATATGTCGTCTATACAAGGTCGACATTGGCTCAATATGCAAGGCCAAAGCTACTATCTCCTAGTGTCACTGTCGAGGACATAGGCACACACTCAAATCCTACAACTCGGGATGAATGTTCCTGGTACCTATTCACTAAAACATGAAAACATCAAGTGCAGTTTCTCAGAATATATAAATATCTGAAGCACTTATACTACATGATAATCATAGTGAAGGAGAGCACTACATCATGTGGATCTCATGAATGAGTGACTATGAATCTGTCTCACTTCATATTGGAACCAAGGGAAAAACATATAGCAGTAGTGCAATAAAGTAGTACACATCATATAATTACATTAACATTGTATTTACATTAAAAAAATTTAAATAAATCATTTTATGACTATTCTAAGCATAATTCACTGAAAGTAATAACTAATATATCCTCAGCATAAAAGGTGCCATAATCAAATATCCATGGTAATCATCCTAACATATTATCTCAAAGTATTATTAGGTAGATATGATCAAAATACTAACAATAACATAATCTAACAAATGAATCATCTATGTTGTAGTAATTGAAATAAAGTGCGGTAATCAAATACATCACATAGTGTAATCACTAGATAAAATTTCAAGGGTACTCACAGAGCAACATTTTGATACAATCAAACTCTAGTAGCTAATAAAAAACACCTCAGTGACATCATCAAATCACTTCAAAATCCAAACAAGGAAAATATCAATCCTAACCATAGCAACAACAATCTCAAAATGAACACAATAATCAACTGTACTGGGTGCATCTCACAATGCCAACATAAAATCATAACATGGTAATAGCCAATGCATCACAAGATCAGCTCAACCAATCACATAGGATAAACAATAAGTATCTCAAAGCCAAATAAAAGCATCATAAATCAGGTATACAACGAGTCACAACATAATTGTCCTCACAACCAAGTATAAAGCATAAATAGCTTGTCAATGCAATGACATAAATCATATCACCCAAAGGTACGAACCTCTCACTGGTCTAACATGATCACACAAAAAAGCATAAAATTCAAAGCCACATCTATTAGGATGCCATGCACAAATAAAATTAGAAAGGCACTACATCATCTCCCCAAAGACTAGGCTTACTCCTCGAACCCTAAAAGTCAAACCAAAAGAGCCCACCAAGTGTGAGGTCAAGAACCAATCCATAATAAAAGAATAGACATACTTCTCCACAAGTCTAGCCAAATAAGACTAATTCCTTACCAATTAGCCTCACAACTACATAAAGGATCATACACACACAAAAAGAGCATCAAAACACTCTCCAAGTCCTTCAACAAGGAGCACCATACATGCTAGGAAAGACATATTTAGCCACAACCTCTACAAAAAGAGGTATAACACAAGCCACTCTACCTCATCATGAGGTGTCTAATTGAAAAAAATTTCTCACCATGATCTCTCCAAGACCAAAGCACCAAATCTCTTTGGGTCGATAACCCCAATCCCAAGGTAAGTATAACCCAATACGTTGAAAAGAACTACCATACTCATATGAAGAATACTTAAATCTAACTTGAGTCTTGCTAACTTACCTAATAGTCAAAGAAAGGTGAAGATTCTCCACCATATTTTCACTTATTTAGGGATGCTACATCCAAATCAAGGTACCAAGAGATACAATGCACAAGGTTTCTTCTCATAGCTAAGAGCACTCACAAAATAGAGGCTCAATAGTGCACTCCTTCCATTCTAAGGGATACTTAGAATAAATCCAATCACTAAGCATAGGAGCAATATGATTTCCATGACATTGAGAGCTCAACTATAGTTATAAAACTAGGGTCATGCCTCCCAGCTAGACCACAGTCTTGCCTTCAACAAGGTGGAAATGAATCCAAATGGAGAATTTCATCTTACATTAAACTCCATACCAAATATCAAGATGGTAAGATATGCCTAAGGATATCATGTCCTTCTAGCCTAAAGCTAGGAATATCACACTACCAGTAATCCTCTGGCATCCCGATCTCCAACATGGGTCTAGCCAAGGAAGGGTAACTTAACCAATATGCGCACGTGTGTGTGTGTGTGTGTGTGTTTGTGTGTGTGTGTATGTATGTATGTATGTATGTATGTATGTATGTATAACTATAAGGGGATATAGCTATAGGAGTATTAAGACAGGGAAAATAGACTCTCTATCCCCACATTATGCCAACCTAAGAAAATTTGGAGAAACCCACAACCCAAGAAACCCTAGCAAACACTCACTATAAATAGTACACACAAAACAGTTCATCCAACACGTCTATACCACTCTAAAAGAGGCAATCACAATAGAAATAAGTGGTCATCAAGACCGATGACATGGATCAAAATCAATAGGTGGACTAAGTCGCACCCAACTATCCATAATAACAAAGCTAAGAAGGGAAATGCTCAAGGTCTTTGAATCGCATCATGGGAGAAAACAAGAATCTCAATAAGAACCCATGCTAGAAACCAATGCAAGAATTCAAGCTCAACCAATATCACTTAAGATGCACAATGACCTTAACATAAAATATCATATATCATGATTCTAGCTAATGTTCACAATGAGGTTTGCCAAAAATAACTATTCATTCTATAACCATTTATTTAGAGTTCATGTAGCTCTAGTCTTATCTAACATGATATACAATTACCAATAATTATGCAATGCAGCTATGAATCATCCATAGTAAGGAGTTTTATAGTCTAATGCATATTTAAATCAATTAATGCTAACATGCTTATACATCATTATCCATTTACATTTATTTTTATGTGTAAAACAAGATTTTCTCAAAATTTAAGCAAGAAAACATTCTCATTAACACCTTTACAACTAATCATTAGACATAATATGTTATATTATTTACAATGTTCTCCCTCACACATACTATTAGAGGTTCAAATTGAATATGATAGAGTCATAGATACAAGACTGGGAAATAATAGAAAACATTTGGAATAGTCACCACGAATTAGAAAGGAAAAATCCAAATGGGGGAATCATCATTTCCAATAGTAACTTCAAAAAATGTGCACGATTCAACAATAAATCAAACATGACAACTTTCATAAAGATATAGATAAAGAAGTTTGGGTGACTATTCCAAGCATAAGAATTACCAAAATTCAATGTCAAACCACACAATACTTGGAAAGATCCATCAAAAGATAAAATAAAGCACCAATCATGAAATTCATCCACAAAACATTATGATCAAAATCAGTCACATAAGAGGGAGTAACTGGCACATGGTACTTAGGACACAACCTCTTAGCAGTGTTAGAGAACATACCCAACATACACATCAAATGGTGAATCATTTAAAATTATCAATCATATGCATCACTATAATTCTTGTAAATGCAGCAATATTCTTTCTCAATACAAATTTCTTTATTCTTTTCCAAGCAATGCAATGATTCAATTATGTAGGGTCTCAATCAAATGAGATTCAAAGGGAAACCTCAAAACATATGTGAAATGTACAACACAAGTTCTTTAGATATGCAACACAACATGCATGAGGGTAACTACAAGATGAAGCACACACAAGGTTGGAACATAAGACTCACTCTCTCAAAGGGGTTCTCAATACATTCATACAAGAGGGTTTACACTATAATGACTCAAGGAATGATTGACCAAAAACTATAAAGTTTCTTCCAACAAATGGGGTATGCACTACTTGCATCATGAGTCATCAAATTGACTATAACAATATGACACCACCCAACTCACAAGGGTATGGAAGAAATCCAAAAATTACACAAGTGAGGGATAATTTCTACTAGCATAATGGCCTCATTGCACTCAATGAAAGGTAGATGCAATATCACAAGGTACAAAATGCTAGGTTCTCATGATTCCATTGAACAAACAATTCCAAAATATGTTTCACAACCACAAAACTTTTCTGAAAAAGATTAAGAAACCAAGAAATTTGGGGGACATAATTCATTAACCCAAATGATCTATTGCAATAAATAACCACACTTATCATTACCAAATAATGTCTCTTTTCATAATTTACTGGGGTTCATAAATATCACTCTACAAGAGGAATGCCTAACAATGCAATAAATATTCCAATGTATGTAGAATATAATTCATTTCATTACCTTCATATTAATACAATAATCATAAGAAAACAATGCACCACATCCCATAATGGGTCAAACAATAAGCACTCAAGGACATGCATGTACACCAATCAGTGACTTTGACCAAGGGGTCACACATGCAAACTAGCCACTCAAGGGAAACTTAAACATCCAAGGTTGTCGAGAAATCAACATAGAAAAGAAAATTATCAAGCTATAAAAAATGGAAATACAACCACAATTGTCAAGGCATCCACACAATTAGATGACACAAATTTCATGTCATGCCCAAAAATTAGGGCAAAACACAAATAACATTTTTTTTAAAGCACATTAAATCAACTAGGTGACACACTCAGGAACACTCAACATGAAATGAAATGCAATAGCCAACACATATTAACTCACAAGAGGTATGTTGGAAACCATGAGAAAAATACCTATTGTATGGTCTAAAGTTATATAAAGAATTTCTCACATAGATGTATCATCCATCCTTGATAGGTACAAGGATCTAGATGATACACTTCCTTCACCATATGTTACTCAAGTTGGTTCCTCAAGAACACTTAGGAATGCCACACTTGGGAAACCAAGAAAGAAATAACCACCATCTCATGGCTCAAAACACATACTCTCATGTGTCCACAACATCCATTATGTGGAGAACATAAACACGGATATTTTTGGAATATTGTTGAGCATGTCATAGTTTGGTACTTGGGTGTGTTGACATCAATGTTTTGTCATTGATGTCAACATACTAAAAAAAATTTCAGACAGTGTGTTATGTATGTTTAGTAAAGAGGATTCTAGTTGATTAGGTGATATGTTGAATATATTGAGTTGTCATCATGAGATGTTGTTCAGAGGTGTTTGTAGATGGTCTACAAAGGTTCACAAAAGTGTTGATGTCAGTTTGAGTGAGGTATGATCGAGTTGTTGGTTGTTGATGTTACAATGTTCTTGTGTATAGTGGATGAGTATTTGGTTCGGTATGTCTTGGATTGATATTCCAGAGGTTTTGAATCTACCAGTTACATGATGCATTATCATTGTTCTTGTAGCTAGTGTTTTACATGATCCAGAGTACAATAAGCTATCTTTTGATATGACAGAGTTTAGTATTATAGTGTTCCTGATGATCAGAGATATAGATAAGTTTGGATTTCATATTGAAGATTATGTGAAGGTTCTAGATGGTATTCATTCTTGTTTTTTGCATTCTTGGATTGTTTGATGATTGTGGTATTGGTTCACACTGATAGATGTGATCATATTTTTTTCTTTGGTAGCATGTTTGCGTTTCTTCATTTAGGTACTAGCCGACTTGATGGAGTAATGTTTTGTGATTATTGATGTCTCGGTGATAATAAATTGTGTTTGCAGATGAATATTTGGGTCATATATATGTCTTGGCTAACTTTATTTGGATCATATTGGAGATTGAGCATAATGTGTATATCTTTTATTATAATAGGTCTTAGCCAACCTAGTGGTTGATTATTCTTTGTAATAGGTATCAATGAGAAATCATTTTGTAGTTTTCAAAAGGAGTGAAGAGAAAGGAGTGTGTGTATATATGTAATTTTTACTTAAGGAAGAGTTTGTATTGCATTGGAACTATTTTGGCATAGGAGATGCTACTAGTTAATTTAGTTGTAATAGACTATATGTATTGTAATTGAAGATAGATTGGTGAACCTAACTTAGGACCAAATCTAAGACTGTATTATGAGAAGTGTTCTTTGGGAAGTGAGTCTGTAGATTGGGTTTTAAGCCTTTGGTTCTAAGTGCATCCTTTGTTCTCTATTTTCTCTTAACTACGTAGTACTTTTAGTAGAGTACATTCATCTAGTGGGTTTGGCTCCCTCTAGGGTTTTCTCTTATCTAGGTTTCCTCTAGAACAAATCTTGGTGTCGAGTGTTATATGATGTGGATCTTGTATTATTGTTTATCTTTCATATCTAAGTGGCTAAAGTAGAATTAAAATTATTATGTGTACACAATTGATTTTCCCCCCTCCCAATTATGCTTTCCTCCTTTTTGGCATAATAATTGGTATTAGAGCCTATTCATTTTCAAGAAGCTTGACCTCTTGAAGGAGATATTTCATGTAAAGAATGAGAAAAGAGAGTCTAAAGTTTGATGGATAAAAATACCTGATTTGGAAGGATTGGATGACTACCTGCCTAATATTCATGGGAACATGAGATGAATACTGGCAGATTACTGAGAAGCCTTATGCTATTCCAAATGACCTAAAAAATACTACTATAGATGAAAAGAAGAAATTCAAGGAAAACATGTTAGCAAGGGAATCCTTGATCAATGCCTTTTCTTATTCATAATATTCACACATTTATGGCTTGAGGTCTACACATGAGGTATGAACAAAATTAGGAACTATTTATGAGGGTGAAACATATGTTAAGAAAGCTAAATTGTAGGGACTAAAATAAAAATATGAATATATGAAGATGAGTGAAGGTGAAACTTCCTCATTCTAGCTGCAGAGAGTAAATTATGTAGTCTATGAAATCAGATGTGCTAGTGGTACCTTGAAATACACTGAAGTTGTAGACAATATTATGAGATCTTTGCCCACATATTATAGTGAGAAAGTTGCTACTATTAACAAGTTAAGAAATATTAGACCTATCTCAAGAGAACATTTTGCAGGAAGACTATGTACCTATGAGATTATCACAGTTATTAAGGAACTTTTGAAGGTTGAGACTGCATTCAAATTTAGTGTGTCTAATTATGACCAGGGAGAAATCTCTACAAAGATGAAATTCAAACACTATGCTAAGGATTGGGAAGAGATCATGGAATAAGAAAGGAAGATTGATGAGCTTAAAGCCTTGATTTCAAAAAGACTACCTAATGGATCTGGTAAGTATGAAGGAAGGCTACCTTTGAAATGCTTCAATTTTAATGATATTGGTCATATTGCATCTAGGTGTCAAGAAAAAAACTAAAAGGATATTAGAGATAAATATAAGAAATATCATTCTAAGCCTCACAAATTTTTTTTATGTTGCTGAAGAAGGTGTGACTGATGATGAGTCTATTGCTAGTGAGGAAGAGATTGTGTTTATTTCTATTAAAGAATATAATCCTAATGAAGAAAAAGAATTGGTTTCATGAGTTGTTAAAAGAGATGAATGGATCATTGATAGTGGATGATAACATCATATGACTGGTGATATTGATAAGTTTGTGATTCTTTAGGGCTATGATGGTGGTGTTGTTAGATTCGATAACAATTATCCCTATTTGATTAAAAGAAAAGGATCTATTACTCTTGATGGTAAAAATAGTACTAATGATGTCTTGTATGTTGAAGGTTTAAGTCATAATTTGTTCATTTTTAGATAGCTGTTGGATAAAGGTTACAAATTAGAATTCATGGATGGAATTTGCAAGATCATTGGAAGTATACAAAAGCTTATTGCATCAAGTACATGGACAAGTGTTAAACTATTTCATTTGAAAACTGTTGAGAATAAATGTTTGATTTCTAATATTGATGATAATTAGTAATGGCATGGAAGATTTTGTCATATGAACTTTGATAACATGGTAAAAATTAGTACTACTCATTGTTGGAAATATAGATGCAGTAACTGAGAGCGGGTGTGAATCAGTTAACCACAAAAATATTACCACTGATCCCTTAAATATCTTAACAAATTATTTACTATGCCACTCGGTAAATATACAGAGAAATGCTGAAAACTTGATCATTGAAGTGTGTAATAATTAAATTGTTCTTAAGCATTCATCACTGATTAACTTACATGAATAAAGAAAATAACATGAACACAAGAGACACCAGATTTACCGTGGAAACCCAATATGAGAAAAACCACCAATGTAACTAGTTACTATTTTTCACTCTTCTGAAGTGATGCCCAGTTAGAAGCCAACCCGGTAAAAGGTTACAAAACACAATGTTAGGTGTGACCTTGTTAGAGGATTTAATCACCCTGCTAGGAGTGGCCTTGTAAGAGGTCTTGAAACAATTCAATAGAACTGTTACCTTGTTAGAGGATTTACAAAATGGTTGTTAAACCAACTCGGTTAAGAGATTTTGATATCACTACTACAATTGCTAGAGAGTAACAATGAAATGACCTGCAATTGAATTGCTGAATATAGATCTCTGTTCTGTTTCACTAGATCCTTACTGATCAATTAAATCTTTGCTGCTACTCAAGGATATCTGACTATCCTTCAAAATTCACACACACCTTTCTTCAAAATGATTTCTGCATGTTGTATATCTTTTATTCACCACTTGACCTTCTATATATATATGCCATTTGATAATTATTTAGATTTTCAAGTCAGCACTAATAATTATTATAATAGTCGGCTGGGATAAACAAACTGTAATAACAAAATTATTTGAAAGGGTCGACCTTGCTCGGTAAACATTAATCCTGAAAAGATTTCCTTCAGTGACCGAAAGAACTCGGTAACCACAGCGAATTCTACAACATCTTTTGGAGACCGAGAGAGCTCAGTAACCACTAATTTTCCTTCGATAACCGAGGAGGCTCGATTAACATTGTTATCCTGTCATGTTTCCTTTAGACACCCGAGAGAACTCGATAGACACTAAAAAATGCCTAGCTGACCGACTGAGCTCGGTAGATACTGAGAACCGCTTAGCTGACTAACTGAACTCGGTAGATATTGAGAACCACTTAGCTGACTGATTGAACTCGGTAGATACTGAGAGTGATAATTGATATGACATTTGTGTGACATCAAAGACAACACATAGCTAATCCAACAATGTCCTTCAGACAATTGTATCCAACAATCTCCCTCTTTGGCATTGATGGCAACACAACATGTCATAGCACAATGAAATTTCACAGAGAGACCAAGAGTAAGAAAGATATCCTTAGCTTCATTCTGATTCCCATCATCTTCAAACTTCTTTCTCTGACTGAGAACTCTCCCTCTTAACTTCTCAAATTATTCTTCTTAGAAATTTCTTGAAATGACAGTAAACTCTCCCTCTTTGACAACACATGCCAAAGACAACTTACATAGTTTTGGTAAATATCAATGTACCTTATGTACTGATTCATATGCAATGATTCCCTAACTATGCTGCATCAACTGATTGATCTTCAACATGTTTTGGTTGATGCATCACTAAAACTTTATTTAGTGAACCTCGGACAGGGGAGTGACCCCTAACTTGCCTCTTAGATACAAGAATGCATCCTTAGGTAGTGGCTTGGTGAAGATATCTGCAATTTGTTCTTTTGTATGAATATATTCCAATCTGATTTCCTTGTCCTGCACCAATTCTCTAACAAAGTGATATTTAATTACAATGTGCTTGGTTTTGGAATGCATTACTGGATTCTTTGAAATATTTATTGCACTTGTATTATCACAAAACATAACAACTGGTTCTTTGATCTCAACCTTCATGCCTTCCAAAAGTTGTTTAAACCATATAATATTAGAGCAGTTTACTACCGCAACAACATATTCTGCTTCTACTGTGGATTGGGATGTGCAGTTTTGCTTTTTACTAGTCCAAGATACTAACCTCTTGCCAAGAAAGAATGCTCCACCACTTGTACTCTTTCTGTCATCAATGTTTCTTACCCAATCAGCATCAGTAAACACTTTTAAATCCAGATTGCCTCCAAATTTATACCATAAGCCATAATCTTCAGTTCCCCTTAAATACCTCAAGATTCTTTTGATTGCCATCATGTGATTTTCTCTGGTTTTAGCCAAGAATCTTGCCACTATTCCAACTGCTAAGGCAATATCAAGCCTTGTGTGTACTACATACTGTAATTTTCCAATCATTGATCTGTATAAGGTCTGATCTACTTCTTTTGAGTCATCATCTTTGGTAAGCTTCACTCCAGTACACATGGGTGTACCAACTGGTTTTGAATCTTCCATACCAAATTTCTTAAGTATTTCCCTGATATATTTAGACTAAGTAAT
The DNA here is from genome assembly GCA_027943335.1 of Chamaecyparis obtusa. Taxonomy (NCBI): domain Eukaryota; kingdom Viridiplantae; phylum Streptophyta; class Pinopsida; order Cupressales; family Cupressaceae; genus Chamaecyparis; species Chamaecyparis obtusa. The sequence goes on from BSBK01004825.1 coordinate 26,244, forward strand.
GTAGATACCATTTTTGTTCTGCTAAATCTGAAGTCCAACAAAGAATTTTATCTGACCAAACATAGACATTTCAAATTCTTTGTTCATAAGCTCTGAAAATTCTTTGCACTGATCATCATTTCCTATAAACATAGTATCATCCACAAATATTTCTGCTAAAACAATTTTGTTATCTGATCCTTCTTTGATGTATAAATTGTTGTTGTCATTAGCCCTTTTGAAATCAATCTGAGTAAGATAGTTATGTAATTTTTCATACCATGCTCTAGGAGCTTGTTTCAGACCATACAATGCTTTATGTAATTTGCAAACCATATCCCTTTTGTCTGGATCAATAAAACCTTCAGGTTGCTCAATGTAGACTTCTTCCTCAAGAATACCATTGAGAAAAGTAGATTTGATATCCATCTGATATACCTTAAATCCTTTATGTGCTGCATATGCAAGTAAAGTCCTCACACCTTCTAATCTTGCAACAGGAGAAAAAGTCTCTCCATAATCTATTCCTTCTTCTTGAGAATATCCTTTACATACCAATCTTGCTTTGTTTCTTGATACTTGACCATCTTCATTCAACTTATTTCTGAATACCCATTTTGTCCCAATTACATTTTTATCTTTAGGCCTAGGTACAAGAGTCCATGTCTTATTTTTCTCTATTTGCTCTATTTCTTCATTCATAGCCTCAATCCAACTTTCATTTTCTAATGCATCTTTGACATTTTTAGGTTCAAAATCAGCAAATAAACATGTACCTTTTAGTTTACTTCTTGTCATAGTACCATCTGATTTGTTTCCAATAATCTGATCTGGTTTATGATGCTTTCTGACGTACTTGGCCAATACAGGTTCCTTGCTTCCTGAATGAGTTACATTGTCATCTTCTTCATCTTCAGGTTCAGATTGCTCGGGCTTGGTAGATACTTGCTCGGTAGCTTCAGACTGAGACTCAGTAATTTGTGACTCGGTCTGAACTTCTTCTTGTGACTCGGTTACTGTACTAGATTGGGTAGATGTAGTCTCCTTACATGTGTCTGGCAATGTATTAGGTTCGATGTAAACAAATTTTTTGTAGTCCTCTGGTTCCTTTTTGCTTTCTTCTTCAATCTTTTCTGCAAACTGATCAATTCTCACATGTGCACTTTCTATGATTTTGTGAGTAGACAAATTTAGACATCTATATGCCTTACTTTTGCAAGAATATCCCAAAAATATTCCTTCATCACTTTTTACATCAAATTTTCCTTTTCTAGATTCTTTTAAGATGTAACATTTACTACCAAATACTTTTAGGTAACTTACATTTGGTTTGTAGCCATACCATAGCTCATATGGAGTCTTGAATGTGTCTTTTCTCAGCTGTACTCAGTTCAAGGTATGAACTGCAATGCTGATAGCTTCCTTCTAGTATTTCATAGTAATGTTCTTTTCAATCATTAGAGTCCTTGTACAGTCCATGATAGATCTATTCCTTCTTTCGGCTATTCCATTTTTCTCAGGAGTTCTTGGGGCTGATACCTATCTTTTGATTCCTCTTTCAATGCAGAAATTATTGAATTCATGGGAGATGAATTCACCACCTCTGTCTGATCTCAAGCATTTTATTCTTTTTCCTGTTTCCTTTTCTACTCTTGCTAAATACCATTTGAACTTCTCAAATGCTTCAGACTTTTCTCTTAAATACATAATAGTCATCATTCTAGAATAATCATCAACAAAGAGAATAAAGAATTTTTCTCCGGTATAGCTCTCAATTCCAATAGGTCCACATAAATCAGTATGCACAATTTCCAAAATATCTTCAGACTGATAGTTTTTACTTTTGAAACTAGACTTTCCCATTTTACCAATTTGACAATTCTTGCATAGACCAACATCAAGTTTCTTCAAAGTAGGAATACCTCTTACTTTCTTGAATTTGCTTATTTTCATCATGTTGTCAAAATTTACATGACATAACCTTTTGTGCCATAACCAACTTTCTTCAATTTGAGCAATAAAACATGAGTAATCACCAAGATCAAGATAAAATAGGTTACCTTTGGTTTGTTTGCTTGATCCTATCAATTTTCCTTTGTCATCCAGCAGTCTTGCTTTTCCATTCATGAATTCAACCTTGAATCCAATGTTGATTAGCTATGCTACACTTAGAAGATTATGCTTTAGTCCTTCAACCCAATATGCATTATCACATATAAGTTCTTTGGTTAATGAAATTCGTCCCTTTCCTTTTATACAATAGGGTTCATTGTTTCCAAACCTTACATTACCACCATCAAAGTTTTCAAAGTGTTCAAACTTGGTCTTGTCACCAGTCATATGATGTGAACATCCACTGTCTATAATCCATGTATCATTGTTCTTATATGAGAGATAAGTGCCATCTCATCTTCATCATTATCAAATTCATCTTTTACAGCAATGAAAACAATTTCTTCTTCACTATCATTCGAATCTTTAGCTAAAAAACATGTTTTCTTACCTTTATCCTTGAATGATTTGAAATTTTTCTTGCCATTGTACTTGTAATTTTTCTTCTCATCTTTGCTTTGCTTGTTTGGACACCTAGCTGCAATATGACCAATTTCTTCACATGAAAAACAGGTTAAGGGAGTTTTACCTTTGTATTTTCCTCTGCCTCTTGAATACTTCTTTGCAAGTAATGCTTCAATAACTTCAAGATCGCTATCAGAACTTTCCTCTGATTCTTCTTCACTTTCTGATTGGATTTTCTTCCCTTTCTTGAGTGAAAGTTTGGCCTCAAAAGCTGATTCAATATTTTTAGAAGTTGGAACATAGTTGTCATAGTTATCCAGTTCAAAGGCTGTCAATCTTCCAACTAAGGCATCCAAAGTTATATTGTGATTTTCTTCACATCTTCTTTCTTGAATAGAAGAAACTCTTATTGCATAAATAGGGAGTACTATTCTAAGAACCTTACTTATAACCGTTTCATCATCAATTTTTCCTCCAGAAGCTCTGATTGCACTAACACTTGTCTTGATCCTTTCAACATATTTTGCAATGTTTTCTTCTTCTCTCATTTTCATTTGATCAAACTATCCTCTTAGGCTCTCTGCTTTGGCTCTCTTCACATTGTCATCACCGCCATAGATTTTCTTCAGCTTGTTCCACATTTCATGAGCAGTTGTGCAATCTTTGATTTCATCAAATTCTTCATAGCTAAGAGCTGATGCAATGTCTATCATCATAGTGTTATGGTTCTTCTTCTCTGCAATGTCTTCAATAGTTAATGTGCCAGTAGGAATTGTATATTCTTGATCAATATATTTGCATCCTGAATCACCAATGGAAGCCAGATGTAGTCTCATGAGACCTTGCCATGCTGAAAAGTTATTTCTGTTAAGCCTTGGAATTTCTCTTTTGTAAGACATCCTGATCTTTAGCTTAGGTCCTTGAAACCCTTCCTGCAAGCACCAAAAGCTCTGATACAAATTGTTGGAAATATAGATGCAGTAACTGAGAGGGGGGGTGAATCAGTTAACCACAAAAATATTACCACTGATCCCTTAAATATCTTAACAAATTATTTACTGTGCCACTCGGTAAATATACAGAGAAATGCTGAAAACTTGATCCTTGAAGTGTGTAATAATTAAACTGTTCTTAAGCATTCATCACTGATTAACTTACATGAATAAAGAAAATAACATGAACACAAGAGACACTAGATTTACCGTGGAAACCCAATATGGGAAAAACCACCAATGTAACTAGTTACTATTTTTCACTCTTTTGAAGTGATGCCCAATTAGAAGCCAACCCGGTAAAAGGTTACAAAACACACTGTTAGGTGTGACCTTGTTAGAGGATTTAATCACCCTGCTAGGAGTGGCCATGTAAGAGGTCTTGAAAAAATTCAATAGAACTGTTACCTTGTTAGAGGATTTACAAAATGGTTGTTAAACCAACTCGGTTAAGAGATTTTGATATCACTGCTACAATTGCTAGAGAGTAACAATGAAATGACCTGCAATTGAATTGTTGAATATAGATCTCTGTTCTATTTCACTAGATCCTTACTGATCAATTAAATCTTTGCTACTCCTCAAGGATATCTGACCATCCTTCAAAATTCGCACACACCTTTCTTCAAAATGATTTCTACATGCTGTATATCTTTTATTCACCACTTGACCTTCTATATATATATGCCATTTGATAATCATTTAGATTGTCAAGTCGGAACTAATAATTATTATAACAGTCGGCTGGGATAAATAAACTATAATAACAAAATTCTTTGAAAGGGCCGACCTTGCTCGGTAAACATTAATCCTGAAAAGATTTCCTTCGGTGACCGAGAGAACTCGGTAACCACAGTGAATTCTACAACATCCTTTGGAGACCGAGAGAGCTCGGTAACCACTAATTTTCCTTCAATAACCGAGGAGGCTTGGTTAACACTGTTACCCTGTCATGTTTCCTTTAGACACCTGAGAGAACTTAGTAGACACTAAAAACCACCTAGCTGACCGACTGAGCTCGGTAGATACTGAGAACCGCTTAGCTGACCGACTGAACTTGGTAGATACTGAGAACTGCTTAGCTGACTGACTGAACTCAGTAGATACTAAGAGCGATAATTGATATGACATTTGTGTGACATTAAAGACAACACATAGCTAATCCAACAATGTCCTTCAGACAATTGTATCCAACACTCATGATTTAAGATATTTTCCTAAACTAATGAAACCTAACAATATGTGAAAAGAATGTCAATTGGGTAAGCTTACTAGATCTACTTTTAAGAGTAAGACATATTCTTCAAATAGATTGTTGGATTTAGTACATACAGATGTATGTATTCCTACTAATATAAGAAGCTATTATGGTGATAGATTTGTTATGCTATTTGTTGATGACTATTCAAGGATGATGTGGGTTACATTTTTGAAAGAGTTATCAAAAGCTTTTGAGAAATTTTAGATATTCAAGATAATGGTGGAAACTAAATCCAAAAGAAGATTGAAGTGCCTAAGATTGGACAGAGGTGGATAATTTACATCTGGTAAGTTTTATGTATTTTTTGAAGAGAATTGGATAATGAGAAAGACTTTTTCTCTGCAAACCCTATAATAGAATAGTATTATTGAGAAAAGGAATAGGACTATCCTAGACATAGCTAGGACTATGATGATTGAAGGAAAATCTCCACATATCTACAAGAGATAAGAAGTGTGCATCATAGTATATACTCTGAAACAAGTACATATTAAGAAAGGAACTAGTAAGACTCCTTATGAACTAAGGTGTGGTCATTTCCTATAGTAAAATATTTTAGAATTTTTGGAAGTTAATACTACATTTAGAGAGATGGGGATATTGGAAAGTTTGATCCTAGAAGTGATGAAGGAATATTTCTTGGGTATTCTATTAAGAGAAAAGCATATAAATGTTAAAGCTATGGGATAAATAAGATTTTTGAAAGTACAAATTTCAAAGTTGGTGAGAATGTGCAAAGATCAGAAGGAACTTGTAGGTATGACATAACTAAAGAATAAAATTAGATTATGAAAGTGCAAAATCAAAATCAGGATGGACTAGAAGAGTAGAAAGAGCCTAAAGAAAATGAAGTGCATATTGACACTGAAGGGTATACTACACAGCCTACACTGAAAACTCCATGATATGTAAGGATTAATCATTCTAAAGATGTAATTATTCATGATAAGAATAAAGGTGTTCATACTAGAGGAAGAATTGCTAGAGATGAAACATGTTTTCTATCTAAATTTGAGCCTAAAGATGTTGAAGAAGTATGTAATGATGAGATTTGGATGAAATAAATGAGAGAGAAACTTGATCATATTCAAAAGATCAAGACTTGGATTCTTGTTCCCATACATGTTGACAAAAATGTGATCGGTACTAAATGGGTATTCAAAAACATGCTAAATGAAGATTGTAAAGTGGTTTAGAACAAAGCAAGACTAGTATGAAAAGGATATTCATAGATGGAAGGTATTGATTTTACAGAGACCTTTTCTCCTATAGCTAGACTTGAAGTTTTTAGATTACTTGTTGCATATGTAGCTTACAAAAAAATTATATTCTATCACGTGGATGTTAAATCTGCATTCTTAAATGGTGAAGTACAGGAAGATGTTTATATTGAGAAACTTGATGGTTTTACTCTAATCAAGGAAGGAGATATGGTTTATAAATTGTAGAAAACTCTATATGGATTAAAGAAAGTTCCTAGAACCCGGTATGCTAGATTGGATAGGTATTTAACAAAGATTGGTTTTAGAAAGGGTACTGCAGATAGTAACTTATATTTTAGAATGATTAATGATAATATATTCATTACTAAAGTGTTTGTTGATGATATCATATTTGGTGGTAATGGTGAGTTGAATAGAGGTTTTTCTGATAAAATGAAAAAAGAATTTGAGATGTCTATGATAGGTGAAATGAAATTCTTTCTTGGATTGTAAATTACATGGCTAGATAAAGGAATCTTTATTACACAGTCCAAGTATGTTAGAGAATTATTGAAGAAATTTGGTATGAAAGATTGAAAACTGGTAGGAACTCCTATGGTTACTGGCTACAAGTTAACTAAGGATGATGATTCCCCTTGTTCTAATTAGACATTATATAAATCTATGATTGATTAATTGCAATATCTAACTCATTCTAGACCAGAAATATCAAACACTATTGGAATTTTTGCAAGATTTCAAGGTGAATTGAAGGAATCTCATATGGTTTCTTTCAAGAGAATTTTAAGATAATTGAAGGATACAATTGACTACAGATTATTGTATGGAAAAAATGATGACTTTACTCTATGTACATACATTAATTCTAATTGGGTAGGTAATGTGGATGATAGAAAAAGTACTAGTGGAGTTGCATTCTTTTTAGGTATGATACTAGTTTCTTGGACTAGTAAGAAGTAAGATTATATTTCTCAATCTACTACTAAGATTAAGTATGTTGTTTCTACAATAAATTGTAATCAAACTAATTGGATGAAGAAAATGCTAAAGGATATAAGAATAAACATTAATGAACCTATTGTTGTTCACTATGATAACTCCAGTGCTATAAGTATCTCAAAGAATCATATATTACATGAAAAGAAAAATAATATTTCTATTAAGTATCATGTCTTGAGGGATAAAGTCAATGAAAAGGAAGTGAAGATGGAATTGGAGTCTACTAAGGAATGGATTATTGATATCTTTACAAAGCCTTTGTTGAAGGATACATTTGAGTATCTTAGGGAGAAGCTTAGGGTGATATCCCCTCCTGATCAGAGCTAATGATATTGAGGATGGCATCAGTCCAGAAAATCTACCAGAATATCTTTCACTAGATTGATGAGTTGGAGACTACTCCTTAGGGGGAGAAGTCCTATGGTTACTATGGTTTGGTAATAATATTTTTTCTATTTTTTCCTTTTCAGGTAAGTTTAGTTCTTTTGATGTATTTGGTCCTTTTCTATTGATATCAAAGAGGGAGAGATTGTGTGAAAAATAGAGGTAATTATTCTTGAGAAAGATTGTGCTGAAGTTGGATATTTAGAGTGATCATATGGATATATTGTGACTATACTTTCAAAGTGATTAGTGGATATAGTAATGTTTTTGTGCACTGATCAATTTTTTACTACACATGTCACCATTAATGTCAAAGGGGTATATTATTGGAAGATTGTTGAACATGTCATAGTTTGGTACTTGGGTGTGTTGACATTAATGTTTTGTCATTGATGTCAAAATAATATAATGTTTCAAATAGTGTGTTCAATATAATCAATGAAAAGGATTTCAATTGATCAGGTGATATATTGAAGATCTTGAGTTGTGATCATGAGATGTTGTTCAAAGGTGTCTATAGATGGTCTATAGAGGTTTGCAGAAGTTTTGATGTCATTTTGAGTGAGGTATGATCAAGTTGCTCATTGTTGATGTTACAATGTTCTTGTGTATAATAGATGATTATTTGGTTTGATATGTCTTGGATTTGATGTTCCATATATTAAAATTTTGGTGGTTACATGATGCCTTATCATTATGCTTGCAACTAGTTTTTTCATGATTTAGAGTACAACAAGCTATATTTTGATATGATAGAGTTTGGCATTTTAGTGTTATTGTTGATCAGATATATAGAAGAGTTTGGATTTCATATTGAAGATGAAGTGAAGGTTCTAGATGGTATTCATGCTTCTCGTTACTATTCTTGTATCATGTGATGATTTTTCTATTGGTCCGCACTGATTAAGGTGATCATATTTTTTTCTTTGGTAGCTTGTTGGTGTTTCTTCATTTAGGTCCTAGTCAACTTGATGGAGTAACCTGTTGAAATTATTGATGTTATCTTGGTGGCATGAAATTGTGTTTGCGGTTGAATATTTGGGTCCTATATATGTCCTGTCCAACTTGATTAGGATAAAATTGTAGATTGAGCATAATATTTGTATCTTTTATTTTAATAGGTCATAGCAGACCTAGTGGTTGATTATTATTTGTAATTGGTATAAATGAGAAATCATTTTGTAATTGTGAAAAGGAGTGAAGATAAAGGATGTTAGAAATAGGGAATACTAAGAGGGGGGGGTGAATCATTATTCTACAAAATTTTACTTTTTCTCAATTATGGATATAACAGATTATCTTAATGCATGCATAACATTGCAAACTAAACAACATGCATAGGAAAAAAACAAATGAACTCATAACACATTATTTGTTCTCAAGGAAACCCTGGCCAAGGGAAAATCTCAGTGGGGATGGTACCCACAAAGATCCACTAATCAAAAGTATCCTACTAAGGATGTTGACCCTGTTAGGAGCCTACTATATGCATATAGTGTCTCAGTCCTGATTAAGGGACTATAGGCCTTGTTAGAAGCCTCAACCCTGCTAGGAGTTAGTAGTACAAAATATGATTACCAGATGAGCCCACTACCCAAACAAGTAATATACAATATTTACTGATTACAAAATAGGTCAAGGTACATAACCTTATACTACTTGTAACTTCGCATCAATGTCTCTTCACTTTCTTTTTCACTATCGCTATTACAATCTCATCTACTTACAATTACATCATTACATCTCTTTATACAAGTTATTAAGATTAATAACTCTTACAGTCGGCTTTCCATAAGCATTATATAAAATATATCTTTACCCAAGGGTTAAAATCTAGGATTTAATTCCTTTATATTGTTAAGACATTATTTTGATAAACAAGATAATCCCTTAACTCTACCAATTTCATCTTCATATTCTGTCTTGTTGGCTTAACATTGTCTTCAGTAAAACTGTCATAACTTCTTCCGTACATGTCATACTAACTTGCACTCTTAGGTGTGTCTTCTATAGTCACCATAGTATCTATGTTCAAGTACGCAAGCACTGAACTTACTCCAATCAACATTGCTAATCAAAACTATCTTCGAGTACATTGGCAAAAATAGTGTCTCATACTGAGACAATTTTGCATTGCACTCTGTCATACTTGTTCTCTGTCCTGTGAGATCTTTATGTAGATCATATGTTTCCATAATGACAACATCTATGTATCTAACTCAGAAAAATTTCCAATAATTTCCCCCTTTGTCATTGGTGGCAACATATGAGAAAATTGGCTAAGTCAAAACTTCAAAAAATCTCAAAATTGTGGCCATAACAAAATATGTATATACTATCCTTATAACTCCATAAATCTTATCTATATATTGTACTCCCCCTAGGAGTATACATCCTTATCATATTTAACAATTACTCATAACAATTGTTTGCTATATATCTCTCCCCCTTTGACAACAATGACAAAAAAAAGGTAAGGAGGGTGACAAAACTGTGTTCAGACAAAATTTATACCTTGATTCAATATTGCAAAGTTGGTAGGCTTGCAACACAATCTGCAAAGTTAATCTTCATGGCCTCTAAATCTTTCTCCCATGCCTTCTTAATCGAATTTGCAACACTGAGTAGTGCACACAATCCATAAGATGCAATTTCATAGGCTTGGAGATTCACAAAACTGAACTTCTCAAAAGATGTCTTGGATGAAAGACATTCTTCCAATTGTCCTTCAATAGTTCTTAATTTGATAGAAACATGCTCTCTTAGAAGAGTGAATCTTTTCTACTTCTTTTCCTTGTCATCTTGTAAAATCCTTAGATCATCATAAATCTTGCAAATTTTCTTTTCAATATCAAGTATCTTCACATTGGGGCTTGAAAGGAGATTTACCTTTGCTTGAATTTTCCTTCTTTGATCTTAATCTTCTGCATTTCTTCTACTATAAGGATCTTAGATTTTGTACACTGAATGTACAAAGTTTTACCTCTATCTAGATTCCTTCTCAAATCTTTTATATAGATATCAAGACTATTGATATCATTCCTGATATTCTAGCTTATGTCCAGAAGTAGTTTGGCCTCATAGGCTGCTTGTGCCTTCACCTTAGCTATATCAGATAAGTTGGTAAACTCATCATCAAATGTGTTCATCACTTTCTTTGCTCTTTCAAGTGGGTCTGCCTCTGCAATTTGTGTGGTCACAATACTTTGTAACTTCTCATTTAATTCTTTTAGGCATCCTTCAAGGCTTTTCACTTTCTTGTTCTTCCCAATAATCTTATTCAAAGATGTGATCAATTCCATCTAATCATCATCATCTACTTCTTTACCCAAACTTTCAAATATAGATCCAATTTGAGTTTTCTTACTAGTAAGACTAATTTCTTCTTGACTTAGGACTACTTTTAGCTTTTCTATCTCTTTAGGCTCTCCAATCCTTGTGTCTCTCTACTCTTCGCCTCTAGCATTATCTTTCTCTTCAAAAGATGAATTGTCAACAATGTTCTCAAGTTTCTTAAAAATATTATCATCACTATCCAGAGTGATCTTGGTTCCTTCCACATTCATAGTTTCATCTTCAATGTTGATGGCTGGTGGAGAGGGAATATCCTGCTGTTTTGCTTCCTTTACTTTCTCTATTGGTTCTGCTACATCTGATTGTTTCTCAACACTTTCTATCATAACTTTAACTATTTCTAGTTATGTTTCCTTGTTGATTTCTTCATATCTACCTCCCATAATCTGAATTTTTCTTTTCTTGGTTCTCAAATGGGTGTTCAGATCCTTCATGATATGTTTGAAGTGTTCTTCATCTCTCACATCACATAGCTTCCTAACAAGATTTTCTCTAATTCTGATATCTTCATCTGATGCTCTTTTCTTCCTTTTTACTAAATTTTCATACAAATCATCAGGTATCTTACCCTAAATTGTATCAAACTTTTTGTCAATCAATATCATGTGCTTCACCACTACATTTTCAAGGTTCAATCTTTCTGCATAATCATAGAGGTCATAGTATTTGTTCATCTTTGAAAAGTATCCATCTTGTATGATCTGTTCATTAACTTTTTTAATTCTAGGTTTCCAAATTTTCTTCTTAACAAGGGTCTCTTCATCATCTTTAATTTCTACAATCTTTCTTTGAACTAGTGGTACTAAAGTCTTCTGCCTTTTACCTAAGCCCGTAGCAATCTCTTTCACTCTTTTACCAGGTGTAGAAGAGGATGATCTAGTGGACTTTCTAACTTCTTGATCTTTCTCTGTTTCTTCCACTTTCACTTGTATGTCTTCTTGTTGTGCTGCAAATGATGATAAAGGTGGAATAGACAAAACTTCCTTTTGTCCTATGTCTCTAATTGTTGCTGCTGTCTGTTTAGCTATCAAAAATTCTTGTTCAGACATTCCTATGTCCTTTAATATCTTTTTGATTGTACTTTCAACTCTTTTCTTTGATTGTTTTTCTTCTAAGATAGTCTTTGCAGAGTTGAAGTTCTCCTCAAAGGTTCCAAACCTGTTGTTGTGAATGTCCATCTTGCATTTAAGCAATCTGCTCACATATTCTTCTGTTTCAGTCTCAAAGATTTCATAGACAAGAGGGTCTATGAATTCTGCTCTAGGTTCTACTGCTTCAATGTATGTAAAGTTAGTGTCAACCATAAAGCATATCTCATTCTTATACTTTTATACTAAAGACTGAGGGATCCTTGATCTTCTTGACATCAAATTCTGAAATGTTTTAATCACCAACATTGCACTCTCATTGACCTTGTCAATAAGATGTCTCCTGTATACTTTGTTAATCCTTTCCATTGTAGTTTTACCATCATTCCAATCATCACCAATGGTGTAAGGAAATCTTCTAACAAATGGAAAAACATATAAGTGATCAATGATGAGAATCTAAACTAAGAGTACTTAGTCTTCTTTATCTTTTCCAAATTCTCAATCAACTAAATTCTCAAAATCTCACACATATCAACTTGTACTTTATCAAAACACATCAAATAGGCTACATGTATCATTCCTGTTGCCATGCCATCTTCTCTTGATTTAGCACAAAACTTAGTTGTAAGTATCTTGCACAAATATCTAACATCATCTTGTTGTATCTTGTTAATTACTATTCCCCTGCCATTGTAAGATGAATTTGTGTTGTCTATAACTATTTTCCTCATGTTCTCCTCATTCAAAGGAATGGCTCTAGTTTTAGATAGACCAGTTACCTCATGAATTAGGTCAATTATGATATCTATCACTCTATCATCTAACCAAAACTTTCCATTGTTAATTATGCTTAAAATTATCTTGGTACATTCTTCATTGTCAAACTTATATTGTAGAGAATACTTAATAATCTCATTATCTTTCAAATGTTCAAACCCTACTTTCAATGACATATGATGATTGAAAATATTTTCATATTCTCTAGTAAAATCACTGTCACTGAGTGTCTCAAGCTTGCATCCCAAATAGCTTCTAACATTTTCTAGGTGTAAAACTCCATCTGGTATGGATGATAAAGATAACTTAGGGTCTTCCTCCAAGGGTTCTACTGGTTCCCTTTTGACTTTAGGTCTATACTTATCCTTAAATTATTAATCAATGAAACATCCATGGCTTCTACAAATTCCTTAACTGATTTAGAGATCTACCAAGTAAAATACCTCGATTCCATGATTTAGGGCTTGTGTAGATTTGGCACGAAAATCCTTCACCAAATCCTTGCAAAATGCTTTCAATAACTGCTCTTTGATCTCCTTAGAACTTCTATCCTCTTTGATGCTCAAATATTACTGATCATAACCTTTTATCATTTCATTCTCACATAGATCTGACATTGCATTCAATTCCTTTTCCACTTCTTTCCAAAAAGTTGTTTCTGCTTACCTGCAAAACTTAAAACTTCTTGCGATCTTGAAAAACATAATGCTTTTCTATGCACTCTTAACCATAGTATCAATACATCATATACTACCTTTCATTAATTGTGTAAGACTCAATTCATCATATATCAACTTCTACACTAATCTAAGTTCCTATTCTACTGTAATTTTCATGAATTAAGTACTTTGAGATGGGTTAGGTAGAGATTCATTCTTACCACTTGATACTTCACCTTTTTGGTTAACTTCAGTGTTGAATGTGTCTCCTTGATCTGTGCTTTTAGAAAACTTTACTTCTTTTGAATTACTACAACATCCTTTATGACTGTTACTTGCATCTTCATTTCTCCTTGCATGACTTCTAGGGTTAGGATTAGGATAAAAACTCTATTGTTCATTCTATAAAACCTTGTTGTATGTCCAATCTTGTTACATATCTGACAAACTATTCCATTGTTTCCATATCTTTGTCTAGGTTGATTGATCTGTGATGTGCAGTTTCTAACAATGTATCTGACTTTGTTGCATCTATAACATACTACTTCATTTCTCCTGTTCATATCTCTAGTAGGTCTCTTATCTGCATGGTTAGTATTCCTAAACATTCTACTACTATTATTATTCTCAACAAATTTAGGTTTTCTACATTCAATAGCTCTATGTCCAAAGCCATGACAATTATAACAGTAACCATTAAGAGGTTTAAATTGCTTACCTATGCAATCTTTCATCATATGACCAAAAGTATTACAAGTAAAGCATCTACATTTAAATTCTCTTTGCATACCTTTAGGTGACTCCTCTTGCTTAGGTGGTTCTTCTTCTTTAGGTGTATCTTTAGATTTGTCAATTTCATCAGATTTCTTTTCATCTATGCTTTCAGACATTTTCAGATCTGGTTCCTTGCTTTCTTCATTTTCTTTAGATGTGTTGAATCCAAGACTAGTTTTATCATAGAATGGTTTTTGATAAGACAATTGTTCATCAATCTTCTCACTAGTTGAATAGTCTTTCAAGTTGCTGCTTAGATTGATTCAGTTCACCTTTCACAATTGTATTGTATTTCTCAAGTTCGGCATACTGCAAATTGACTTTTTCAAGTTCAGATGTTACTTTACCAAGTGTAGATTTTAGCCCTTCATTTTCAAGCTCTAGATTTTCATTCTTAGATCTCAGATTTGCTTCATTCTTGCCATTTCCATCTTTCAGACTTAGCTTCAGATTTTCTATCTTCAATTCATGTTTAAGGATCTCATTTTATTTTTCTAGGTTGTCATCACAATCTTCAATTTGAATTTCGGATTCCTTTTCTGATTTCAGATCTTCCAACTTATTTTTCAATTTCTTGATGAGGTTCTTTGCATCATCATATTTTCTTTTCAGAGTGTCTCTTTCTTCAGTAAGAATATCAATCTATTCAAGAGCTTCTTCAAGATTCTTCTGCAGCTGATCCATATCCATAGAGATCTTACTCAAGCTGCTAGGCTTTCCTTGAATGGTTCTTTTCCGAGTAACTAAGCTCTGATCCCAGTTGTTAGAAATAGGGAATACTAAGAGGGGAGGTGAATCAGTATTCTTAAAACTTTCAATTTTGCTCAATTATGGATATGACAAATTATCTTAATGCATGCATAACATAGAAAACTAAACAACATGCATAGCAATAAAACAAATGAACTCATAACACATTATTTGTTCTTGAGGAAACCCTAGCCATGGGAAAACTCGAGTGGGGATGGTACCCACAAAGATCCACTAATCAAAAGTATCTTGTTAAGGATGTTGACCCTATTAGGAGCCTGTTACATGCATATAGTGTCTCAGTCTTGATGAAGGGACTATAGGCCTTGTTAGAAGCCTCAACCCTACTAGGAGTTGGTAGTACAAAATATGATTACCAGATGAGCCCATTGCCCAAACAAGTAATATACAATATTTAATGATTACAAAATAGTTCAAGGTACATAACCTTATACTTCTTGTAACTTCACATCAATGTCTCTTCACTTTCTTTTTCACTATCTCTATTACAATCTCATCTACTTATAATTACATCATTACATCTCTTTATACAAGTTATTAAGATTAATAACTCTTACAGTCGGCTTGCCATAAGAATTATACAATATATATCGTAACTCAAGGGTTAAAATCTAGGATTTCTTCCCTTTATATTTTTAAGACATTATTTTGATAAACAAAATAATCCCTTAACTCTTTACCAATTCTATCTTCATATTATGTCCTGTCGGCTTAACACTATCTTTAGTAAAACTGTCATAACTTCTTTCGTACATGTTGTACTGACTTGCATTCTTAGGTGAGTATTCTATAGTCACCATAGTATCTATGTTAAAGTGAAAAAGAACTTAAATTACTCCAATCAACATCGCTAATCAAAATTGTCTTCAAGTACACTGGAAAAAACATTGTCTCATACTTAGACAATTTTGCATTGCGCTCTGTCATACTTGCTCCTTGTCTTGTATGATCTTCATGTAGATCACATGTTTCCATAATGACAACATCTATGTATCTAAATTATCCAAATTTACAAAAAAATATAGTATGTGTATATATGTATTTTTCACTTAAGGTGGAGTTTTTACTTCATTGGAACCTTTTTTCTGACACAAGGGCAGGGTAGATACAAGCAGAATCAAGGAGAATTGACTCCACTTGAATCCACAAACAAGCCCTACTTAGAGTTACACAATAGAAGAAATATAATATCACATTAAATCGATGGAATTCACAATGGATATGAGACAATAAACTGGCAGCAACAACAAATATTTTATATTATTTCTTTCAACATGCCTAGTTGTGAGGCCTTCTGGGTTTCAGCCTTATACAATGAGAATTATGAAATCAAAATTACAGCTTGAATCCTATCTTTTTCTCCAATGTTTTATCTTGATAATCCTTCCTATATCTCCCCCATGATGCCCTACTAAATCAATCAAGACTCCTTATATAGCCAGCTAAGCCACAAGTCGGCCAGTCAAGCATTTAATTTACATTATAGGTCTAGTTTGGAAGAATTAAATAAAAAATAATGAAAGAGTGAGCACTAATTGATGCACCTTAGTATTTATGTCCTCACATGACCCAATAAAATTCATTTAAGGACACAAGGCCCCATTTGATCACATGGAACCGTGCAAGAAGAAACACTCCATGTTTCACATGAAAACTGGCAGAAAATAGGTCCTTGAGAAAAATGGTCATAACTTTTGACTCATAATTAATTAGGACTTGTGCCTTTGGGAAAAGATATTAATTTAGGTCTCTTTAATTCCCTAATGGATCATAGGCTGAATCATCAAGGATAATCAATGCCACTACATGCAATCAGCACCAAAACTACAGGAAAAAATGGCTCCGACGACAAGGAAAACAACTGTAACTTTGAAACAGTCTATCCAATCCTTATGCAACCATAGGAGAAGGTTCCCAAATAGGTCCTCAACATCATGTAAGATTAACATAACATGAAACCAAAAAATACAACAATTATAAGGAAAACAACAGAAAACAAGCACAGAAATTAGGAAATGTTTTTGGTTAATGCAAGATTGCTCAAAGACCCAAGATGATCCTGCATCAGACACCTAGGGTAAATAAAGAACTAATTTCCACATCAAGCACTACTCATTTTCTAACCTGAATCATAAAGATCCAACTTAACTTGTGTAATCCATGAACTATCTTCAACTGGCTTGTCTTTCCACTGAACTAGATATTCCATGTAGTCTTTTCCTCTTGTACTTTTGCTCACTCTTTTATTTAAGATCTTCTCAATGTTGTCTCTATTCTTCTTAGGATAGTCCAAATCATCTTCAATCTCATCATTTGATTCAAAGTACTCAAATATATCAGCAATATTAAATATAGGTGATATATCCATGTCCTCTAGTAATTCCACTTCATAAGCATTTCCACTATCAAACTTCTTCAGAATCTTACAAGGTCCAAACTTCTTCATTTTCAGCTTGTTGTAGGTACCAACTAGAAATCTATTCTTTTTCAAATGAATCATAACCTCATCTCCAAATTCAAAAGATTTATGTCTCCTTCTCTTGTCTACTCTTTGTTTATATTTTAGATTACTGTCCTCCAAATTCTTTTTAACTTCATCATGTAAAGTTCTCATGTACAGTGCAAAATCCTTAGCTTCAGCACTTCTTGTCTTAGTAGGTAAATCTCTCATCTCTATGGTTCCCTTAGGATGAAATCTAGTAACAATCTCAAATGGTGTCCTCTTAGTGCTTCTATTCACCGAATTATTATATGCAAACTTGGCTTGTGCCAAAATCATATCCCAATTAGCAGGTTTCTCTCCAACTAAACATCTCAACAAGTTTCCCAAACTTCTATTCACAACTTCAGTCTATCCATCTATCTGAGGGTGAAATGTAGAACTAAACTTTAATTTTGTATTCATATTTTTCCAAAGTGTTCTCCAAAAGTAACCAGTAAACTTAGTATCTTTGTTTGAAACAATAGATTTGGGAAAACCATGCAGTCTTACCACTTCCTTGAAAAATAATTCAGCTACATGTAATGCATCAGATGTCTTCTTACAAGGTATGAAATGAGCCATCTTTGAAAAATTTTCAACCACTACCAAAATAGAATCATTACCTCTTTGAGTTCTAGGCAATCCAAGAACAAAGTCCATACTCACATCTTCCCAAGGTCTAAAAGTACAGGAAAAGGTGTATACAATCCCAAATTCTGACCAGTTCCTTTTGTTGTTTGGCAAATTCTGCAACCTCTAACCATTCTTTGTACATCTTTGTAAATCTATGGCCAAAAGTATCTTTCTAAAATCAAATTCATAGTCTTATCAATCCTAAAATATCTATCAAATCCACCACTATGTTTCTCCTTCAATATGTTCTCTCTCATAGATCCTCTAGGTATGCACAACTAAATTCCTTTAAACAACATGTCTTCTTGAATGAAATAATCAGCCCACTTATCACTCACTATGTGTTCTTTACAAGCTTTCCAAGGCTCTGCAAAATCAATATTAGTTTCATACAAACACTTCAAATCATCAAAACCAAGTACCTCAACTCTCATCTCTGTCAGCAAACTTCTTCTTTGGCTCAAGGTATTAGCAACCTTATTTGACTATCCACTCTTATGCTTCAATGAAAAGAAAATATTTTGTTCTTTCATCTCTCTTGCAAATTTTTTATCATCAAACAAGCATACTATGACTATAGTATAGTGACCTTCATCAAAATTCTCTATCAAAGGCAATACCACTTGTTTCTTTCCATCCATCCAAATAGTATATTGATTCAATCTACCATCATGCAAAGTTTTCCTATCATATTGCCAAGGTCTACCCAAAAGAATATGACAACAATCCATAGGCATAATATCACACAAGACTTCATCATGATAATTCCCAATTTTGAACTTAATAAGGCATTGTTCACTTATAAGTAGTTTATGCTCCTTCTAGATCCAAGCAATATGGTAAGGCTTGGGATGTTTCAATCTCTACAACTGCAACTTGTTAACCAGCTCTTTGAATGCCAAATTATCAAAACTTCCACTATCAATGATTACCTTGCAACATTTGTTAGCGATCTTACATTTGGTTCTGAACAAACTTTTCCTCAAAACAGGTTCCTCATTAGCTTCTTCATTCCACAAGATCCTTCTTAGCATCAAGTTCTCACCATGTTTAGGTTCATTAGACATTTCCTCAACTTATTCACAAGCCAAATTATTTTTTCCATTACTTCCAGTCTTCTTTCCAGAGTTAGTACATTCAAAAGCTCTATGTCCTTCTTCACCACATTTGTAACTAGTACCTTTAAATCAACATTTCTCTTCTCTTTTCCCATTATTGTTATTCCTAGAGTAACCAGTATAGCTACCTCTAGAGTAGTTACCTCTTCTACCAGCAGGGTCATCTTCCCATCCTTTATCTTGCACTGCATTTTCAGATCCGCTACTTTCTCCATAAGAAGTACCTCTACTTCTCTGAAATCTGCCACCTCTTCCTCTTTGTCTTTGTTCATGTCTCTTTGTTAATCTCTCTTCTGCCTTCAAAGAAAAATGATATGCTTCTTCCACACTTTCTATCTTCACATAACTGATGTCATCTTGAATTAATGTCCTCAAGCCATTCAAATATCTAGCCACTTTCTCAACTTCATCATCCACATGTCCAGATCTAATATCCAATTTGTAAAACTCCTTAGTATATTTTTTCACACTCATGTCCTTTTGTCTCAGATTTTGCATTTTTCTCATCAGACTAACTTGGTAGTCAGCTAGAAGAAACTTCTTCTTCATCTTTCCAAGCATCTTCATCCATGTCTTGATCTTTTCTTTTCCTCTCTTTTGTCTCTCAGTTTGCAAATGATCCCACCAAAGAGATGCATGCCCTTTCAACTTTGTGACTACTATCTTAACCTTCTTATTATTAAGAGTACCTTCATACTCAAAGTATTTATCCATCTTAGAGATCCAATCCAAAAGTGTATCGGTCTCAAGTCTTCCATCATAGCAAGCAACTTCAACTATAGGTATGGAGTTAGCCTTAGAGAAGACCCTCAAAATTCTTTCCTCATCTTGTTCAACTTTAGGTTCAGGATTAGGTGCTACTTCTTCTTCTTCATCACTAACATCCTCAAGATGTGCTCCTCTTCTCTGGCCTATGTCTACAGCTTCAAGCTGAGTTGCAATCTGCCTCAACATATCCATGATAGCATTATCATTTCCTGTACCACGAACCATCTTGACAATTAGGTTCCAACAAGATCGTAACCTTATACAAGTTATAGGTCAGATCTCAGATCTACCACCCTACAACCAAATCCAATAAGGTTCTCCATGATCCAATCCCTAAGAAAGAACTTGCTCCGACACCACTTGATGCAAGGGCAGGGTAGATACAAGCAGAATCAAGCATAATTGACTCCACTTGAATCCATAAACAAGCCCTGCTCAAAGTTACACAATGGAAGAAATATAATATCACATGAAATGTAATTCAAAATGGATATGAGACAATCAACTGATAGCAACAAGAGAGAATTTATATTATTTCTTTCAACATGCCCGGCTATGAGGCCTTCCAAGTTTCGGCCTTATACAATGAGAATTATGAAATAAAAATTACAGCTTGCATCCTATCTTTGTCTCCAATGCTTTATCTTGATAATCCTTCCTAGATCTTTGTCTAGAAGATTTAAATCAAAACTAATGAAAGAGTGATCACTACTTGATGCACCTTAGGATTTAGGTCCTCAACCCAAGAACATTCCTTTAAGGATGCAAGGCCCCATTTGATAACACGGAACTGTGTAAGAAGAAACACTCCATGTTTCATGTGAAAACTGGCAGAAAATAGGTACCCGAGAAAAATGGTCATAACTTTTGACTCATAATGAATTAGGACTTTCACCTTTTGGAAAAGATATTAATTTATGTCCTCTTTAATTGCCTACTGGTACATAGGCTGAATCATCAAGTAAAATTGGTACCACTACATGCAATCAGCACCAAAACTACAGGAAAATACAGCTCCAACGACAAGGAAAACAACTGTAACTTTGAAACAATCTATCCAATCCTTATACGACCATAGGAGAAGGTTCCCAAATAGGTCCTCAACACCATGTAAGCTTTGCATAACATGAAACCAAAAAATGAAACAATTATAAGGAAATCAACATAAAAAAGGTACAGAAATCAGGAAATGTTTTTGGTTGATGCAAGATTGCTCAAAGACCCAAGATGCTCCTGCATCATTTTCTTAGGAGATGCTACTTGTTAGTTCATTTTTAATGGACTATATGACTACCCTATTATAATTCAAAATAGATTGGTGAACCCAACTAAGGGCCATATTTGAGCTTGTATTATGAGTAGTGTGCTCTAGGAAGTGAGCCTATAGATTGGGTTGTAAGCCTATGGTTGCAACTGCATCCCTTTTTCTCTATTTTCTCTTAAATAGGTAGTACTTTTATAAAATTGCATTCATCTAGTGGGTTTGACTCCCACCAAGATTTTCCCTTAATTGGGTTTCCTCAAGAGAAAATCTTGGTGTTATGCATTATATATATTGGATCTTGTATTAATGTTATCTTTAAGATCTAAATGGATAAAGTGGAATTAAAACTATTAGGTGTACACAAATGATTCACCCCCAGCCCCTCTCAGTTGTGCTTGCCTCCTTTTGGGCCTAAAAGAGATCCCATCATATGGACATGGTCTTTGATATAATATTTAATGACCCTCCCAAGAACCCTTGGAAAACAAAGGTAAAACATGCACTTAACAATGTTTTTTTTTAAATAAGAAGATACCATAACAAGAGCATCAAGTATTCATGTGCAACATATACATATCTCAAAGATAAGAACATGAACATAGCATGTCTGTACACAAGAAGAAGCCTCACAATATTTCCAAAGGTTCCCAAGCCAAAAACACATACTCGGAATGGAGAACACTCATTCATGAGATTTTCCTTCAAGGATTCATACATTGTCCATGAACCACAAGAGGCTAAGATGGAAAAAATTCATAGCTAACAAGAAGGGAGACAACTAACAATATCAATCTCATAACATTGATGTTCTTTTTAATCCCAAATAGAGATTCCTACAATGATTAGCCATGTAAGTTAATTTACCTTTCTATCTATGATCAAAAGAAATAATTAATCATATAACCATATAAAAAAATCAATAAGGTCCACAAGTTAATCAAGGATCCTCGAGAATCCAACCTAGAAACACCCACAAAATACCCATTTGCCAAAAATTCTTGCAAAAAAACACTGGGTGGAGACGTTGATGATCAAATGGAGACATTGATTATGTAGGTGGAGATGTTGATCTACAAATAGTAAAATCCAAAAATAAAAGTCTTAGTTCAATAAGGGTGGAGACATCAATCATGATACAAAGACATCAAGATATATAAATATGTCAATGATCATATGCAAATGTCAGTCTAGAGCTTGGCCCAAAGATGAAAGAAAACATAATTAAATCTATGCAGACTCTAACATACAGCTTAACAAAAACTAGATCCACACTAGGGAGTACCAGATACATAAATATTGAGGCCATGGTCACTCAATTACTTCAAAATACATAGCTAAGATACATAAAGAAAACTAGGATAAAAATGAGAACTTCAAGTAATACATGAGCATATAATGATACAATAAGGTGTAATGATCTCTCAAGCTCTGAGTCCTGCAGTTGGAGGAAGTCCATCTTTGTACATCAGTTCCCAATAGTGGTGTAGATTCACAACACCAACCTACCATGTGGAACTCACAGGCCCACCCTACCATGCTCATGGAGATAGTAACTTGACCATAAACAAAAGGTATACATGCAAGAAAGGAATGACTCTCACACATGCCAATCAAATGCATAATCTCATAGGATATCAGAAAAGGCCAATATAATAAAATTAAATAATGAAATCATACATGGAGAACACTCAACATGTGATCCAAATCAATACAAAAATACATAATTCCACATCATCACAATATAAATTAGGGTACTACTCAATTCTGACAAGGCTACAGTGGAGGGACCTTGGTGGAGTTTCATACTTGGGTGACAGTATCCCAAGTAGCATAGAGTCTTTGATAAATGTTTTTAGATGGCCAAGCTCAGAATATATCTTTGATCAACACCCATAGGTGGCCAAATACTATGTCTTTGATCAACACCCACAAGTGGCTAGAAACTGACTTACCTTTTATTGATAGATAAAATTTCATTTACACACATAACCTATGGTAAGCCTAGTGAATGGGGGACCTTATGCAATTTCACTAAACAACCTATAGGATTTTAGAAGGTAGATATTTTTTTAATGTAGAGGGAAAAGGCAAAGAAGTGTTACTAATCTATTCTAAGGTGATATGCCAAGCTTTTGGAACACTTTAAAATTCAAATGCATAGGCTATTCTAAGAAATGGAATTTCAAGGAAACCTTACTACAACTATATTTTAGGCACAATTATAGATATATTAAAAACCTTTCAACATAAGACATAGAGTGAATAACACAATGATAATTACAAAATAGTTAATCTTATAGCATACTCTATCTAGTATAAATAAAAGATGCATGCACTAAAGTTAGAAAAATAGGATAGAAATATACATGAATAATGAATCTTGAAAGACCAAAGGGCTGGAAGAACGATTGATTATATTAAGATTGGTTCAATTGCATAAAATATAGTTTGAGGCTTGAAAAATTTATCTTTTCATTCCTATCAAAGTCCTCTATTTCTTAAAAAAGGTCCCTTTACAATATGAAGTTGTTCCTTATATAAGATAAGGCACCACCTGATTCTCCTTAATAAGAAATTAGTTGCAGAAAATTCTAGGTTTCCCACTCTATGAAGCCAATAAGTTGCAATTTTCATCACTGGCCCTAAGAAAATGAAAAATAGCCCTTGGTATGTTATTAGGATCAGATCCTTCATAATTTCACTTAGTTAACACCTTCTTGGATCATATCTTTATTAATTTTCTTAGCTACCACTCGAGATTAGATTCTCCATTAATTCAATTAGCTACTTCATGAGAAAAGTGTAAACTAAAAGAAAACCAAGCTCACAAATGCAAGATGTGTGAAATATTTTCTCTTTAGTCACGAGATGCCACCAGGGATTTTTTTAGTGGCGATTATTCACCAATTGGTGAATATGTCCCGATCAGCAGATAGAAATTGGCAAAAAAAATGCTCATATACTGGTTGACCGGTTCGCCCGAATTTTATAAAATGCTCATATAGTGGTTGGATTGTTTGCCACCATTTTTACGTAATTTCAGTAATGTAGTGGGGTTATTCACCCATATTTCTATTTACTATTTTACTATTATTCACCATGGATTAAATTTGGTGTATTTATTAAGGATCAACATTCATGAAAGGCCCATTGTCCCATGTGAAATTTTTATTTGCGCAAGGACCCAATTCACCATGCATCATGCATAATTGTGTCCCAAATTCCTACCCTATTCACTCAGTCAATTATTGGAAGTTATGCAGGGTTCACCAAATATTAGTTGTTATCATAAGAAATTGTCAGCCCTTCACCAAAATGGATGATGGAGATTATGAGGCAAAATCTGATGGTTGATATGAAAATAGTTTACTTGTAGTTTTCTATTTAAGAGATATGAGTTTCATTATTGAAACATGCCGAAGAGAAGGAGACTTCAAGAGATTTAGTTGATTCTGAGCTCACAATTGCGATCGGTAGCGAATGACTACCAGTCCGTAGTATTTTATTCAAGTAAAATTTTATTGCAGCCATAATTTGTTGGAGATGTCATAGTCAAAGTTAAATAGGAAGAGAACTATTTAAGGTGGAGATGTCCAAGAGAGGCAAAAAAAATGCAGAAATATATCTTCATACTTTGGCATGGGCAGACGCGATAGTGTTGGTTAAAATGAGGAAGGTACATCATCAAAGGAACCTATACAATTCAAGGTTCTCAACCTACATAAGAGTCTAATGAACAAATTGGGGAGCCTAATAAATCTAGTGACGAAGTTGCGGAACCTGATATCTCTTATGAAGATGACCTTGAAGAATAATTTCAAGTAAATAACTAGTACCAGGATGAATCGATCGACTTCGGTGATGATGATGGTTCAATTAATAGTAACACTAAAGGGAGAGGAAAATCAAAAGAAAAAATTGATCATCAATGGGAGATGTCGAGGAGATTTAAATTTGATTGGGTGGAAAAGTATCCATTCATTGAACCCGTGGACAATCCATAGATAAACATGTTGGTAAGGTTTACGAAACCTCAACTGTTGATGGAAAGGAAATAAAAGTAGTAAGATATAAAATAAAGGAGCAATGTCAACATAAAAGGAATGCTGAGGAATATTATTTGTTTCAAAAATTTAAGATGAAGCCTGTTGCAGTTCAAGTTTCTATTAATGTTATTTTTTGCAAAAGAAAGTGAAGTAGAAGAATGTGGAAAAGTTGTTCAATTAAGTAATGTTTTTCATATTTTGAGTAGAGGGCGTCCAATGATAGACTATCCTAAAATGAGTGGTTTATTACACTTTCTAAAAGTTCCTAACTATCCTGTCACTCATTGGTCAATAAACAGTGGATGGGAATTGGCAAGTTATATTGCCCAAGTTGAAATAGAGGATGTACAAAGAAAAATAAAAGAGAACCTTTATTGCATTGTCCTTAGACAAAGTTACGGCAATAGATAATACGTCGTGGGTATGCATGCATGTTTATACTATACAGAATAATGTCTGCCAACCACATCTACTAACTGTTTCAAAATTGAGGGACAATGCGACATTGAAAACTTTATTTCAATTAGTAAAGAGCCATTTAATTGAATATGGAGGTATGGATGAATTGACAATAGTGAAGAAGTTGATCTGTGTTGGAGTTGATGGAGCTTTAGTAATGCAAGGTCAAAGGAATGGTCTTTGCACAAAGATGCAAGCTTCTTGTTCACCATATGTTGTTGGCATTCACTGTATGGCCCACAGGATGAATCTTTCTTTTAGAGTTGTGAAGAAGTTCCCTTTAGTAAACAAGTTTGAAGATTTCGTAAGAGAGTTGTACTCATATTTTTGTCGAAGTCCCAAACATTTTAGGAAATTTCAACACTTTGCTGATGGAATTACCAATGGAAACAAGATTCTTAAAGATGTTGATACCGGATGGATCTCTTTGGATGGACCAGCACATCGAGTTTTTTTCTAATATCAATCTTTGATTGGACTGATGTATGAAAATCAGGACAATGCAGAAAATTAGAGATGTGGCGACCTGCTTTAGAGGTTAAGCAATATAGAGACACTTTTGACTTTAGCATCTCTTCTTCCCATGCTAGAAGAAATGATGTTCATTATGAAAAAAGCCCAGCAAAGAGCCATGTATATTGCATAATATGCTTACTTGCGTAAAATGTCATGCCAAGCCTTGGATAGTCTCTATCAAAATGACCTAAATTCATCCGATGAAAGATTTAATCACTGATGGAAACTAACAGATTTGGACAATCCTAATAATTATTTAAAGATTGTTGAAAATGGGGATTTATGTGTTTGTGTAAGTGGATTTCAGATACCAATGTACTACAGTGCCCCAAAGAAGCAAGCTACAAGAGTTACAAGGGAAGAGTTTACCAAGATCGTTGAGTCTATAGCAGGTAATGCAAGGGAAATAGCCTGTAAAGTTTCCTCTGAAATAAGATCCTGATTCCCATATGAACAACTGCTTGAGGCCATGGCAATTGTGTTTCCTCAATATTGGACCTTAAACTCTAAGGAAGATTATTGTAATAGGCTGATGACTTTGATAAAGGAATTTTTCAAATCTATATAATTCAATGGAGTGACTATCAATGGAATTTTAGATGAGGGTCTTCTTAGATAGCAATCAGGAACTTTTGCAAAGACTATGAAGAATCAATATCAATTAATGCATAACCCACATGAAGAGGGCTCGACAACAAGGCTTTGGACAAAACTAAAATAGAGCACAATGTTGTGTGAAGAAATTTTAGAGTTCTTCAAGCTTGTTGATCTATGTCAAACCATGATATTGGGTTCAGTGGAGGATGAGAGAGTTTTCAGTGCTTTGGGCTTCCTAAAATCAAAGCTAAGAAACAAACTAGACAAGAATTTGGAAACATGCTTGAGGGTCTACACATATAGGTATGATGTCAATACTTTTCCTTATCAAAAAGAAATGTAAATCTGGAAGAAAAGATGCAAAAGAAGAGGGTTGGGCAACACCATTAACCAATCTCCGACAGCAACTCTGAGTGGGACTAGGACAAATATAGAGGGTGATGGGAGTCATGGAAGTGGAGGTCAGACTCAGAGTGAAGAAGACACAAATGAAAATGAAGAGAACAATGAAGAAACTAGAATATTAGAATTGGATGATTATGATGACACAAAGATGAATTGGCAAATTTAGGAAATTTGTACTAAATTAGCAGTAGCAATCAATAGGTATTTTTTGAACTTTTTAACTACTATATCCTATCATTCAATGTTCATTTTAGAAAAAGAAAGAATGTATTATGTTTCATCATTAAAATTTGAGAAAAAAAGAGTATTATTACTGTAGAGTGTAGTTTTTAACTTTGTATCGTATCATCAATGATCATTCATATTTGAATGTGAAATTCCTGAATGAAATTTTGTATTCCAATAGCATATAACAGAGTAAATCAACTAAGAATAATTGAATAAAATAGAGTAACTCAATATACATTTAATTGGAAAACATGAAAATTAGATAGAGCACAATTTTTTTTGTATTCATTTGCAATATATTACAATTTATAGTAGTTCAATTTTTTTTGTATTCATTTGCAATATATTACAATTTACAGTAGTTCAAATTTCAAAGCAATCTTTGTAGGCTAGTCCAAACATCCTCTGATGGCAGAACAATTTGGTTCATAGTATAGTCACACTCCTACAACTTCATTAGAAATTCATATTTGGAAGTGTGACTTGAAAGTACTATTGCTTCTAAAAATCTATTCAAAGTTCTCACTGGTTTGATGAAATCCATGAATGTATTAGGAGATATGTCTGTAAGAAGAAAACGTAAATCAGTATTTATTTTGTCATGCAACCTTATTTTGTAATTTTCTCTTCCAATGAAGTTATTTGTGTCAAATCCCATAGGCAAACAAAGACTTTCCATATTCACTTTCCTTTGTTCCATCTTTGTGATCTTTTGCTGAGCTTTGTCATCCAAATGCTGTGCTTCCCATAGCTTCTCACATTTTCAAATGATACTTGATACCTTTACTGAGGCATCAAGGTGGTTGCTAATTCCCTTGTTTGATAGATAACTATCACTCTTACTGTAGAGTTGTTGCATAATATCTTTTTCTTTCTTTTCTTTCTTGACAACATCCATGTTCTATTCAATGTTCTTATCGAGCTTCAAATAACATACTCTCATACTTTGAAGCATTTCAAACCACTCATACAAGCTATTGCACATCACCAATATTCAGCCCCAAATGTGTTCTTTTGCAATCTTCACTAAATTATTATTAGTATTTGTTAAAGTTTGAATTGTATTATTGGCCTTGTTTAGTTCTTCTACCATTTCTTCACAATTCTTTTTCTCTTCCACTGCTTTATGTTCCCAATGATTGGCTTTATCCGGCTGAGAGTCTAATTGCTTTTACAATTCCCGATTGGAGGCAGCATTAATCTCCATGGTTTTAAATAAATTTTCTAAAATGACTCTTTCTTCCTCTAGTTTTTAACTAATTTCTACCAATTTTCCCCTTAGTGCCTTCAGCTCTGCCTACTCTTGTTCCTTCATTACTACCTCTGCATGTTCTTGCTTTGTATCTGCTGATGTAGAGGTTGATTTTTTAATCTTTTTCTATAATTCTTTCAAACTGTTCTCTAAAGATTTCCTCTTTGCTTTTTCATTTCCAATGTCTACCTATAAATTTTCTATATTTTTCTCAAGCTTGCTTTCTCTCTTTCCAGCTTTAGCAGTGCACTGTAGACCACTTGGTTTGTAGACTTTGACACATTGATTTTGTCCATGTTTTAACTTTGGAAAAATCCATTTGGAGAGTGGTAACTAGAAATTCAGACGGATCTATCTAACACTATGGTGGGTTTCCATCTTTATTTGGTGGAATAACAACCATGAACTCCATCATGTCTCTTTTTGGGTCATATGTTGGTAAAACCCTGTTGTATGTAGGTTGTTCCTGTACAACTGCATTAAGGGCACTAGTCTACAATGTCTTCTATATTTCCTTATTCTTGGTTCTTGTTTCTACAAATTTATTATAGAAATCATTGAAACAAAAATCTGGTGTTGCAAAAGGATTTGAATGTTTGAAAGGTGAACCAGAGGTAGAGCTTGCAATGCCTATTGATCTAACTAATGCTCTTTGAGGATTTAAACTTCTAGAGGGTTTTGCTGAACCTGAAACTGCCAACAGTTGTTTACAATTGTATAACATTGTTGTCAGTGTTCTTTTGGAAGGGGAAAGATTTTGCTTCTTGACACTATCTTCTACTATGGGATTCTATGTAGATTCTACTAGCCTCTTTAGAGAGGGAACTTGTTGTATAAGTTTCCCAGTCCCACTAGCACCAATGCCAATACTAGACCCAGTAGCAGTACTAGTAAATTGAAACCCAATGCCTGTACCATAATCATAAGCAATTTTTTATGTCTGAATTGTATTTCAGACACCTTCTCCTATGGGACCCAAACCACCACCTTTATAACCCATTTTTTCCACAATGTCTACCCCTTTGCTATATACTTTTTTCTAGTCCTAGTTGGTTCCACTTTGGCCTGCAGTAAGTGCAATTAGTGGATTATCATCCTCAGTGTCTAGATTATTGTCCTCACTGTCATATGCCATGTTAGGATGCTCCAAATTCCATAATTTTATAAACTCTATATCCTCATCTATTTCATCTAAATCTTCACCAGTATTTGGTTCACCAAGATCCTTTCCAATACTCCAAAAATCATCCATTTTCATTCTAGTTCATTTTCTATCCTTACAAGCTTCTACTATTCTCTTTGGTATTTTTATGTTTGATGGATTAGCATCTTTTTCATAGAAATTGTAGGACATCCTAGGCTATACAATGCCCTAGTTTATTGTTGTCATAATTTATGATGACAATTGTTGAACTAAAATTTTATCCTCACTGGAAACTTTCTCCATCTCTTTTTTAATGTCATCCCAGCTATCCTTGTTTTTCAACCTCTCTAGCAATGGTTTACTTTCATGTTGAAATAAGTTTGCATAGTTCTTATTAGCAACAAGCATTGATTGAATGACGTTGAGTGGATCATACTTCCAGTACCACTCTAAATCAAATTTAAAAATATCTTTAAAAAAAATTGCCACTTTGAGTGCCTTTCTCCCAAATTTTAACCCTCAAATTGAGAAAGGTAAGGAAGGCAATATGCTCTTCTTCTATTGGCCAATGAAGATTCTATCTATGCTCTCTAGTTGTACTACATATTCTACTGCAAACACCATGTCTGTCACATGCATTGGAAGTTTGTGGGGTTGCAATTTTGATCTGTAAAACCTTAGCACAGTGTAATCTTCCATTAAGTACCAGTCAGCCAATTGAATTGTGCTTTCAAGTTGGATGCAATCCCTACATGAAGCAAACAATCTGGGCATTGGAGTGCTTGTTATTTTTTTGTACAATGGTGCCAAAAAGAAGTCTAAAAAATTATTGTAATTCCTTTTGTTATCATACATTCTTATCTGAGGTGTCCAGTTATATATTGGAGTACCTATCCCCCTATGAATTTCAAGCTTGTTGTCATTTCTCATTAATATTGCCACATGCTTGGCTAGCACGAGATAGCACAAGCAGGTTGTGAACCTAAATGTCTTAGAATTGCCTCTTTTAATCAATGCTAATTGTTCTTGCATCGATTGAACCACGTGTCCAAAAAAATTATATCCTACTGGTTCATTGACACAATGGATATCCCAAATGAATTGAAGAATGCTAGCACCCACTTCCCTATTTTTTTCCAGTCCCAAGCAAAATCCTAGCGAGGATATAGAATCCTGAACCCATGATGGCACAAAAATGTTAAAATCATAAGGAGGCTTATGGTTCTCACCCAATGAAGCCTTTGCCTCTGGAACTATTAGACCCCTTATAAATTAATCTTTTGTGTTTGGAGAGACTGCCTCATATTGCTCTACTAGTTTTCCTAGGTCAATACGGACATTACAGTTTTGTCGATCAAACCCTAGGTTTAGCAAATTGTGAAATTATTCCTAGGTTATTGATAAAATTTCTTCCTAATTTTTTTTATTCACAATTTTTGTTCTTTCTTCATCATAATTTTCTACACAAATGAAGACAATTTCTAGGCAAGGGAAAACTTCGGGTAACAACATGTGACCCAAACCAACATCCCACAAAGCAACTTTATTTGTTTATGCACCTACTGCTGGGTTAAATTTTATAAAATCAGACCTCTTTGGCCCAATTGCCTTACTGCACAATGAATGTTTAATTGCTATAACTCTCTTTTCACCATTGATAACAAGATCATAAACATCATGATACTCATCAGTGAAACTAGGGATTTCTACTAGTTTTCTGCAGTCTATTAAAGGTTTCCCATCTGCTTGCCCTTGGCCTTGAGTTTTCTCTTTCCCCATTGTTCTTCAGAAGAATGAAAAAACATAGATTCACAAATATTTACTAACTAAATCTAACTCCAAATCCCTATACACTTTGGCTTGAGTGTCCCAACTAATTTCATTCTATACATAGGACATGAGGGCTCTAAGTTGAATATCCCCAACATAAAGCAAGGAATTCCAAAATTGGTCATTACGGACTGCTAGGTTGTGGAGATAAAATTCACATAATAGATTTTGAATGGCTGTAGGAGAGTTATGGAAGGCTTGGGAAAACTGAGTAGGCTCTTGTAATGAGGAAGACTTGTCCTGCATAATACAGGTCATCTGATAGTTTAACAGTTCTTCTTTAAGAAACAAGGCATAGATAGGTGATGGGGATCTACAACCCATCAAGTCAAGAATTAGAGATGTAATTTTGTCAAGTTTCATACTTAGTTGTTCTATCTTTTCCTCCTGAACAAGTGTTTCCTAATAATTATGTGTGTGAAAATTGTACCTGATCTGTAGACACAACAGTTAAGTAAAACATTAGAGGTTAGCTATAATCAAAATCATGCAAAATTGAAATCTAATTTAACCAAGCGATTTACTGCCTTCTAGTAGGTGTGAGATTAATGTTCTCAGATTGTTATCGAGATCAGTGACCTAGACGACACCTAAACGAAGGATTTGAATGCAAAACTGATCTAGATATGAATTGAATGTAATTAATCTATTTCTTTTTTATATTTTCTATGCAATAAGAATGATGAAAACTGATATGAATCTATGCTAATAATGATATGAAATATGAATCTAAATGAATGCAAAACAAGATTGATCTCACAAAGGTGTCGATTCGCAAGAGCTTTGATTTTCCCAATTCCAATTCTCCAGTGTGATTGTGCAAATTTGTGGATTTGAGAGATGAATTATGAAGAGCTGAGCCTTGGTTTTATAGAAATCCAGGGCTTTGGAGGTGCATGAGAAAGAGCCATAAATCACTCAAATAACTTAGGTTGATTTTTGAGTTATTTGATAATAAAGATAATTTAAGTCACAAAAATCATGTAAAAGCACAGTTCAACTCGAATTAGAAGTTTAGATCAACTTTAAAACTCAAAAAGATGTTGAGTTTCAAAAAGCTAACAACTTGCATTGATTTTCCAATTTGAGTTTAATTGGTCCTTGAATATGCACATGGATAATTATGATTTAATAAATAAATAAAGTGATTTATTCTCAACTTAACTAGTTTTTGAAATAAAATAATTAATTTATGGGTTAATTAACTATTTTATCAAACTTTTATTAAAAACTATATTATTAAATAATGACAACTTGCTTTTAATTAATTAAATAAGAATTTAATCAATTATCCATAGGATATTGGATTTATTGTCAAAATTAAATAATACAATTAATAATAGATAGAATTAAATTTAATTACACAATTAAGTGGCAAGATATTAAATCTAATTAATTAAATATGAAAACATTCAATTAATCAAACTTAGGATAAATGTGATTTATCACCAAATAATCATTAAATTAAAGATAATTAAGATAATTAGGAATATTGCTAGGAATATTCCCCGATGCACAATTTAAGATAATCAATTATGATTCGATGATGTTTAGATGTGCCTTAGGTTAGGACTTTGATGTCGATTTCGTTCGAATTATTGATATAGGAGATTAATGAACTTATAGCCCATTTTTGGGGTATTACATTTTGCCCCTCTTTGAATTACTGTGCGAAGCGCATTGGTTCAAAGAAAGTCTGTGTTTGATAGAGATATGAAACTAATTCAAAATTGATAATTGATATGAGATAGAAGCTGATTGATATTGATTTGATATGGAGATAATAGGTCCTGAATGACCAAAGATAATGTTCACTATAACAACAAATGAACCGAGGATTGCGAAAAAGTGTCAAAACGCCTGATTCCAAACCTTAGGATTGCTAAGAAGTGAGTGACTGACTCTAGACTCGATTGTCTTAGCAGAACTAGCAGGTATCACATTTGAATCCTTCAGTTGCCGAAGAATCAAGGAAAGAACACTATGATCCGATGGTTGCAAAAACTTATACATATTACAAGATTAGGAGAATACCAGATTGATATGGATCTTGATGAATCTGATATGCCCCAAGTGATGATAGATTTGCCCCGAGTGATGAGGTCTTTTGATGATTCAGCAACTAGATGTGGTTGTTGTCTTGATTACTGATGAAAGATATGCTTTCCATAAAGATATGACTTCAAATTTGATTACAGACTTTGAATGATATGCAATACCATGCCCCCTTCGGGATTAAAATTGAAATCTGACAAGAAAAGTCATCATTGATAGTTTAGAAGCATGTTAATTGATTGGAAAAGTGGTTAAACACATTCAAGAACGCATTCTGCATCGTTGGAAGGTCCCAAAAGACCAAGTTTGACTAGGTTTGACCATGAGTTGAACATAGTTGACCAAGTTGAAATTTTGATAGTGTGATGTTAGATAATCAGTTAAGTTGAATACTGGATTTCTGTGATGGTCGAAGGTCGAATATGCAAGCAGTAGACCGTCCTGGGCCCAAAATTTTAAATCACGATTTTGACATAATAAACGATCTCATATTTGAATTTTGATCCCAAAAATGGATTCAGAATGTCAAAATTAGCCAAGGGTGCAATTTTTGTGAAAAATGGAGCACTTTTGAAAATTAGGTCAAATGCTATATAAAGGCCTGGAGGGTCATTTTCAATTCATTTGAACCATTTGACTTTGGAAATTGTGCGGAGCCCTCTGAGCGAGAAAATGGAAGAACAGTGAGATCTGAAGGTTCCTATGAGTTCACATCGATTTGAGCGCAGCCGGAGATACCAGAGACCCCGACAGTATGGACATCCGGTAAGTGGACCTCTGTGCCCCTCTGAAAATGCAAATTTTTCATGTTTTATAGCATTTTTTATTTTTTTGTACGCGTTTTGCTTTTTTAATTTTTGCATGTTTGAAAACTCGTATGAGTCTCATCCCAGACTCGTACAACACTTCATTTGAATTTCCTTTGTCATTTCAAGTCCACCCAAGTGTCGTATGAGAGGGACCCTTGTGTCGTACGACATTTCATCGGGTCCCTCAAAACTCGTATGATCCCGGGCGCAGTGTCGTATGACCACGAAATGTCGTTTGGTATACTGTGGAGTGTCATACGACATTTCATGCTAGTCTGGAGTGTCGTATGAAAAATAGAGTGCTGAAAATGGACTTTTAGGGCCAAATTTTGACTTTTCTGATGCCTGATGCTGATATCTGACTGGTTGACCTACCTTCTGATAGAATGCCAATTTCTGATAGAATGCCCTATTTTCATATGATATAGGTGACATATCCAGATGTACACGTTTGACATTCATACCCGGCCACCCAGAGATTATGTGTCGTGCTTCCGGACCCGATGAGGGTTCATCTTGTTGCCTGTGGATTCGAGTATTTGATTCATTTACCCGACATTAGGGTAAATCATGGCCTTTTGACTGCCTTGATTGAGAGATTCCATTCGGAGACACAGACATTTCATTTACCTACAGGAGAGATGACCGTGACTCCGGAGGACGTCTATAGGATACTACGCATTCCATTTCATAGCAGTCGGTGTCCTGAGTATGAGAGTTCTGGTCAGAGTGGTCTTCATGCCTTTAGGTGTCTGTTTGGAGATGATACACAGTTGACGGGGTCCATTTCCTAGGAGACCCTTGTACAGAGATATGGTCAGATGCACCGTTTAGAGTGCATTATTGCTGGTATGATCGGGGAGCTTATCATGCCAAGCCGTTAGGAGAATGGCTTTTTGATGGGATGGGCTCCGATGGTAGCATTGCTTATGGCTACGCCTACTGAGCTTGCCTGGGGTCAGTGCCTCTTGGCACATATGTTTTCAGAGATGCATGAGATCGTTTATCAGGATTGCAAGAGCTTTGCTTCAGGAGCTCTTGTATGCACATATGTTTTCAGAGATGCATGAGATCATTTATTAGGATTGCAAGAGCTTTGCTTTAGGAGCTGTTGTATTACAGATATGGGCCTAGGAGCATATCCCAGTATTGAGACTAGTTTTTCAGACACAGCGGTAGCCACAGGAGCTAGTGATATGTGCATATGCTGGTTATGTCACACAGGTCTAGATGGGTCATACCGAGTACTTTCGGTGATGTCTACATGACATGACTTTCATTCATTGGAGGCCATATTTGCAGATAGAGGTCTGGCCCACTGGGAGGGAGCAGTATAGTTTTCTTTTTCAGAGTCAAGTACTTATTGGCCACTCTCCCACTGTTCTGGAGAGATTTGTGATTAGCAGAGTGTGGCGTCAGTATGGACGTAGACAGGATACCCCAGGAGAGTACACTGCATATGCTCACATTATGCGTGAGATCGGGCTCAGATGGCCACCGAGGCTCTCCTATTCCTTATGTGCAGAGGAGTACAGTGCCATTATAGGCAGAGATTGGGACTACCGGCCACAGGTTGTCGATGCAAGAGTGACAGATGGATACATTGCATGGCTTGCAGATCATCCCATCCATAGATTCTCAGATCCTACAGATTTGATACCCTCCATGGAGGAGGTGATGGATGTTACAGGTGCTCCTATGGTATAGGGCCTGAGATCATAGGTAGTGCATCCTACACTGCCCAGATAGAGAGTGATAGCTCCATTGTAGAGATCATTTGGGCATATGAGGCCTCCTCATCCTTCTACTTCTCCCATAGGTACATCCACAGGGTCACATAGACAATCCAGGGGTGAGAGAGGTACTTTGGGCTGTATCGGTGCGACAGATGAGGTGTTGGCAGGTGAGTAGTTTGCAGATGGTGATGCAGATCCCACATAGGTAGACACCACTTTTGATTTGGGTGCGGAGGTTAGACGCCATAAGGCGCATAGATCAGAGACCACTGGATAGCAGCCAGAGCAGCCAACACAGGATACAAAGATGCCACCAGCTGCAGCAGAGCCTACTAGTCTTCTCACTTCATCGGAGATGATTAGACAGCTCAGAGCTCAGGTCCGGGATGTGAAGGTACAGAGTGCCAAATGGGAGGAGAGGTTTCAGGAGGCAAACAAGAAGCACACTAAGCTTCATGTAGAGCTTCACTCAGAGGTTTGGAGACTATAGATAGAGGTGACCCATCAGACCTCACAGGCCTCCTCTTATGTGTCTACATACTATGCTATTTTTCCTGCTGAGCAGAGGGTACCTACATACTCTGAGTACATGGCAGCCTCAGAGGGAGCTAGGGCACCGAGGGTAGAGGTCATACCAGATGCACCACCGCCTCCTCCACTAGATATCGAGGAGCATGCTGAGAGTTGATTACTGTGGTCATGTTTTGATATATTTTGTTTTTTTTTATCACTGATATACCATTCTGATTCTGATAGCTTTCCAGAGCTCATTCTTTTGTACATTGTGTCAGTAGTGCACCCCTGACACATTTTGAGATTTTTGATATATATGAGATCAATATTTTGATTGTGACTTCATTTGTACTTGTCATGATGTGGATTTATGATGATATCATGCTATGCTTATGCTATGATGAGTGTAGAATGTATGTATGGATCGATGCAATGCAATGATTTCTTTCATATGTATGGATGTTATGCAAATGTAATTGATTATGAAGATGTATGTATGATTTATGCTTATGCAATGAATGTAATGTAATGTAACGAATGATAATGATATAAGATGTAAATGCAGTGATACACATGATATGTTTTTGCAGGTTGATGAAGACAAGTACTCAGTCTTGTGTCAAAAGGATGTTTAACCCTGGAGGGTTACTGCTTGTGGTTTGATGAAGAGACTTTCGAGTGAGACTCAGCTCTCGTTAGATGTGAATAATTGTTATGAAGAATTGTTTAAGCTTTGAAGTTCGTTTAGTCATTGTGATATCATGCAACATGAAAAATGCAAAGAGACATGCAAAATGAAATGCAACCTAAGACCTAGGACCTAGTCACTAGTCATGTGTCGATTTGTTATCATCATTGAACTTTTAGGTAACTGGATAAATCAATACAATGCCCACTAGCTATGAAACCATAGACATATGAATATTGATTTGTATGCACAAGAATCAATACAACACCCACTGGTCAACAACCATGGATATATGAATATTGATTTTATTTTCGGAATGTCGGATTAGATATAAGCTCCAAGGCATAAACGCCAGGATGACCTGAATATCTTTTCCATTTTGATATAGCAATTTGTATAAGCATCAAAATATAAACATTGTGATGA
Organism: Chamaecyparis obtusa; assembly: GCA_027943335.1. Classification (NCBI taxonomy): domain Eukaryota; kingdom Viridiplantae; phylum Streptophyta; class Pinopsida; order Cupressales; family Cupressaceae; genus Chamaecyparis; species Chamaecyparis obtusa. The sequence continues at coordinate 63,994 of BSBK01004825.1, forward strand.
CCTGAATATGCCTTGCATTACAAACACATCAAATAGCTAAGAGATTATTCTAAATCCAATGTGAATTACTCGTAGTGACCCTTTATCATTCACAGCCTTAGGTAAGATTACGTTTCACAGTAGGAGAAAGAACTCACTCAAAAAGACAATAGTTAGATCAAACTTGCTCAAATTTTTTGGGTATCAATGGTCGAGGTACACATGGCCATCCAATTCGAGATAGAGGCTCTTACAGACGGACACCATATCAATCCAGAATTTTCAAAGTTGTTAGATTTTCACATACAAGCAGAAGACAAAGAAAAGATTATGCCCCCAGTCATCACTCTCTAAATCCTATAAAGGACATCATCGAAGAGCTCGAAGGGACACAATATGCAAAAATCTCAATGCAAATCAGTAAGCATACAAGGAGATAAAAGCATGTAAAAAAAAGCACAGATTTTTTTTAGTTTGATAGTGGTTGATTGCATTGTTGTAGATGCAAAATCCTTTCTAGAGACAAGACTGACTGACTGTCTCACATGAAGCTTCAAAGGACTCTGACTAGGGATGACTCAACTGAGGTATACTGGAGGCCATAGGATATAACATTGATTGCCCCCAAGAGTGAACATTGATAGGATACAGATGCTTGAACTGAGTGGTGGACAAACCGACTTATTGAAAACTGGAAATGCAGAAACAAACCAGGAGATATGTACAAACTAAAGCAAAACTGAAAGCTAGGAAAGACCAACATTACGCTGATAGATGGAGCATTTTGAAACAAGTGGCACCCATTTGCTGGGTTTTCACCATCTTGGTAGAGATTCTATTTTTGCTACCAAGGCGCCTGTTTCCAGGTTTTCACTAAGGCACTTTTTTTTTTCTTTTTCATTTATTTTTTGTATTTTTCATTTTTTCAATTTTTTTTTACTTTTGATATTTTTTTATTTTTTTTGTGAATCATCAAGGCACCTATTGCTAGGTTTTCACCAGGATGTTCATTTTTTCAAGACTTTTTCTAATTTTTATAATTTTTTCAGGACATTTTACGATAGACTGAATGCTTTAGGCGTACAATTTCTTCAGATGGAGAACATTGATTGGTTTTTGGAGCTGTTCTCCTTCAGTCGTTGAGAGTTGATAGGTGCCAGAGCCAAAAGTGGCAGTGATGACAAAGGGACCTAGCCAGTTGGGTTCGAACTTCCCCTTGCATTCTCGATGGGATTGATTTTTAGGATTTTCTCTCAAGACTAGATCACCAACTTGAAATTCTCTATGTCTAACTTTCTTGTTGTAGCCTCTAGACATTCTCTTCTGATAAACTCTGAGATGATCATACACTGCTTGTCTGCGCTCATCTAGTAGTTCCAGTTCTTGTAACCTAGACACTCTGTAGTCATCATCAGTTACTAGACCATGCATTCTAATTCTGAGTGATGGGATTTCAACCTCAATAAGTAGTACCGCTTCAGACCCATAAACTAAAGTGAAAGGTGTAGCCCCTGTAAGTGTTCTGATACTTGTTCTGTAGGCCCATAGAGCTGGATTAATCATGAGATGCCAGTCTCTGCCAGTTTTATTTACTGTTCTATGCAAGATCTTTAATAGATTTTTGTTAGAAGCCTCTGCTTGGCCATTCCCTTGTGGATATTAGATAGAAGACCAATGTTGGGTGATCTTGAATTTGGCACATAGATCATCTAGGCCTTTATTCCTGAATTGCCCACCATTATCTATGATTATGGAATGAGGTATCCCATATCTACATATGATATAGTTCAATATGAACATAGATATAGGTTTCCCTATTGCTTGTGTCAAAGGGACCGCCTCTACCCATTTGGTAAAATAATCTGTGGCTATGATTATATGGGTATGTCCATTAGAAGAATGAGGATGAATAAGATAGTGCTTCCACCAAAAACTCATAGCGTAGCTCATGTTCAGGCTGTTGTGATAAAGTAGATAATATTGCCATTGCATCGGCAGCCTTGTTCTCCATTCCAGGAATTTGCTCAAATGTAATAGATATGAAATATTTCTTAAGATCATCTACCATTCTCTTGTAAGGAATGAGCTTTTCATCTTTAGTTTGGTACACATCATTGACTTGATGAATAACAAGTTGAGAGTCTCCATGAATGTGTAGCTCTGTTACTCTCCATTCAATTGCTAGTTTCATACCATTCAAGAGGGCTTCATATTCTGCAATATTGTTTGTGTAGGGGAACTTTAGTCTGAATGCTTTTGGGATGGAGTATCCTTGAGGAGTTATGAACAATATGCCTGCTCCAGATCCATTCTATGTATAGGAGCCATCAAAGAACAACTGCCATTCTCTAGAAGATAGGTGCATAATAGAGGAGTCTGGAAATTCCATTTGCATTGGTGTGTCATCAAACATGGGTGCATCCGCTAGTTGATCAGCAATAACTTGACCTTTTATAGCTTTTCTTTCAACATATTCAATGTCAAATTCGATTAGAAGCATGACCCATTTAGCCAGTCTACCTGTGAGGGCAGCCTTGCTTAGTAGGTATTTTAGTGGATCAATTTTTGCTACTAGATGCATGGTATGAGCTAACATATAGTGTCTCAGTTTTTGTGATGCAAAGATCACAATGAGAAAAGCTTTCTCAATCATAGAATAGTTCTTTTCATATGCCACCAATGTTCTGCTTATATAATAAATGGCTCTTTCCTTTTTGTCTTCATCATGTTGCGCTAGCAATGCCCCCAGTGATGTGGCTATTGCAGAGACATATAAGATCAATGGCTTCCCATGAATAGGAGGCATCAAGATAGGTGGATTTGATAGATACTTCTTGATACGGTTAAAGTTGTTCTCACATTCTTCATTCCATGCAAAGGTCACACCTTTATGTAATGTTTTTGTAAAAGGTTGTGATATGTCTGCTAGCTATGATATGAATCTTCTAATAGATTGAACTCTTCCTTGCAATGTCCTCATTTGACTGATATTCATGGGAGGTTGCATCTCTATTATAGCCTTGACTTTAGCCAGATCAACTTCAATGCCCTTCTTTGAAACTATGTATCCTAAGGGCTTTCGAGAAGTGACACCAAAAGCACACTTCTTAGGATTTAGTCGGAGACTAAACTTTTCCATTCTATCTAGGATCATGCTCAAGTCCTTTAGATGTTTAGTTCTGATCATAGATTTTTCCAATGTGTCATCAACATAATCTTCCATTGTTAGATGCATCATGTCATGGAAAATAGATGTCATTGCTCTTTGATATGTAGCACCAGCATTTTTAAGCCCAAATGGCATGACATTCCAACAAAAGGTGCTCCATGCACATGTGAAAGCAGTTTTCTCTTGGTCCTCTAGAGCAATTTTTATTTGATTATATCCAGAGAAACCATCCATTAAGGAATACATCTCGAAACCCGCAGTCATGTCCACTATCATATCAATGTTAGGTAGTGGAAAGTCATCCTTAGGGCATGCTCTATTCACATCTCTAAAGTCTGTGCACACTCTGATTGACCCATCTGGTTTAGAAATAGGTACAATATTAGAGATCCACTCTGCATAGTCAATAACTTGGATGAATCCAGCATTTAGGAGCTTCTCTAATTCAGCTTTTACCAAGAGTGCAACATGAGGATTCATCTTTCTTAATTTTTGCTTGACAGGTTTGACATTTGGAGCGATAGATAAATGATGCATTATAAGATTAGGATCCAATCTTGGCATATCTGAATATTTCCATGCAAAGTTGATCTTCTTCTCTATTAGGAATTTTGTAAATTTTTTCTTCTCTTCTTCTGATAATGATTGTGCTACATGTACCAATTGTGGTTCCTCTGTTGTACCCAAATTGATGGATTGATTGGGCTCCATTAGAACTGGAGATCTATCTTGTAAATGACTCAAAAGGACATCAAATATCTCATCTTTAGGTGCCTTAGAGAGGTTTTCACCTTTGGATACATCTTTTATTTTTACTTTTGTAGGTTCTGAGACTGCCACAAAGTGGTTTTCACCCTCAGAACTCTTTTTCTTTTTCTTTTTATTCTTGTTTTTCTGACTAAGGTATTTGATGTCCAACTCGGTCATGCTGACACTCGGTTCACTGATGGAAGTACTCATAGGCTCAACTACATTAAGGTAGCAAGCAAGGGCATAGTCATTCGGGAAGGTATAAATAGCATGGCTCGGATTCATGGAGGTTTGATCAATGAGTTCTGGATATTTTATAGTCAAAGCAGAGAAAGATTGGGAGATAGTATTTACAGATATGGATCTATCATCATTGGTCCTAACATAACACTTGAGTTCAAAGGTGATACTACAACTTAAGACATCCAATTCATGAATAGGCTCAATGTCATCGTGGGAGTCCAATTCAGCCATAGGTGGATCAGACTTGAAAGGTTCATCATTTCACTCTAGACTTACATTGGTTTGAGGTGCATATTGGTGAATAACATCAACATGTTTCTTTGTGATAAGCTCATCTGGTTCTAGGATGACTCCCCATTCATAGTCATTAGATTCATCTTCTGATTCAGGGTCTCTAGGAAATCTTAGAACATGAGTAAAGTCAGGGTGAATACCCCAAGAAGGGTTACCCTCAGATTCTAATTTGTATTCATACTCATGAGAATCTATCTCAGAATCACTACCACTTCCTTCTTCTTGATTATTTTTGAGATTAGTTGGTTCTTGTGTTGCAACTATCTCTTGATTGATAGTAGGTTCTTGTGTTTCTACTACATTAATGCTTTTGATAGGATCATCTTTATCATCAAGAAGGTCTTTGATCTCTTTAGGCAATTTTTCATAGGGGATGAGTTCTGAACTATTTGAATCACTATCTGATGGTTCTATTTCTTCTTTCTTAAGAAGAGGTTCCCCTGGTGTGATTTTCTCTATTACATGAGATCAATTACCTTTGAGGTGATAGGGTTTCTTCTTAAAGCCTAAGCCAACTTTATTTTTATTTTCTCTACCAGTATGTGGGAGAGGTGCCACAAGACCTTTTCCTCTAACTCCTAGAGGTCCTTGACCTGAATATCCCATCTTAGCTATTAATTTATCTCCTGGACCATATGACTTGGAAGGGAGTTTGGAGACTGTAGAGTCACCAGTTTGAACAACTTGAGATTCAGGTTCATCTTTGTATAGCCATGATAGCACAGCCTCATCCTCTTCAAATTCTTGCTTGGATACTTGTTCTGCTACAAAATTCTTTTTATATGCTTCAAGAGGTTCTTTAGAGTCTGGTTTGGATTGTTTCAAAGATTTCCCATAAGATTTAGGTGAGATAGGGAGAGATGTCAAAGATAAGACTAGCTTGATAGTATATTCTCCCATACTATTTTCTTTTCAATATTAACCTCTTTTGCAAGATCTTCCATTTTAGTTGTGGATGCTTCTTTAGTTGTTTCAATAGAAGATTCTTTGTTATTAGGTACAAGCTTATCTACACTTTCCTTCAAGGTGTTGCAAGTTGTATTTAGATCTGCAGGGATAGTAATCTCTACTCCTTCATAAGGAAACTTCAAACATTGATGGTATGTAGAAGGAATAACTTGCATTTCGTGTATCCATGGTCTCCCTAGAAGAAAGTTGTAGGACAAAGGTAGATCAAGCACTTGACAGATGGTATCTTTGATAAATGGACCCACTCTGATAGGTAAGACAATGGTGCCTTTAGAAGATATTTCTTGTTCATCATAGGCCTTGATAGTTATTTTCTTTCTAGGATCAATAGCCAATTCTGAAAATCCCAATTGTGTGATCAAGCTGTAAGAACAAATGTTTAGGCCAGCGCCCCCATCTATCAACACATGTTTGACTCTACGGTTCTAGATCAAGACTTCTATATGCAAAGGCTGATTATGTGGGTGACTCAAGGAGTTGTCATCTTCCTCTGAAAAGGAGATATATTGCAGAGATGTAAGATGTCCAACCATACTCTGGAACCTATCTAAATCAAGGTCATCAGGAACATTGGAACCGAGCAAAGCTTTATCAAGAATGGCTCTATGAGCTGGAGATATTCGAAGCAACTCAAACATGGAGATTTTTGCATTAGTGTGCTAGAGTTGTTGAACAATGCTATAAGATGTAGGCCTTGTATCCTTTGGATTGGAAGATTTGGAAGCAGCCTTCTGTTTAGAAGTAGATGAAAGATTGAAGGGCACCTTAGGGACATTTGATGAATCTGGGATTTGTCCTTTTAGATGGATTGGAGCTTATGATTGAGTAACTGTGTTAGCTGAGGAATGATTTCTATCTCTTCGTACAATTATGATGACATTGCAACTTTCAGAGAGACATGGTTCAACCATATTGATGACAACATTATTTCCAGGGTAGGCATAGTTGACTTTTGCCCCCATATTAGGCTGAGAAGTTGAAACTTCTTGACCGTGTTTCAGAAAGGGTTCTATGAATGCTGTATGATCATTATTTCTTGTGGGATTGTCAATTGTGATGTCTCCACTATCGATCAAATCTTGAATGGTATGCTTCAAGTGATAGCACTACTAGTTTTGTGACCTTTACTCCAATGGAAATCACAGAATTCATTTTCCTTCCACCATATTAGTTTGGGGTCCTAAGCATTTGGTCGGATTGGTGGTAAAGAGATGATGTTATCAGCCAGTAGATTTTTCATAGCTGATTCTAAAGACTCTCCTAGAGGAGTAAATTTTCAATGTTTATCCCATTTTTTGAATTCTGGCTTCCTTTGAGATGGTTGAGAAGACTTTTATTCTGAAGCTTTAATGGCTTGAGTACCAAGAGTGAGATTGTAGGCTGGTGCCTTTCATGGGGCATGGACAATGTCAACAATGCCATCTATGATGATGCCTTTGTTCTTGTTCCAATTTTTGTTCTTGTCTTTAGAACTGGATCCTGATTCGTACTTGTCTTTTTGAAGTGTGATTTCTCCTTTTTTCACGAGCACTTTTTCGATTTTGATAGTATTATCCACCATCTTATCAAAAGATGTATGATCTTGCATTTGTAGAGGATAATTGATTTCTGGAACCAGGTTGTTGATGAAGATTTCCAATTTTTCTATTTCTGGAATAGGTCTGGCATATAGAGAGAACTTCTTCCTCCATCTCTTGAGAAATGTTAGGAATGGTTCCCCTGGATATTGCTTGAGATTACAGCTATCAATCATGGTGACCGAGTGCTAAATATTGTAGGAGTATTGTTGGTAGAACAATTTGATCAACTCCTCAAAAGTTTTGATAGTAGAAGGCAATCTTGAAAACCATTGAATGGATGCTCCTCCCAGAGATCTAGGAAAAAGACGCATCAGATAGGTCAGTTCATGCATGAATTCCATGGATTGTGTACAGAACTCTCTGACATGATCTTGAGGATCAGAGTGTCCATCATACTTATCATACTTTGGCATCTCCTCTTTTTGGAAATGGTGGCATATACAAGTTTTTGTCAAAAAGAAAAGGGCATAGAGCTTCCATGGAGAACTCTTTGGGTTCCTTTTCTTTCTCAAGGCTATTAAATTTGACTTGTAAAGCATGTATCTATTTCATCATAGCTATGAGTGGAGTTTCTTCCTCATGCGTAATGATATCTTCAACATTAAAGTTGGGAGGAAGTTTAGCTCCTTGATGAGCTAGTTGTAAAAAGTATGCTTCTCTATCTTCTTTCAAGAAATGCTTCATCATTCATTTGAAGTTATCATCATTTTGATATTGAAAAATTTCTTTAGGTGTGGGTTCTTGATCTGCACCATGTTGAGATTGAGCTCTTTGAGAGCCAAAATTTGTCCCTGCTTGAGACATGGTAGGAGTTTGTGGACTCCCTGGTTTAGATTGATGAGGGGTATGTTGAGTACCTCCGTGAGTTGATGGAGGGGGTATGTAACCAGATTTCAATCGATAGTTGCCAAGACCGTCATCCTCGTAAAGACCAGAATTGATGAGTTGCTTAAGAATTGGAGTTTGGAGAGTGGTGATAGATTTCTTGTGAGAGGAAGCTCTAGTCTCCACCATCAACTTTGAGTGAAACAAAAGAATAAGATTCAGATAACTGAAGAATGAATTGAATCAAGATGATCAGATGACACAACCTTGTCAAGGTTTGATTGATTTGAAGATTTGATTAGACGTGGATGAAGGATACTATGCCCTAGATGTATGGGTAGGTTCCCAAAAGATAGCGGACAAGATATCACAACACTTAGTCATTTTGATGATTGATTGAAGATTGATAGTTATGACAAGATTTTGACACAGGATGATAAGGACTCAAATTGATTAAACAGAAGGCTGAATCAAATTCAAAAGGCCACGTCAGGAAAATGATTAGACTCTTAATAGCTACTTTTGTTCCTGACATAGTGATTCATTCGACAGATTCTGAAACTAGGTTGAAAAAGCTAAATATCTGGCAATTTTGACAATTTTTTGACAACTTTCAAAAATTTCCCAAATGACACTTTGCAGACTCGTACGACAGTGGGTATGTTGTGAAATGACAGTTGCAAAAATCGTATGATAGTTGCAAGCAAAATTTTGACTCTTAGAATTTTCTGGCATCAAAACTCGTACGACACTGGGTTGGCTATCATACGACAGATGGGTATCAATGAAATGACAGTTGAAAATCTCATACGACAGTTGGGTAGCAATGAAACAATAGTTGAAAATCTCATACGATAGTTGCAAGATTTTGACTTTGAGAATTTGCTGGCATGGAAACTCATACGACACTGGGTACCCAATCATATGACAGATGGGTTGTAATGAAATGACACTTGATGGAAACTCGTATGACTTTTTGACCTCCTGAGATGACTTTTGACTCCAGAAAAGGATTTTACTTCAGATTTTGCAAATTTTGAGTTTTCAATTTGAATTGTTTGCAAATTTCAATGACCAGATTTGAGGATTGTAACAGATTTGTTCATTTTCAATAACCAGATAGATAAACAAGCATGCAAAATAGCAAGCAAGTGATTTCAAGCATGTCTGAAAACAATGAACAAGGGCAAAAGCAACCTTGCGCATGAACAATCAAGTGACTTATTCGTTCTAATCCTTAGAAGAGCTAATTGTGTATGTTCCAAAAATGTTTTACAATAATGCACATATACCCTATAAAATAAAAATTTGGCCTCGCTAGGGTTTTTAATAATGGTTTGACTTTGCAACTTTTATGATCCAAAGGGGTGAACTCCAATCCTGGTGCACCAGGGTTTTGACACAGTCTGAGAACTTAATCTTCAGGAGCTGCTAGGGAGATCTAACAACCCAAAAATGAACCATACCCATGGAGATTTCTTCCACAAGGACATTTATATAGCGGTTGTCACTACCATGGTGAAAATGGCTATTACCGCTTGAGGTTCTGTCAATGTAGTTTGCCCTGTGAAGGGATTGTCCGCTACAGTTAACCCTCTCTAAAGGTGACTCACAATAGTATACCACAAGGGGACTTGGCTCTAGATCCAAGGTTTTGATACCTCTTCACTTTTAACCCAAACAAAGCAAGCAGATTAATCTGACATGCTAAGACAAAGTTTGTCTCACCAAGGTCTATGATATCAACCCCATGTGATCTATTAGCCCCTCTAGAGAGAGAATGTATCAATCAATAAGGGAAGATGCACTAACCAATTTTGATTCACCAAAAGCTTGTGATGTCTACCCCATGTGATCTATCAACCTCTCCTGGGAGAGAATGTATCGATCAATAAGAGAAGACACACTAACCAAGTTGAATGTGAAACGCACTAAGTATCCTCCCTACCTACAAGGATTTTGTCGTCAAGAAGGATTTTGCTAGGAATCCAATCTCTCAAGAATCATGAATAGTGTTCATAGGGCCTAATTACTATGTGAGCACAGATGTATGTTTCCAAAAGAAAATCTACCAAAAGTACCCAAAAAGAAGAAAGGGGAACACTTAATGCTTAAAGAGAATATAAGATGAGTCCACAAGGTGGAACACTTAACACCTCACACAAGCTAAAAATGAGTCCCCAACTTAGAAAAAAAGTGAGTTCCTAAAAGCATAAATGGGTTGCCAGGTGGAACACTTAACGCTTCTGTCCTGTTGACCCCTCCCCTTTATGGTGCTGAGATTGCAACCATGGCGCAGAATGAGGGGCTGACGGATTAGTGAGTCCAATAACCCAAGATAGCAATCAAGATCAATCACAAGTATCTGAGACTACTTAATGAATCCTAAAGGGGTCACAACCTAGTATCAATTATGCAAGTGTGTAAAACAAAAGCATGAAAAGAATCACCCAAGCTAGACACACGAGAGATTTATTTTAAGCCCAAATCAAAATATTATCAGCACAAGTGGAATAACTAAGATCCTCGCAATGCGCTTAGTAGATTTTACTTGAATTTTAGCAATTTATGCACTTGTTCCAATGAAAACCAACAGGAGTCAATAAAAAATAGAGAATTTCAATTGTTAAGATTAACCGTTAGTCAAAATCTGAAAACCCAATATGACAAACTGCCCTGAAAAATGAAACGACAGTTGAAATCTGATGCCTAAACTCATATGACACTGGGTCCATTACTAGACAACAGTTGAAACCTAATGCTGAAACTCGTACGACACTGGGTCTATTACCAGATGACAGTCCAAAGACTTGTACGACACTGGGTGTCTGATGAAATGACAATGCAACCTCCAAACGATAGTGGGTGCCTGATGAAATGACACTCGGTCAACTATCGTATGATAGTGGGTTCAAAATCATATGACTTTTTTCAGAAACTTGTATGAAGATTGTACAGACAAAAAATAAAAAATTGTATTTTTGCACAGAAACTGAGGAGAAAAAGATAGAAATTGATAGAATTGAATTGGAAACCTATTTCAGGGCCCCACGGTGGGTACCAGAAATGTGTGTGTGAAAATTGTACCTGATCTATAGACACAACACTTCAGTAAAACATTAGAGGTTAGCTATAATCAAAATCGTGCAAAATTGAAATCTAATTTAACCAAGCGATTTACTGCCTTCTAGTAGGTGTGAGATTAATGTTCTCAGATTGTTATCGAGATCAATGACCTAGACGACACCTAAACGAAGGATTTGAATGCAAAACTGATCTAGATATGAATTGAATGCAATTAATCTATTTCTTTTTTATATTTTCTATGCAATAAGAATGATGAAAACTGATATGAATCTATGCTAATAATGATATGAAATATGAATCTAAATGAATGCAAAACAAGATTGATCTCACAAAGGTGTCAATTTGCAAGAGCTTTGATTTTCCCAATTCCAATTCTCCAGTGTGATTGTGCAAATTTGTGGATTTGAGAGATGAATTATGAAGAACTGAGCCTTGGTTTTATAGAAATTCGGGGCTTTGGAGGTGCATGAGAAAAAGCCATAAATCACTCAAATAACTCAGGTTGATTTTTGAGTTATTTGATAATAAAGATAATTTAAGTCACAAAAATCATGCAAAAGCACAGTTCAACTCGAATTAGAAGTTTAGATCAACTTTAAAACTCAAAAAGATGTTGAGTTTCAAAAAGCTAACAACTTGCATTGATTTTCCAATTTGAGTTTAACTAGTCCTTGAATATGCACATGGATAATTATGATTTAATAAATAAATAAAGTGATTTATTCTCAACTTAACTAGTTTTTGAAATAAAATAATTAATTTATGGGTTAATTAACTATTTTATCAAACTTTTATTAAAAACTATATTATTAAATAATGACAACTTGCTTTTAATTAATTAAATAAGAATTTAATCAATTATCCATAGGATATTGGATTTATTGTCAAAATTAAATAATACAATTAATAATAGATAGAATTAAATTTAATTACATAATTAAGTGGCAAGATATTAAATCTAATTAATTAAATATGAAAATATTCAATTAATCAAACTTAGGATAAATGTGATTTATCGCCAAATAATCATTAAATTAAAGATAATTAGGAATATTGCTAGGAATATTCCCCAATGCAGAATTTAAGATAATCAATTATAATTCAATGATGTTTAGATGTGCCTTAGGTTAGTTCTTTGATGTCGATTTCGTTTGAATTGTTGATATAGAAGATTAATGAACTTATAGCCCATTTTTAGGGTATTACAATAATGATAGTCTACTACCCTATTGAGTTCTTTCTGTTGTTGTTTCCACTGCTCTCTTTTAGAATTTAATTTCTTAGATGATTGGAAGATAATAGATAACAAAGTTGTTGAACTAGATTGATTTGTTTTTGAACTAGAGCAAGAATTATCTATTGCTTGAGGAATAGATGACTTACCATTCTTAGCACTTGTCCTTTCCAAAGGATCTATCTAGATGATCATAGCCCTCTCGGTGTTAGAGCATTATTGAGCCACTGAAGCTAATGTATCTAATCCTTCATTCAAAATTTTCTCTACTACCTTATTTATAAGGTCTACATCAATATTTGGATTTTCTTCATAGGGATCCCTTTCTGCTACAGGAGATCTTGTTGTAGGAGAGAACACTGTGTCATCTACTTCCCTGATGTAACTATCAGAGTCATCACTTTCTAAATAATCTTCCTGAGGATTCCTAGAGGTTGATCCTCTCCTTCGAAACACATAAGCTTGCTCTTCCGAGCTAGAGTCATCTCCGATTATAATGACTTTTGAATTTACTGGCTTACTAGGAACCTTCTCTATTTTAAACATCAGGAAATCCCTCAAATGTGTCCTACTCCATAATCTCAATCCATTGTTCTTCCTGCTAAGAAGTTTCAGGCTGTAATTTAGACTCTTGCTGAATGTTTTCATCCTCTTCTTCCTTCTATCTAGAATCTTGTTCTACATTTGGCTCATCAACTGGAATCTCTACAGTTGTTTTTGACCTTCTCCGAGCACTTCTCCTTAATGGATTTTCCTCCTTATTTTCTAGATCTTTCCTTTTTCTGGAGGTGTTTGTGGCTGTGGGAGATGCCTTAGCCTGCCGACTAGTACTAGGATTAAATTTTTTTTTCTTGTCCTTAGGGGAAACCATTTCCACTATAGGAGAAACTTTAGTCTTTTCTACAAGAGTCTCTGATTCCTCTTCATGAGTTGATCTTGAAGTAGAGGAATTAGGAGAATTAGGGGAATTAGGGGAATTAGGGGTCCTAACCCTAGATTTCTTTTTGGATGAAGAACATTGTCCAATTTCAATAAAAAATTTCCTAACCCCTTTAGCAGTTTTAATCCTCTGTCCCACTCTACACCCAATTGGTTCTGGGGTAGGCTCCTTAAACCCATGTAGCAAAAATTCCTCCCAGAAAATTTTTGACTTCTCCCTTAAGGCTTTTTCCACTATCAACTTGATTAAAAAGTGGTGAGAGATAGAATTTCATTTACCCTCTTGAACTAGAATGGCCTACTTTGACAAGATGCCAAACACAAAACTAGGGACATTGATAGGCCTATTATCATGTCTTAAACAGCTCAAGAATTTAAAGTGAACAACATGCAGGAATGAGTGCCACCCTTCGTAGGTGAAATACCTAATGATATAAAAAACACATTGTTTCAACGGCTCAAGAAGAGATAGTTGAAATGTACCTTGTTTCCTATCAACTTCAAGCAGCGGGTCTGCATGTAGAGTGAACTAAGCTCTGGAAGTAGTTGGGTCAAGATTCTCTACAAATTCTTCACCCTCCTATGGTAATCCCATAACCTTTGCCACAATTGACTAAGAAAATGGAACCTTCAGTCCTTTAACTATAGCCACTCCATCTTTTAAGGAGTTAAGAAATTGAAGTGCAACCTCGTCATCCCAGCTAGTTAGCTTTTGGATATAATCCATCCACCCCCTTGCCTGAAAATACGGCCTACAATTCTAGTCTTCTAGCAAAACATTATGCACAGTTGGCTCTCTTTGAATGAGGTCTCATCCCATTGTCTAGTTTCTGAGATACCCAATACAGAGTTGTAGGAGATAAAAAATAGACAACCAAGATTTTGAACAAGAAAGCTTGAAAAGGCAGGTTGTAGGATGATTTCAAATTTGGAAATTTCTAGCAATGCAGCTCAAGAAATGAGCGTATGAGTAACATAAATGCAAATCACCATATTATTGTTTCATAATTACCCATAAGTACTCTCTGCAAAACTCATACTCAACATAGCTTGCCACCTTACCTTATATGTGCGAAAAATAACATCGCAACATAATGATTTTCAAAAGTGTCTAATCATGGCAGAAAAATACAAGTATGATAGGAGAAAGGAATAAATATAAAGATTGCAGAAACATAATGACAAAAAAAAAACTGATATAACTTCCCCCCAACTAAAATATTGCAAGTGGGCCCACACTTGTAGTGATGACAAGGCATATGATAAAAATAAGAGGAAAACAAATTAAAGTTGCATACCTTGAAATGTGTGCTAACCTGAAGTGTTGCTGAGGTGGCAGTTGCTATCCACAAATGAAAGAAAATATGAGGTGGATGGGTGATAGACTAGAAATGAAGTGGATTTTTATTATGGAGAAGTGACTTTCGTTAAGAAAGCATTTATTATGAAAGTGAAGAGATCTTTTTAGAGTGATGAAGGAAAATGAGCATAAAGCTCATTATGAGTTGCTGTAGGAAGTGTGTCACCAATAGCATAAGAGAATTTCTGCAAGAACTCATCCTTACTTTGGGGTTTTTGATATAACTTCAATCTGTGACCATTGACCAGCAGTTTAAAATGCACTGGATCAACTGTGCAGAGTTGAACCACACCATTTGGAAAGACTACAATTATCTCATATGGTCCAAGCCATCTGGTTTGGAATTTCCCTGGGTTGTGTTGGTAGCAAGAGTCATAGAGGAGCACCCAGTCTCCAACTAAAAACACTTTGTCCTTGACAAACTTGTCATGCCATTTCTTGCACTGATGTTGGATCAATTTTGTGTTATGCAAGGCAGATTTTCTCCACTCATCAAGGCCATTCAAACTCAGAATCCTATCTTGTTGTGCTGTGGTGAGATCCATCCCAAGATCAAGAGTTGTCCTAAGTGTCTTATGTTTGAATTCAATAGGCATGACTATAGAGAAACCATAGATAAGCTCAAATGGTGTGAAACCAGTTGTAGACTTCCATGTAGTTCAGTATGCCCAAAGTACTTCAGGAAGTCGGATAGCCCAATCTTTCTTATGGATGGCTACTATTTTAGTGAGAATAGATTCCAACTCTTGATTGGTAACTTCCACCTGCCCATTAGCTTGGGGATGATAGGGTGAAGATTTACCATGCTTGATGTTATATTCCTCCATCAGAGCATCAATCAAATTGGAAGTAAACTAAGGACCTTGATTAGATTAAATCTCCCTTGGTACTCCAAATCTGGTGAAGATGAATTCATAAAGGAACTTTGTAATATTGTTATCCCTAGGGTGCTTCATAGGTTTAGCCTTAGCCCATTTTGTAACATAGTCAGTGCAAACAAGGATATAGGATTTACCTTGGGAAGAGGGCTCAATAGGACCAACAAAGTCAATCCCCCATTTGTCAAAGGGTGTGACAACTACCTGTGGCTTCAGGGGCATTTCATCTATCTTGGTAGGCCTTCCCATGCATTGGCATTTGTCACACTTTTTGGTGTACTGAGCAGCATCCTTGTGTAGACTGGGCCAATAGTAACCTATAGTCAAAATTTTCAATGTTGTTCTTTTGGCAACAAAATGTCCACCGCAAGGTTCATCATGACATGCCTTGAGGATATCATAGGTTTCATCCTCTCTAATGCATCTTCTAGTTACTTGGTTGGGACCAGTATAAAATGTGAATCCAGAAATCCATGAATAATTAAAGCTCTTTTCAATTAACAACCTTCTTTCTTTAGCAGAGAAATGAGCTAGTGTCTTACCAGTTGTGAGATAATTGGCAATATCGACATACCAAGGATTGTGTACTATCAGCAAGAAGAGTTGTTCATTAGGAAAACTATCATCAATGGCTGTAAGATCATCAGGTACATGCAACCTAGAAAGAAAATCAGCTACCACATCGGTTCTACCAGGTTTATCTATTATGGTAATGTCAAACTCTTGCATAAGAAGCAACCAACAAGCTAATCTTCCAGAGATTGCAAGCTTGTTCATGAGATACTTAATAGTAGAATGGTCAGTATGCACATAGATCACATATCTAGTAATGTAGTGTCTGAATTTATTTAGGGCATAAATGACTGCAAGAAGTTATTTTTCAGTGACAGTGTAATTAAACTCGGCACCATGCAAATTTTTACTGATAAAGTAAATTACATGCTCAACTAAGTCCACCTTCTGACCAAGAACAACTCCAATAGCATAGTCTAAGGCATCAGTATGGATGTGAAAAGGCAAGCCCCAATTAGGTCCTCTCAAAACTAGTGTTGTAGTGAGAACTTCTTTAACTTGCAGGAAAGACTTTGCACACTCAGAATCCCAAACAAATTCAACATCCTTTTTGAGCAAGTTATATAGTGGTGCTGCAAGCTAACTAAAATCTTTTATAAACCTTCTATAATACCTAGCATGTCCAAGAAAAATTTGCATATCTTTTTGTTTTGTTGGAGTAGGTAATGTGCTAATCACTTCAATCTTGGCAGGGTCCACTTGAATACCTTTTGAAGATATGAAATATCCTAAGACAATCGCCTCTTCCATCATCATGAAGTACTTTTCACTATTGAGAGAGAGGTTATAATCATGACATCTCTGAATAACTTTCTCCAAATCTCCATGCAATCAGCAGAGATATCTGAGAATATACTGATTACAGCTCATTGGAAAGTAGCAGGGGCATTGCACAACCCAAAAGGCAGCACTAAATAGGAAAATGTGCCCCATGGGTAGGTGAATGTTGTCTTCTCCTGGTCTTCAGGGGCTATTTGTATCTGATTATAACCATTCAATCCATCCAAAAAAGAGAAGTATTTCTTTCTAGCTAGGTTATCAAGGACTTGATCTATGAATGGTAATGGAAAGTGGTCCTTCTTAGTGGTTGTGTTAAGCTTCCTATAATCGACACAAACTCTCCACTTCCCTCCTTTCTTAGGTGTTGACATTGAAAATTTCAGGTCCTAAAGGAACAAAATGTCAAGGAAGTATAATATATATTTTTTATATTTTATAATTTTCCTATGATAAAAAACTAAAATGGACAAAAGGCGTGTGCATTTGTTATTTTTATTCTCATGTATTAGGTTGTAAATTGCTTTATTTTAATGCATATTTGTTTTGAATAAATAATGATTTTAAAAATAAAAAATAAAATAGGTTGAGCAAAAAGGGTGGTGAGAGGGAGTTGAACCGACCTTTTTCCTACCTATCTACCCTGCTACCCCCTAACTAGTTAGTCTATTTGTTTTCTTCGAGAGGGTTAGGAGAAGATACTTATTTATCTTTATTTTTATGTGTAGGTGAGAAGTAAAGTACAACTTCTTACTCAGGGAGTAATTTCTTCCTTAATTAACTTTCAAATTAAATAATAATTTATGTATTTTTCTGATTTTAGGAAAAAGAATGGGGAGAGGAAGTTGAACACTCCACCTCTCGACCCATTCATTTTCCTACCTAACTACCCAACCCTACCCCTACCAATTGCTCCATATTAATCCTTGGGAGTGTAGTTGTAAATAATAGTATAAATTAAAGAAAATCTTATTTCCTTTGAAATAAATTTTTAAATGAATATTTTGTGTGTAGGAGAGGTTTGTATTTTGAGAGATTATTATGGTTGCTAGCATAGTTGTTTTTTAATCTTAAATTATATTTTATTCCTAAAACCCTAAAGTAAAAATATGTGATAAGGCAAATAATGTTGGTAACAAATTATTAACTTTTAGGGTTTTGATATATTTTTAATTAATATCATTCTTTAGTTCTCATATCCCTAATGGTAGTCATTTAATTTTACCTTGTTGTAATTTTATTTTTAAATTTAAAATTAAAGATTATAAAGTAAAAAGGGGGTTAAGTGATTATATATTACCCTTGTAATTCATTTGTAACTTTTTATTTTTTAGAAAGTAATAACTAATGGATTTATTAATATATGCACCATTAGGGTTGTTGTCTCCTATAACACCTGACCTAATGTAAATTATTTTGATTATTTCTTATTATTAGGGTAAGTGTCCCTCTTTTAGGATGAATTATTAAAAAAAAAATTACCCTAATGGAAAGGAGTGTTTCTATTATGTGTTTTATATTGTTTGTTCAAAATGTAATTTAAAATGAATATGTTAGGGTTAATACTTTATGCAAATAAATTTTGAATTTAAAATTACAATACCTTATTTCTATTAAATATTTTAGGTGTTGTTTTATGTTTTGATAAATATAACTCATTTATAAAGTGGGTGGCTTATGATTTTTATTTGCACTTTATTTATTAAAATATTTATGTGAGTTATATCATAATTTTGTTATGTCTTATTTTCAATTTATTGTTAATTAATAAATAAATAATAAATAGTTTTTATGAAAACCTTACACATGTAATGATTTTTTATTTCCTTAATACTACCTAATGTTAGGCGTTTTGTGCAGGAGCTCAAAAATTGGATTATTAGTACATGGAACACCTAAAGTACAAAAAAAAAATCAATGTAATTATATGGGAAATATTTCCCTAACAACCATTGTTATGGTTTGTCATGTACTTTTAGGGTTAGTTGATATAATTAGGTCCTGTGAAAGGGCATGTCCTTTCACATGAAACCATTGGGATTTATATTTATATGTATTCAATTGTAAACAAAAAAACACAATGAATCATGGCAAAAATCTACCAACTCACAGATTGGAATTTAATGCCCAAAATCTTATGCACGAATATCAGATAAGTGTTTGTACCCTATTGTTAATATAGTTTTTTACGATCAATTAGTTTCTTGGATTACTCTCTAGCCAGGGTATCCTACTGTGTTTTCTATTTCATCCATTCATTTATG
This sequence comes from Chamaecyparis obtusa, assembly GCA_027943335.1. Lineage (NCBI taxonomy): Eukaryota > Viridiplantae > Streptophyta > Pinopsida > Cupressales > Cupressaceae > Chamaecyparis > Chamaecyparis obtusa. The sequence goes on from BSBK01004825.1 coordinate 82,915, forward strand.
ATTAATTTGTACAATTTGAATAATGGTAGCATGGTCTGAGAACCTGTTATTGTTTTCTTTCAAGCTCCTCAGTTGAGTTAAAAACCATAGGACCTATTGTATAAGTTGTAAATTTTGTTTCAATAGAAACTTGTAGGTTGATGGTCTCATTTTACAGAAGTGAGTTATCTTAAAACCGTCTCTTATTATACACAACATTGAATGTATCTAACTTTATTCCCATTTTGGTATCAGTAACTAGTCTATTCGTTCATTTGAAATTGTTATTTATTTCTTCTATGATTTACATATCTTATCTGTTATCCTATTTACAAAGCATTAAATTAGGTTTACCATTACTTTCTAGCCTTAGTTTAGATTTCAAGCTATCTGACAATTAGGATATTAGGTTGTTTTTCCTCCAAGGATCATTAACCCCTTTGGAAGGAATTTTTGTTGTTTATGCACGTGTTTGTGCAGTTAGACAACATATTCAATTTAGGCCTACTAGCCTTGGTTCGATTGAACTAAAATTGCAGAGGTATTTATTGTGCCTGTCAGTTGGCCTCAAAATAGTCCAACATTTTTTAGCACCAACAAATTGGCAACTCTGTTGGGGACACCTATTAGTGAAAGCAGTTTCAGAATCTCTAGTTAGTGTTGTAAAGACTCTACTAGCAAGAAGGATTTAGAACAATTATTGATTCCTCACAGGAAGTGAGGTGGTGACTCTAGAATACATTATCAGGTGAAGCCTATGTTAGGGGGAAGATCCCTAAAGAAAAATTCATTCACTAAATTGAGACCGAATAGGAGGAATAAGAAATCAAAGAAGAAGATGTTGTATGTATCTCTTGAAAAGAAACCTAACAAAAATAAAGGTCAGGAATTTGCTTATGAGAAGTTCCCAACTTCAGATCACCGTAACCCAAGGAATAATAGTGAGGGGGTCATGTGTGAATAGGAGTAGAGGGAGAGGTGAATGGATGATATAGTTGAGAGGATGATTAGATTGGAGCATAAAGATAAGGAGATGCTCAAAGCCCTTAGAAGACAGTCAGACGAAGCTCTTAGGAAAATAGGAATAGAAAGGGAAATCCTTATTTCACCTGATGGAAGTGATGGAAAAAATGATGAAGTTAATAATAATGAAGTTGTGAATAGAAACATTCAGATGCTAGTCTACACTCCTCAAAGAAAGAATAGTGGTCACATTATTCATGATAATACCAATAACCCTATGTTTAAAATAGACAAAGAAGGGAGAACCATAGGAGATGACAGTGAATGGTTCAATATTTTTTCTAATCCAATGTGTGAACTAAATAACAAGTTGAAAAATATTAATGATCCCTATGATGTTCATGATAGTGCAAAAGGGACTGGAAGAAATAGCAGTGATCAAGAAAATCGAAATGAGGATAATGAACATGAATTGAATAAAATGCAAAGACAGTCGGTGCGTAATGAAAATGTTTATAGTTTATTCAATAAAGGTGAAAATAGTAAGTTCCGTTGGTCATAATTTTAATAATGTTGATCAAAATCAATGTGAAATACATTATGACAGTATGCAAGGTGATCATGGAGAAGAGGTTGCTCAAAACCATATACAACAAGATGACTACCAGTGGAATAACATGCATTTACCTGTGCAAAATAAGAGCAAGCATGGTGAGAATAAAGTCCATACAAGTGATAATAAAGTTTTTAATTATTTTACACATGACCAGCATGTTAACAATTATCAAACTGATGAAAATATCAGCCATCATCAAATACAGGATAAATATTATCCTAAAGTACATATATATGAAAATAAAGAACATAATGATGATTTATATGATCAAAATCAATACCTGCCCAAGCAAATACATGACTCTCAATTTGTGCAAGATCAGGAAGATGAGAAGCTTGAGAAAAATAAATATCAGATTGATGACATGCATTGCAGAACACAAAATCACCAAGGCTTGTGTGGGCAGCCATATAATCCCAAATTCCTGCAGAAGTATGAAAGCACATAGCAAAATAATAGAGTAAAGGATAATAGTGCCAACCAATTCACATAGGGAGAAGGTGAAAGTTATTATAAAAAGAATATTTATATGAATTGCAATAATATATAGCTAGAGGTATCTACGCAAAACTCTCAATCATGTCAGCAACCGTATAAGGTACATTATGGAGATCAATGAAAATTTGACTTACAAAACAAAGAATTACCTATGCATGATACCAATTATCTGTATTCGTATACAAATGCACTATTAAATAAAGTTGGTCAAAAGAAAAAACCTGCCTAAAGTAGCATGCAGCATGACAATTCACGTGAGCAATATGATGTTGGAGTTAATAAAGTGGAAAGTTTCAAACAACAACCACAGTGTCTTGTGCAGAGATGTAACAATGATAATCAGCATACTATTTTAACGCAGTAGCAAATATCTGATATTATTCATCCAAATTTATGTATGCCAAGTATGAAAATATTCAATGCATATAATGTATATGGTGAACGTGATAATATGCAGCTAGAATGCTTGTGTGAGAAGCCTTATAAAGTTGCATAGAACCAGCTATACCCCATGCAAGCCATTGAAGGGAATTCACAATGTTACAACTCATTTGAGCAGGCAAATGTGCTTGCGTAGAACCAACACTATGTTGAGAACAATGCACAAGGTGGCAGGATGTGCAGCACACGTGAGCAGCTGCAGGAGGAGAGTAAAAATTATTTTGACAATATACATAACATACATTGTAAAGTAGACAATAATATTCTCATGCGAGATATAAGGGACTACTCTAAATGCAATAATCAGAAAAGATGTTACATATAGCAGCCGCGGGAACTAAAACTTGTGCAGGGAGGAGGAAAGAAAAGCCAACGTGAGTAGCCTTATAAGTCTGCACAAAGTCGGGAGGATTTGTTGCAAGTAGATTTTAATGCACAACAAGTTATTTATACAGCCCCCCTAGTCTATAACTTATATAATAAAAACATTAAGCAAAATAACTATCATCAACCTATGTATAAGGGAGAAGATAGTACTTACAATGAAAGTTATAATGATAAACATGATAAATTACAAAATATATACAATGAGTATCATGAAAGAAGTAAAGTGCATGAAGAGATTATCACACAACAAGCCAATTCTTCCCTACACAATACTCACGCAGGTCAAAATGATAATAATATGTATTATCATACACAAGAGGGATATGCCCAGCCCTATGGTAATAGTGAAAAATGAGAATTTTTGTGGGGGAATATGCCTGCATTGGATGAGCAGTGAAGAGATGAGCATCAACAAACACATGAAAGGCATTGCCCTAACATGTATGAGAAGTCAAATGAATTCATAAATGACCGGCACATAAATAATGCTGAAATAAAATGTGGATATTCACATGAGGCTGGAAAGAATGCACACAAGCAACCACATAAGAATCATAAACTTACTCAAGAAGATGATATTTACAAAAAATATATTCATGCGTATGGACACAATGATAATATATATTACCAGAACCCAGCATCTCATCAACAGGCTGATTATCATGAATCTATGCAACAAGAGGGAGTAAAAGGTGGTGAGTCACATTATAAGCCAGGTAATTATTATTAGCTTACCAAAAATGATGAATATGATAAAAATGATTATGGTGAAAATAATATTCACGTTAGTTTTGAAAAATTAAATAAAGATGTTTTTCCACAAGAAAGTAATTATTTATATAACGGAAATATTAATGCCAGGAGAGAGCGAGTACATAATCAATATATTGAAAATGAAAATAAATATAATCATGGTCAAAATACTGGACAATATATATATATATATATATATATATATATATATATATATATATATATATATATATATATATATATATATATATATATATATATATATATATATACAGGGAGTTGTGCATAGAGTCATGGTGGAGCACAAGTTTTTAATCCTCCTATTGATAATATAAGAAAAGATTACACACTGGGAAGAGGTGATCATTATGATATTAATTCACAGCCTACAAGAAATCCTACATAGAAAAATCATGCACAGCCAATGCAGAATTCAATGTATCCAAGGGGAGGCCAAACTTATGCACAACCAAACGTTATGGGCACAAATCGGCAACCTAGAAATCCTATACCATAGCAACATCAATAGCATGGAGGAGGGATGCCAAATCAAATGAATGTGGCTCAGCAGCCTCACGGTGGCCAATATGGTAATCTGACAAATCAATGCTAGAGAGGTAACCCTATGCCCCCAAATCAATATTTTTAGAATAACAATAATAGAAATTTATTTGATGCCAGATTTCAGGAAGTAAATGAGAGATATAAACCATTGGATTTTTCAAATGTAATGTGTTGTCCTGACCCTATACCAAATAAATTAAAGACTTCTATTCCCAAGTTTAATGGAGATGGATCTCAATTAGCAGAACATGTCATTAATGTAAAAAATATTGTTTATGAATTCGACATTACTTATGAGGATGTGCGTATGAAAATGTTAGTCCTCTCACTCAAGGATAGTGCAGATGAGTGGTATAGAAATTTGCCAGATAGATCAATTACTAGTTGGAAAGTTTTTGTTGATCAATTTATTGAAGAATTTGGGGATCATAGAGACCCATCCTTTGCAACTCATGAATTAATAGCTATTAGGAAAAATATGAATGAAATAGTAAAGGAGTTTAATAAAAGGTTTAACAGGGTGTTGAATAAGATTCCAAAAGATATCCGCTCTATTGACCCTTTTCTAATTACCTTTTATTTGAAAGCTTTTGATCTCAAGATGAATTATGAGATAAGGTCTCATAACCCAAAAACTTTACAATAGGCTTTCAAAATTGCATTGAATATTGAAAACAATAGAATAGCTTCTAGAAGAATTGATAAGAGAAATGATCCCAAGCTATTCAATCCTACAGTCCCAAAAAAGAATGATGAAAATGATAAAATGGATGAATTAGTGAGTTTAATGAAGAATTTGCAACCAAACAAAGGTCATTTTCAAGTAGGAAGGAAAGACATAAATTTCAATAGGAATGATAGATACAGATTGCAGGATATGCCTTATCATACAAAATGGAAGGATGGAAAGCCCTTAAAAAAGAAAACAGACACTCCAAACCCTCTTAAGAAAAATAACCATTTCATAGGGGATGAATTTTGGTGTGAAATTTGTAAAATGCCTCACCCTCAGGAGCAATGCCTTATAGCAGAAAAGATTCTAGAGGAAGAAAACCAGGGATATGAAGAGAAGTTGGTGATAAATGCTCTTTCATCTACACCCTTCTGGTCAAGAGATAGTGATGATTCAAATGGTGAATACATGCTAGATGAAAGCTATAAGAGGTTGGGATACCAAAAAGAGTAGCAAATCTTTTTAAATAATGATGAGAGTCCAGATATTAGAAGGACAACAAGAGAGGAAAGAGAGACTTACACTGTAGCAGCGATGGAACAAGTGCTTAGCAACTATCGCTTGAGGAACAGGAATGTGAATTCAGGAAATGAACAAGCAGCAGGAATGTACAAAATTTCAAACAAGAATGTTGAAATGAGAATTTCAAAGACAAATGTTCCTAAAAGGCAAGTTGATCAGACATCAAGGATAACAAAACCCATGGACAAGAAGAGCAATGGTAAGGAAATTTCAAACTATACTTCATTTATGTCTTAAGCATTATCTTAGGTGAAACTTTCTATCCCTCTAATGGAAATAGTTAAATTAACTGATTGCAGGAATGAAACAATCAAGTTAATAAATGATGTTGTTAAAAAAGATGCAAAGGAACAAAAGGATAATGAAGAATTACCAGTTATTTACCTAGGAAGTTATGTTAATGAAGATGATACTAAAGTAGCTCCTTTCTTTCTAACTTTAGTGATAAATAATAAATTGGTTAAAAATTGTATGTTAGACTCTGGGGTAGCAGTTAATATTATGCCTCATGGGGTAATGAAAGAATTAGGAATGAATGTGGATACTACTTATGGAAAGTGTTATGCTATGGACAATAGGTCGGTCCCAGTTATTGGAATAATGAAAAATGTTGAATTTTAAGTTTCCTTCATGTCCTAAAAAATCTTATAAAATAGATATTACTATTGTTGAAGTACCGCCTAGTTATGGAATGTTATTATCTAGATAGTGGTCTAATTTAGTAGGTGGAAATATTCAATTAGATCTATCTTATGCTTCTATCCCAGTAAATGATAGGGTTGTAAGGATTGACAGAGAACCAAGATCTACTTACATCATTGAAGATGTTGACCCAAGTGAGGTTATGCACTTTTGCCACACCGATATGGAGAATTTCCATGTAAGAATTCATAAAAATCTCATTGAAAATACTAGTCCTATTGACATATGTGCTAAGGAAAATAATGATCTCATTTGGAAAATGTTTTTTGATGGATCAAGTAATAAAAATGGTAATGGAGTAGGTGTAGTGTTCATATACCCAAATGGGAAATCTTTTAAATATTCCTTTTTGTTAGCATTTGAATGTACTAACAACACTGTAGAATATGAAGTGCTCCTACTAGGTCTAAAAATAGCAAGTATGCATGGTATAAAAATTCTTTCTGTTTATGGTGATTCTGAATTAGTTGTATCTTAGATTAGGGATAAGTTTATTACTAAGAATCATACCCTAAAAAGGTACAAGAATGAAGTATGGGATTCCATAGAATTTTTTGATTCTTTTTCAATAGCATGGATAGATAGATCAGAGAATATTCTTGTTGATTTCATGGCTAACCTAGTAGTTAGGCATAATGATATTCCATGTGAAGATATTGCACAGGTATAGATCAAACCAAGGCCATCAATACCTAATAACGTTCATAACTGGAAAATCTTTGATAATGATAGAGACATTATAAAGTTCCTTGCATGTGAGGAAAGGTACGAAGATCAACTTATTGATTTAAATGCTTATGTTGAAACAATAGATCAAAAGGATACTTTAATTTGAAAAGATGTAATTCAACTTAAAACTAATAAAATTCCTAAAGGGCTTGTCGCACTAGAAAAAATGTTTGATAGTAAAGATTCTAGTAATAAGGTTAAAATGGAAAATAGTAATATAGAGGAAGTGGAAAAGATAAATTTAGGAAATGAACATACTCTAAAGAGATTTTCATTGGTAAAAAGTTAACCCCTAAAATTAGATCTGATATTGTTAGTTTGTTAAGAAAGTATAGACATGTGTTTGCTTGGTCCTATGATGATCTTAAGGCTTATAAAGAGGACTTGTTCCAACATGAAATACCCTTAAGACCTGATGCGAAGCCTTTTAGACAAAGGAAAAGACTGATCAATCCAACTTTGGCTCCTAAGGTGAAGGAGGAACTCATTAAGATGAGGGATGTTGGTATCATAAAGCTGATTAGACACTCTACTTGGGTTTCAAATTTGGTACCTGTTAGGAAGAAGAACAGAGATATTAGGCTTTGTGTGGACTTCAAAAATCTAAACATATCTTCATTAAAGGACAATTATGCATTACCAAACATGGAGGCATTATTATAGAAGGTTACATGAAATGAATTATTATCCATGATGGATGGGTTCTCCGGGTACAATCAGGTTAAAGTTAAAGAAGAAGAACAATACAAAAAAAATTTCACTACGCCATGGGGTACATATGTTTATGCAATAATTCCATTTGGACTTACGAACGCAGGAGCTACTTTTCAGAGGGCCATGGATGAGGCTTTTGGGGATTTCATTGATATTATCATGGTTATATATCAGGATGACATCACAGCTTATTCCAAGAAAGTAGAAGATCATTGCAAGAATCTAGAGAAAATATTCAAAAGAGCCCTTGAATATGGAGTATCCTTAAACCCGAAGAAATGTCATTTCAGGGTAACCGAGGGTAAACTCCTTGGTCATATTGTTTCCAAGGAAGGAGTCAAAATAGATCTAGAAAGAATTGAAGAAATTAATAGGGTTCAGATCCCTAAAAATGTTAAGGGAATACAATATTTCCTTGGACAAATTAACTTTGTAAGACGGTTTGTCCCAAACTTTTTAGAAATCATAAAACCTATTGCAAATATGTTAAAGAAAGATGTAGTTATCAATTGGACAGATGAGGCATTAGAAGCATTTTCCAATATTAAGAAAGTAATCAAGGAGGCACTAGTTTTGAAGTCTCCTAATTTTTCCAAACCATTTTAGTTGCTCTCCTTTTCTTCTTTCCACACCATAGCAGCAGTCTTGTTATAGAAAAATGATGAAGGATATGAGCAACCAATAGCATTCTTTAGTAAAACTCTACAATTTTCTAAGCTGAGTTATGACATACATGAAAAGTAGGCTTATGCATTGGTTAAATCAGTGAAATCATTTAGACCTTATTTGGTTGGAGCCAAGATTATGGCATACTTACCAAATGCAGCAACTAAGGATATCTTGAGGCAATTAGAGGTTATAGGAAAAAGATGTCAATGGATAAATCAGATTCAAGAGTTTGATATTGAGATTTAGATCACTAAGTTAATCAGAGGACAAGGATTGGCTAAACTTATGGAAGAAACAAATTTGGATGCAACACAAGTAAACCAAGTAGATTTAGAAAGTGCAGAAATGAGCATCGAGTAGTGTCCATGGTACAAAGACATAGTATACTTCTTAAAGCATATGAAGTGTCAAGAAGGTCTAAATGATAATTAGAAAAGAACTATAAAGTTGCAAGCATCCAGATATGTGCTGATTCAAGGAGACCTATATTGGAAAAATAATGATGGTATCCTCCTATTTTGTCTAAACACCTATTAGGCCAAGTCAGTTATTAAGGATTTACATGATGGGGTATGCGGCGGTCATTTTTTGGCTAAGACAACAGCTCACAATATATTGAAAGCCAGTTATTACTGGCCTCATGTTTTCAAGGATTGTTATGATTATGTTAGAAAGTGTGAGTCTGGTCAGAAGTTCTCCAGGAAACTGAAATACAATGCTACTTTACCCCTTATTCCGTTACAGACTGAGGAACCTTTCAAAATATGGGGAATAGAATTTATTGGGGAAATTGCATATGCTTCAAGTGGAGGTCACAGATGGATATTGGTTGTGATAGACTACTTTACAAAGTGGGTTGAAGCTATACCTACAAGGCAGGCTACAAGCAAGGTGGTCATCAAGTTTTTGACGGATAATATACTTACCAGATTTGGAGTACCTTATAAGATTCTTTGTGATAATGGCATGTGTTTTAGGTCTAAGGAATTCTTAGAATTTTGTGAGAAATATAGCATCAACCTATCATACTCATCTCCATACCATCTGCAAGGGAATGGTCAAGCAGAATCAAGCAATAAGAATATACTGAAGATTATTAGAAGAATGTTGAGTAACAATAAAAAGACCTGGGACTCAAAGCTAAATCTAGCTTTATGGGAAAATAGAGTAATACTGAAAAGATCAATAGGTTTTGCTCCTTATGAGTTGGTTTATGGGAAACAAGAAAGGTTACCATTGAATAATCTCTTACTAGTTTAAAAATTCATTCAGGAAGAAGAGCTTGAGGATGTAAACTTTATGGAAGACTGGTTGAGCCAGTTATCAGAGTTAGATGAAACAAGAAGAATGGCACAAGAAAGGAATCTTCATCAACAATGATAGATTAAAACCCTACATGATAAAAGAGCATCAGATAGACCTTTCAGAGAAGGTGATTGGGTATTGAAATGGAATGCAAAAGACCAAGACAAAGGAAAACATGGTAAGTTCGAGGCATTATGGCTGGGACCTTACATGGTAGTCTCGAAAGTAGGTGAGAATTCTTATTATCTACAGGGCACTAATGAAGTTACTTAGGAGTTCCCGACTCACGGTCAATATCTGAAGTCATTTTTCTCTTAAAACAAGAAGTATTCTCTAAACTTGTACATTATTTTTTTTTTTTTACTTCATTTAAGCATCATTTTTCTTTTCTCACTATGGTCTGCTTTTCCAGAGATAATTGGGATCTCACTGCATCCAGGCATGAATGCACGTCCCCAATAAGAGCCACTGTTGACACTAAAAATTTCAAGTCCTAAAGGAACAAAATGTCAGGGAAGTATAATATATATTTTTCATATTTTTATAATTTTCCTATGATAAAAAACTAAAATAGATAAAAGCCGTGTGTGTTTGTTATTTTTATTCTCATGTATTAGGTTGTAAATTACTTTATTTTAATACATATTTGTTTTGAATAAATAATGATTTTAAAAATAAAAAATAAAATAAGTTGAGCAAAAAGGGCGGCGAGAGGGAGTTGAACACTCGACCTCTCAAGCCGACCTTTTTCCTACCTATCTACCCTCCTACCCCCTAACCAGTTAATCTATTTGTTTTCTTCAAGAGGGTTAGGAGAAGATACTTATTTATCTTTGTTTTTATGTGTAGGTGAGAAGTAAAGTACAACTTCTTACTAAGGGAGTAATTTCTTCCTTAATTAACTTTCAAATTAAATAATAATTTATGTATTTTTCTGATTTTAGGAAAAAGAATGGGGAGAGGGAGTTGAACACTCGACCTCTCGACCCATTCCTTTTCCTACCTAACTACCCGACCCTACCCCTACCAATTGCTCTATATTATTCCTTGGGAGTATAGTTGTAAATAAATGTATAAATTAAAGAAAATCTTATTTCTTTTGAAATAAATTTTTAAATGAATATTTTGTGTGTAGGAGAGGTTTGTATTTTGAGAGATTATTATGGTTACTAGCATAGTTGTTTTTTAATCTTAAATTATATTTTATTCCTAAAACCCTAAAGTAAAAATATGTGATAAGGCAAATAATGTTGGTAAAAGATTATTAACTTTTAGGGTTTTGATATATTTTTAATTAATATCATTCTTTAGTTCTCATATCCCCAATGGTAGTCATTTAATTTTACCTTGTAATTTTATTTTTAAATTTAAAATTAAAGATTGTAAAGTAAAAAGGGGGTTAAGTGATTATATATTACCCTTGTAATTCATTTGTAACTTTTTATTTTTTAGAAAGTAATAACTAATGGATTTATTAATATATGCACCATTAGGGTTGTTGTCTCCTATAACACCTACCCTAATGTAAATTATTTTGATTATTTCTTATTATTAGGGTAAGTGTCCCTCTTTTAGGATGAATTATAAAAAAAAAAAATTACCCTAATGGAAAGGAGTGTTTCTATTATGTGTTTTATATTTTTTGTGCAAAAGGTAATTTAAAATGAATATGTTAGGGTTAATACATTATGCAAATAAATTCTGAATTTAAAACTACAATACCTTATTTCTATTAAATATTTTAGGTGTTGCTTTATGTTTTGATAAATATAACTCATTTATAAAGTGGGTGGCTTATGATTTTTATTTGCACTTTATTTATTAAAATATTTATGTGAGTTATATCATAATTTTGTTATGTCTTATTTTCAATTTATTGTAATTAATAAATAAATAATAAATAGTTTTTATGAAAACCTTACACATGTAATGATTTTTTATTTCCTTAATACCACCTAATGTTAGGCGTTTTGTGCAGGAGCTTAAAAATTGGATTATTAGTACATGGAACACCTAAAGTGCAAAAAAAAAATCAATGTAATTATATGGGAAATATTTCCCTAACAATCATTGTTATGGTTTGTCATGTACTTTTAGGGTTAGTTGATATAATTAGGTCCTATGAAAGGGCATGTCCTTTCACATGAAACCATTGGGATTTATATTTATATGTATTCAATTGTAAACAAAAAAACACAATGAATCACGAAAAAAATCTACCAACTCACGGATTGGAATTTAATGCCCAAACTCTTATTCATGAATATCAGATAAGTGTTTGTACCCTATTGTTAATATAGTTTTTTACGTTCAATTGGTTTCTCAGATTACTCTCTAGCCAGGGTATCCTATTGTGTTTTCTATTTCATCCATTCATTTATGATTAATTTGTACAATTTGAATAATTGTAGCATGGTCTGAGAACTTGTTATTGTTTCCTTTTAGGATCTTCAGTTGAGTTAAAAACCATAGGACCTATTGTATAAGTTGTAAATTTTGTTTCAATAGAAACTTGTAGGTTGATGGTCTCATTTTACAGAAGCGAGTTATCTTAAAACTGTCTCTGGTTATACACAACATTGAATGTATTTGAATCTATTCCCATTTTGATATCAGGCACTAGTCTATTCCTTCATTTGAAATTGTTATTTATTTCTTTCTATGATTTACATATCTTATCTGGTATCCTATTTACAAAGCATTAAATTAGGTTTAGCATTACTTTCTAGCCTTAGTTTAGATTTCAAGCTATCTGACAATTAGGATATTAGGTTGTTTTTTCCTCCAAGGATCATTAACCCCTTTGGAGGGAATTTCTATTATTTATGCACGTGTTTGTGTAGTTAGACAACATATTCGATTTAGGCCTACCAGCCTTGGTTCGATTGAACTAGAATTGCAGAGGCATTTATTGTGCCTGTCAGTTGGCCTCAAAATGGTCCAACATTTTTGAGCACCAACATTAGGTATGATAACAAGAGGGGAGAATCACTGACTATTAGAAATGGGATAGATGAATCCAGCATTTAACAACTTGTGCAGCTCATTCTTAACTATATCCCTTAGAACTGGGTTAACCCTTCATTGAGGTTGGCAAACAGGTCTAAATTTAGGACTGATATAAATTTTGTGAGAGCAGAGCTTAGGGTCTAAGCCTTTCATGTCAGTATAATCCCAAGCAAAGGCTGATTGATGTTCTTTTAGAAGCTGCAGGACATCTGTCTGTTGAGAGAGAGTCAAAGCACTATTTACATTTAACTCCTATCCTGAGCTGACCTCAAGCTTAGTGACCTTTTTGCCATGGACAGCTGAGTAATTAGGGAAGACTCCATTTCATGAGGCAATAATGTATGAAGAAATTTGGAAGTTTCTAAATACTGTAGAGCATCGAAATGTGGTAATAAAGTTTCAAGAACACAGTCCTCTTGGGAACACACTTGGGATTGCATGCCATACTCATTCATAATTATGGAGGAAATGATTTCATCTTCTCCCCTAGAAGATACAAAAGGTTCCCTAGATATCATCATTAACTAACGAATGGAATTAACCTCAGGTTCAGTATCTTCCAAATCTGACCATATTATATGGTCATCTTGCAACAGAGGTTGAGCTAGGGAATATAAAGTTAGATGTTTAGTGTTGAATCCATTGGATATAGTCATTTTTCTTGACCGATAAGCTATATAGGCATCTGCAGTAGCCAGCCAAGGTCTGCCTAGAATTATTGGATATCCTCCCATGTTAGCCTTTGGAGAAAGGACAACAAAGTCAACCGGATATTTCCAAGAATTCAAGGTGATTATTACATCCTCTACCATCCCATCAGGTGTAATGGTGGAACTATCAGCAAGCTGAAGGATGGTTGGGGTTTCCCTAAAACCGATGATATGCAACTGAGACATTACTTCCTTGGTCATGACATTTATGGATGCACCTAAGTCAACTAGAGCATTTTGGACTTGTATTCCTTGAATAGTGACTGTAACCACAGGGCTACTAGGATCAGAATACTTGGGAACTGTCAATTTCTCCAATATTAGATTAGATAACTGGCCTAGGACATGGATGGTTTTAGGATCTTTTTTCTTCCTCCCAAGTTACTTGATACAAGCTTCCTTGATGGCCTTAGTATATACAGGTACTTTCTTTATGACATCTAACAAGGGAATTTTTACTATCATTTTCTTTAGTTGGGCAAGAAAATCCAACACTACTTGATTTTCCACTGGCTTAACTTATTCCTCCAACCTATGAGGAAATGGGGGTTCTTGTGTTGCAAGAGCAACATGAGCAATAAGTTGGACTGGTACTTTAGTTGGTTCTACCGAGGCATCCTCAACTTCGGTAATGATAGGCTACTGTGGAGGAGGAAGTGTTGTGCCAGATCTTAAATGGATATTATTCAAGGAAATTGCATAGCTCTGCTACTGTTTTGTTGGCTTAGCATTGTTGGGATTAGGCGTAGGCTGAGCAGGCAATTGAGTCTTTTTATGGGAAGTAGTGTTGGCTACAGGAGGAGGCATCAAAGCCTGCTGCTGAGGTGGTGGCATCAAAGCTTGCTGGTTTGATTGGTTCATCCAATTTTGTGGTTATTTCCACCCCTACTGGGGGTGTTGCCAGGGTTGCTAAGGTTGTGCCCAACCCTGTTGAGATTGCTGACATCCTGGCTGATGCTACTGCTAACCTTGCTGAGGTTGTTGCCAACTTGGTTGATGTTGCTGCCAACCTTGTTGAGGCTGCTGCCAACTATTATACCCACTAAATCTACTATGTTGTTGATTTTTCCATGCATTATTATTATTAAAATTTTGAAGAGGATCTTGGAGAATACCTGGTCTCTAAGCCCATGGCCTTCGTTGGGCAATGTAGAGCACCTCTCCATTCTCATCAATGACTTTGAACTCAGTAGGCATAGGTTGGGACTCCAAGCTTGCAACAGACTTACACTGACAATTCTTTTTATTCTCCCTATAGTGTGGACAGTACTCTGCTAACATTGCATTAGCTTCATCTTTCTGTCTCTTTGCCTACATTGTGTCCAATTGAGTAGCAACATCATTAATGATGTCTTTCTTAAAATCTGACAATAGATTGGATAGCTCCATTTTGGACACCCCTGTGCCGTTGGACTTGTGAGGCAAGGCTCTCAAGCCTCTTCCTTTCTTGATAGTAGCTCTAGAATAGTTTAGACATATGCTCTTTATGCCATCCCATGTCTTCTGAGTAATGTCCCCTCCTACCATAAGGTCAAGGGACTCTATGCTCCCATCATTCACACCTCTCAAAAACAAATGCTTTTGAGATTCTTCATTCAGCTCATGTTGTGTGTTACGCTGTAGGTTAAACACAAACCTGGAGACATAGTCTTCCAAGGTTTCATCTTCCTTCTCTGACATTTTAAATATGTCATCTCCTTTTAAGTCCCCTCCTCTAAAATAATCTTTATACTTCTCAAGAAACATGGTGCATATTGCATTCCAATTTGGTACAATATCAGCACACAAACTCATAAACCACCGTAGAGCTGCCTCTTTTAAAGTGGAAGGAAATAGTTTGAGCTTATGGTTGTTAGTGGTGTAGTCATAGCTTGGGCAGAGGACATCAAACTCAAAAAGGAAAGTCTCTAGACCCTCTGTGATGATTCCATAGAATTTAGGAAGTGTGGCTACAGGAATGTTCTTCAGATTTTGGTTACCCTACTGAGTAGGAATAGGAAAAGGGAAGGTAGGATGAGCCATCATGTTATCTAGATATTCTGGGTAATCAAAGAGGGCATTTAAATGGTAATACTCTTCAGATGATGGTGGTGAAGGCAAGTGATCATAGGCATCAACAAACACATTCTCAAATGGTTCTTCTTCTTGTGGGTTTTCTAATTGGGGTTCCTCAAATGTTGGATTGAAAATCTCAAATGGTTCTCCTTGATTAAGGTTAGGTAGGAATCTCCCAAGATGATCCCTACCTCTATGTATGCAAAATTATGCAGAATGAAAACTAACTTAATGACTTCTGGGTTGAACTAAATTGACATCATCCCTAACAACAGTGCCAAAAATGACTGGTTAGAATAATATCCTAGTAACTCAAGGATTGGACATCCTTTAATAGTGATTCATTACTTAAAATCATCATGTATCAACTTAGAACATCATGCTAGACTTCATTAAATGTATCAATCCAGGAACGTGAACTTGAGATGATGGCTGCAAAGTTTATGCTTTAGTTCTCCTTAAGAGTCATCACTACTAAAGTAAAAGCTATTGCTACAAGAGATCTATACTAGAAATTGAAACTACAAATTAACTCTTATCTTGAAGGAAAAACTTAACAGTAAATAGATAATGCTTGAGAAGTAAATCTATGCTACAGGAAATAGTCAATGGTTCTACTACCAGTGGCTGCAAGAGCAATAGTACTTAACAAGTTCAAAGAAACTTAACTGAATCCTACTTAAGCATGAACAGGGGATTCACCTCCCATGTGGGCCCCCATGAAAGTATGAATGAATTATAACTCAGAGATTGAAATATGAAACTATCATATATTCATTTAACAAAACATAGATACAATATAGGATATCAAAGTATTTCACTCTATTGCTGGATTACAGTACAAATTCCTCAAAATGTCTAACTAGCCTAGAATCATAAGTTCCAGCTTATTTAAAAGAAACTAAGAAAATAGAACACCTACAGACTAGGTCCTTCATTACATAGCATAAAAACTTTGGTTACAAGAATGACAACATCATTTATGCAAGAAGATAAACCATATTTAGTGCTTCGAGAATATAGGTATACTTGGTAACTAGATTGACTTGGTCTGAATCATAAACCACAAAGTTATGGAGGAGTGGAGCTATGATGAGATCTGAAATAGTTACTCACCTTAAAAGACCCACTCATCCTTGAGTCCACTCTCCTTTCTAACTTATTCTTCTCCTGCAAAAGGTTAACATAACAGAATCCACAACATGAATCCAAGGCAAAGATTATAATAAGTTTTCCTATTTTAACGTAGCCTTGTCACATGGCTATAGGAGGTCTACCCATTAAATCTAGAGAAGAAAAATACTAGATTTTATCAAAACATTCATTAATCTCTATATATATTCAGTCTTGTCCTTTAGTTTCAAAAGTATCAAATATACATATGGCTTAAAGCTTAGAAACATAAAAGGCTATATAATATTTATGAAAAACCATAAGATATTTAAGTCTGAACTTAGAAAATTATAAACAAAACATCCCATAAACTTGAATCATCACTCCTGGTTGTAGAATCTTAGGCAAATCATTTGCCCAAGGAATTCCAACCCCAATTTTTGAAAATACGACAACATGCACATTGTTGCCAAGGTATTCTTCTTTGAAAACTTTCCTCAGAAGCATGATCATATCCACCTTTTCCCCCAAGTCCAATAGAGATGCCAAGAACTAAGATGAAATGTTAGTGGTGACTCTATACGTATTTTCACTCTCTAGAAATTCACATCCAAGCACCATCCTTATAGCCTCCTTGGTGAAGGCTCCCAACTCCGTAGCAACAAACGCCAGAATTGGGTATGTGACCAGGCTCAAAAAGGCCTTCTGGACCTCCAAGGTAGTGCATCTGAAATGAATTGGAGTGTCCATTCACATGACATAGACTATTCTCACAAATATGCTTTCATAGAGAACCTAGCACTCAGACTATTCTCACAAATATGCTTTCACAATCATAACTTAACGAGCATAGATCAATCTATTTATAAGTCCTAATTGAAAATCATTCCCCTAAAGATCTAATTAAATCATAAGATAAATGGTAACTATCCAAAAATCTCTAAATCTTTCATATTTAATGCAACACTAGGTGGAATTGGAAACAACACTTATGATAAATCATTTTCTATCTTGGGAATAATGAAGGCTAAAAGGATCATGCCACACAGGTGGACATAACAATTCTTTATTATAAAAAAATCTTAAAACTTGTGCCCACTCTGCAGAAATAATAAGAAAAGTATGTTAGCTACAAAATGGCAGCAGGAAATGAAGCTTTACCATTGATTTAAGATCATCGAACGGTCAGAAAACAATGTCCTTATATGATATGACATTTTCATTCAAGCCTTAACTTTAAGGCATTAATCTATCAAGTTATATGATGTCACTATCACACATATTTGTCAGTGAAAATTGAAAGGTGCCATCAAAGAAACCATTAATTCACAATGCACATTACTTTAATTGATGTCATGACTCATCTACTCATCACCATTAATTAATATTTCTATCTAATATTACCGAATCTGCCAAAAGAATTATAATATTTCTATCTAATATTACAGTGTCTCCTATTCATTCGATTACAACATATCAATTGCCAAAGTTGAATTTCAGGCCTATTGTTGGTCTTCATAATATTTATGGAAAAGTCTCGGTGGAATCATGACACGTGGTATGACATGTATTGTTGGTCTTCATAATATATATGAAAAAATCTTGGCAAAATCATGACACGTGGTATGACACATGTCATACAACATGTCAAGATTCCACCGTGAGTTTCTGTATATATTATGAAGACCAACAATAGGCCCTAAATTCACCTTTGGTCATTGATATGTTGTAAATCCAACAGACGTGTGTCGTGTGTCTATGATGTCATAGTGATGGGAGTGGGACCCGATGCAACTTCAACATCAAATCACAACCATTGGATTAACAGAGATGAATAGTGGAAGGTGCATTTGGAGGGAATGTGGTGCGATAACTCCTTTAGTGAAAACTCTCTCTGAAATCATCACACGTCATTCTTCAAATTTCTAATTATTCAATCACCATACCAACTATAATTTTTTTTAAACCATTC
Source organism: Chamaecyparis obtusa (assembly GCA_027943335.1). NCBI lineage: Eukaryota > Viridiplantae > Streptophyta > Pinopsida > Cupressales > Cupressaceae > Chamaecyparis > Chamaecyparis obtusa. The sequence goes on from BSBK01004825.1 coordinate 101,349, forward strand.
GCCATGACAAATAAATGAATTCAAATATTTGGAAAATAGTTTCACCATATTTTTATAAAAATGGTATCTATTATTAAAATATTCACCAACCAATATCCATATTTTGAAACATAATTTTCCATCAATATTAATAATTTTATTAAAAAAAATTATAGTCACCATTTTTTTATAAAAATTGTATACACTATTAAAAAATTCACCACCAAATATCCATATTTTGACACATAATTCACCATCACTATTAAAATTTTTCCTCCAAAAACACGTGATTCACCACAATTTTATACTTTTCAGGAGGGGGGGTTCCTTAAAGTTATCCCTAGATGCCACGTGGAAGACTAGCATGAAATATCCTTCAAAGTAGATGTTGAACTCTCCCAAAGGACCATGAGATGACCATTTGGCACACTACGCAATGAAGATATAATTTTATGCAACACATGGGCCCACTAGCAAAAAGGAAAAGGAGTTAGCATTTTGATAAAAACATGTGGCACTTGAGAGGAAACTTTGGAAAAAAGAAAAGAGAAATCTTCCAAAATGCATGATGTAATGACAAGTAGAAGGAATACATAGATTCCTAAATAAAATATCATGGAAAGGAAAGAATAAAGTGCTAGCAAGAAAATCCTAACTCCATGCCATAGTAAATTTTTAATTCATAGTTTTGGCGACTCTAGCGGGAATCCTTCATGTGGGATGGGAATTATTCAAAATCTTGTCTTCCCGGACTGGTGCCTTAATTGCTCACTCCAAAGAGACTATCAATGGTAGTCTACAAGGGAAGACATTCACCCTCAGATAGTAGTATCCATATTTTCAAATACTAATATTCTTGATCTATCTCAATGAGCTCCTGGAAAGATTTAGATCTAAGGTCTTTAAAGTATGTTTCCAACAAATTTTGAATTTGAAAAATTGGATGGGGAAACTTCTCAAATAGATCAATCTAAGTCGCTTGGATCACCTATAGATCTATTTGGATAAAAAATTTATCAGTTAAGGTGACCAACTCTCCAAGCTACATCATAGACTCATCCACATTGATAGGGGAAGGAAACCCATATTTCTCAAGCTCTTTAAAATGCCCATTTACTACTACAACCAAAAACTCTAGATTAGACAATTCAGCTTGATTCTAGAGAATGGTTGTGTGGCAGTTGAAGATTGCATTTGTATGCCCCACTACCTCTTTGCAGTCTACAAACTAGCTCATGCAATATTCTGATCTGATGCAGCATACAACCAACTTGAAAGCTGCTATGCACTTGGAACTTTTGGCTCCACAAAATTAAAAAATTGAGCGATGAAAGGCTTAACCTTAGCACATAAAGGATGGGCTTCCTTCAAGAATCAGAAGGTAGGCTTGAATGAATAAATGAATTTCTTTACCTTTTCCCACTTGGTAGAAATAATATCTTCAAAAATTGGAGAGAGATCCACGAGGGGGGGGGGAGGTTCCTGAGGATTCTTTGTTAATAATTTTTTTTTGTTTTTTAAAAGAGAAAGATTATCTACCATTTATTTCTCCTTTTCTCTACGTTTCTTAATTGTTATTGTAGGGTGGCTATTTTCTCTACATTTCTTAATTGTTACTTGTTTATCAAAGTTAAGTCATCATTTTCCTTGTTCAAAGATTCCTCTAGCTTATGCTTTTGTTCCTCTAACTCATACATCTTATCATTCAAATTTTTAATCTCACTTTATTTTGTGCTTTTTTATTGGGTTAAGAGACCTTGGGATTTTCTCAACTCCTTTTCAAGGGATTCTTTCTCCACTAAGAGGACTTGTATTTGGTTCAATATTTGTGTTGTATTTGGGAGGTTATCCTACAATAGGGAGAGATCATTTTATTTCTCTTGTATCTTCTTGAAGTTCTCCTCCTTTTTTTTATTGTTCCTTTTGAAATTGCACCTCCATATCCTACACCTGCAACTATAGTCTATCCTTCTCTACATTATTATGTTGCATAGATTATCATAGTTGTGCAATCTATATCTCTAGATACTTCTCCCTTATCTGGAGGTGATCAATTATAGTTTTCACTTTTCCCAACTCCATAGAAGTTTTAAAAAGATATCACACCCTCTTCATGTAACCTAAGGAGATAGTCCTCTAAGATTATTTGGTCAGCATTACTCTATACTCTAGCTATGTAGATTCCAAATTTACCCATATAGATTGAACTGTATAATCATCTAGTCACATTTGACTAGTCGGCTTTATTACTTTTATGGTAAGGGATGCAAACATCTGATTTTAGTGCTCCTCATTGTATAATATTTGTACATTGAGCTTGGTTGGCTTCTATACATCCTTTTCCTTCCTCTTTGATGACCTTAGATATCAGACAAGCTTTACAAAAATAGCTTGCTTCTACAACTCTGTGTATGATGGGATGTATTTTCCTGCAAAGGGAACTCTAGATGGAATAGTGTATGGGATATGGACAAGAAATTGAGATTGAAGTGAAAGGGTCATGGTAGCAAGGGATAATGGAGGAATCCATTAAGGAGTATGGGTTGGTGGATTGAGTGTGGAGGTCACACTTAATGATACCAGAGGAGGGGTAGTAACAAAATTTAATGTACTCATTACCATGATATTCAAAAATAGGTTTATGGTAGAGGAAAAGGATAATGTAGGTGTGATTTCATCCATGGTGGATGAGGAGGATGGAACCATACTAGTAGACACACTTTGAAAAGATAAGGACATTTCAGGAAATGATGGTGCAAATGAAGAGGACATAGTGGTTGTGGCAAGTGGCATAGAAATGGGAGTAGTAGGGAGAACCAAAGACTGATAATTAAAAAGAGGTGGAGAAAAACTTACCTCGGTCACTATGATGGTTGGTACTAAGGCTATAGGATCTGGGCCTTGACCACTCCTAGGGCCACTGGAAATGTTTTGTCTCTTTTTCATTGGGGCCTACTTAGAAGTAGAAATAGCATCCTCTCTCTTCCTACCTACATATTTGTGGCACCTTTTAGATACCTCATGAGGAACTAAAGCTCCTGCAAATGGAGGAGCCTGCTTACGCACTTCCTAAATGGAGACAATTTTAACCTCATCTATTCCACCCTTAGAAGGGACATATTCTTTCTTAAATGGATCATCACCATTGAAGTTTTTCCATATTTCTTCAAACTTCTCATTAATGGAGCAATTTCCTATACATGTGTATAACTACACAACCTTTTACCTATAGATCCTAAAGGATAATCTCTTCTTATAAAGTCATGAATCATCCTCCATTTTCATTAGAATATTATATTTTATTTTCTTGGAAGGTTCTGCAATACCAACCACCTTATACAAATTATGCCATGGGGCGTGCTCAACTCTAGGAACCTGAGAAAGATCAATGTATAGATTTCGATCATCTACTACATGGATCATGTAGTTTTCCTAGTACTCACAAGGTACATACCTAATGGATTTATTCCTCTTTGAGAGGCATACATCAAGTTCCAAATTCCAATTATCCTTAATTAATAGGAGACCAATTTGGAGAATCTTAGATGTAAGTATACCCTCTACATCTAGCATTTTCTCCATTGTGAAAGGTCCTAGGGTTTTCTTATTGGAAATGATAGTAGTATCATGCCTCCCTTATCCTATGTGATACTCTACTACAGCCATCTATCTCAAAAATTCTAAATCCAAGTTGCAATGAGATACCCAGAAAGGTAGGAGGAAAGGCTCATCTATGAAGCTATGGACTCGAACCAACAAAAAATATGCACCTAAAAACCACTCACGGTGAGGTCTACATGTGGACATCCATCTGAGCTCCTCTATATTGAACCATGGAATGGTCTTGAGCCTTAAAATATCTTGAACTATAGGGGCTAAGAAGGAATGGGAGAAAGTATAAAAATCATATGTAGGTAACAAAATTGTGGTCCCCACTATTACTGGTAGCCTCTCTCCCTTTTGATTATGAGTTTCAAAGTTCAAGAAATGACCAAAGAAGCTAACATTTTGATAAAAAACATGTCCATAAGGTATGATGAATACCTAAACATAAACTTCTAAAGAAAATTTACAAGTTGAGAGTGAATTTCTTTAGCCGAGACCTTAGCAAAGTCATATTAGAAAATCTCTTTTTTCTTGCAGAGCTTGAAAACCGTACTCATCTAAAAAGGGTCCACACCATAGTCATGGTCGAAACCATAAACATATGCCAACATGGAGAAATCATCTTACAGGTCCTTTCCATCCAAATTCTTGATAGATAGAGGGAAATTAGAAGGTTCCCTATTTCTTGGGTCCTTTTCCATTAATGAATTATAGAAACTCTAAGGATACCACCTAATACTCCAATAATATTAAAAAGCTTATTTATCAAACTTCTCCATAGCCACCAAAAGGATAGAATCCATATACACTGATTAATAATTTAAAATTAATGCCCTTAGTGATTTTGATACTTGTGTCAAAGCATTACACATACATGTGGATAAATTTTGTGCAATATGGAACCCTAGGAACCATATATTATGGGAGGCCACTATTCCATAACTTGCATGTAGGGGATAATGTCTACAACTTTTTCTTACTAGCAATCATTTGTGCACATGTGGCTTCCCTGCGAGTTATAGGCTACTCACTAAAGTTAGGGTCAAAGACATCTTCATAGATATCAACCAAGGCTATTGGATTTTTGGTCATCTATTTGTCCTTTTATTTGGTTTTTGGATAAACTGGCTTTGTAGGCATCACATTGGCAAAAAAAAATGCATCTCCAAAAATATCAACAAACTCTATAGACTCTAGGACCTTCATTGTGCTTCTTGGTTCACCCATCTCTGTAGCCATGATTACTTATGTTTGGTGCTTCTTCTATTTTTTTTCTTTCTGAGATTTTTCTAAGATTTTGGTGATCTCTTAGGAAAGGAAAATAGGTTTATGCATATAAATTCAACAACAAGTTATTCTCATAATGCACATTTTCTATAAAGCTTTGATAATTAAAGAGACATTAAGGTTATTTTTTCATTTTGATATAAGGTGATTAGTTCTATTAACATCACTCATGCGAATTAGTGCCTTTAGTGTACTTATAACTACCAGCTTACTTTCTAGAAGATTGTATCCTCATTTTTCACCACCTTTAGCCTAAACCAAATTTTATTTGAAATTCACACACCAACTTGGAATCATGTCAATAAATCTTGGAGTAACAATATGAAACCTACCATGCTAGGTGAATTGACATTATGGGGCATGTGGCTCTATGAGAGCTATGTGGTGAATAGCTCATGATACTTTGTATCATCAATATTTTTATCAAAAATTTTCTTTTAACTGCACCCTTAGATTACTTTTGGAAAGGAACAAGGACTTAGAGAGAAAAATGCTTACAAAATAAACTACTATCTTCCAGCCTTACTTGTACACACTCAAAACTAATGTGCCATATTTACAAAATTTTACATACTTATAGTTGAGCTTAATTAAAATGCTTAAGGTGGATCTCATTGATAGGAATCTCAAGGGGCTTACCATTCATGTTTTCAAGTTCAAAAGAATTATTCTCCTTGCATCCAACGATGAATTAAGCACCCTCTCGGAGGCTATCAAACTCCACATGATGATCGGGTTTTTATGTGCGTTCATTATACTTTGGCACTAGGTCTTCGTTCTTGAAGTTGGGATCAAAGATTTTCTTGTCAAACCATTTCTTCATAAATCCTTGCTTGGTACTTGTAATACCCCAAAAATGGGCTATAAATTCATTAACTTCCTACATCTACAAATCGAATGAAATCAACATCAAAGTCCTAATCTAAGGCACATCTAAACATCATCGAATCCTAATTGATTATCTTAAATTCTACATTGGGGAATATTCCTAGCAATATTCCTAATTATCTTAATTATCTTTAATTTAATGATTATTTGGCAATAAACCATATTTATCCTAAGTTTGATTAATTGAATATTTTCATATTTAATTAATTAGATTTAATATCTTGCCACTTAATTGTTTAATTAAATTTAATTCTATCTCTTATTAATTGTATTATTTAATTTTGACAATAAATCCAATATCCTATGAATAATTGATTAAATTCTTATTTAATTGATTGAAGCAAGTTGTCATTAATTAATAATATAGTTTTTAATAAAAGTTTGATAAAATAGTTAATTAACCCATAAATTAATTATTTTATTTCAAAAAGCAGTTAAGTTGGGAATAAATCACTTTATTTATTTATTAAATCATAATTATCCATGTGCACATTCAAGGACCAGTTAAACTCAAATTGGAAAATCAATGCAAGTTGTTAGCTTTTTGAAACTCAACATCTTTTTGAGTTTTAAAGTTGATTTAAACTTCTAATTTGAGTTAAAACTTAGCTTTTGCATGTTTTTGTGAGTTAATTATCATTTATTTAAAAATAACTCAAAAATCAACCTGAGTTATTTGAGTGATTTATGGCTTTTTCTCATGCACCTCCAAAGCCCTAGATTTCTATAAAATCAAGGCTTCAGCTCATCTCAAATCATCTCATAATTTTGCAAGCTTACTTTGCCAAAGTCATCCACAAATTTGCACAATCACGTTGGAGAATTGGAATTGGGAAAATCAAAGCTCTTGCGAATCGACACCTTTGTGAGATCAATTTCAAATTCATAGCTTTCATATTATTGTTAGAATTTTCATTCTCATATCATATCATTTCTAGATTAGCATTGCATATCAATTTTCATATTAGCATAATTTCATATCAGTTTTCATCATATTATTACATAGAAAATATACAAAAAATATAGATTAATTGCATTCAATTCATATCTAGATCAATTGCATTCAAATCCTTCGTTTAGGTGTCATCTAGGTCATTGATCGCGATAACAATCTGAGAACATTAATCTCGCACCTACTAGAAGGCAGTAAATCACTTGGTTAAATTAGATTTCAATTTTGCACGATTTTGATTATAGCTAACCTCTAATGTTTTACTGAAGTGTTGTGTCTATAGATCAGGTACAAAATTCACCCACACATTTCTATCACCCACCATGGGGCAACCCACCTTTGCATGCTGGTTTTGATTTTTTTTGGGAGCTAAAACCCCAAAGTTTCAAAGATTTAATTTTATCTCCCAAACGGCTTGGATTTTTGCTTTGAAAATTTTTTTTCAAGTTGTTAACATATCAGGGAAGCTACAATAAAAAATTTAGAATTTTCTGAGATGTTTTGAATTTTTAATAATTTTTTCTTGAAATTCCAAAAAAAATTAATATTTGACACAAATCAACATATTTTTTGGAAATTTTTATATTTTCAGAAATATCTTTAAATTATATAGGGGGTCCATTCTTTGTATTTTAAATTTGGATGCAATATAATAGCTCAAATAGTCAATTTACAAAAATTGGTCTATTTTGATAAAATGTGTCTCTAGGGCACAAATGAATAGATTTTTCTAAAATTTTTACATTTTTGGAAAGCTCTATTTTTTTTAGTAGGGGTCTCTATTTTGAATTTCTATTTTTGTGACCAAAATCATAAAAGAAAAATTAGATCTTGTTGACTAGGTCAAATGCAGCAAAAAAAATAAAATTTTGTGATGGCTATGCACTTATTTTTTTTCACATGATTCAATGAATGATATGAGTTGTCATTTGGGTTAATTGCTAGTTATTATTGCTAATAATAATTGATTTTTAGAGCTAACCCTATGGTTTTCATAAGTTGAATATATGTTACATATCTTGTTTGCTTGTTTGCTTGTTGGAGAGTTCGTCACTTGCTTGCATGGAAAAGCTCAACAAGAATTGCTAAAAATCAGGTAAAATCTACTAAGCGCATTGCGAGGATCCTAGGTATTCTCCTTCATCTAATAACATTTTGATTTGGACTTAAAATAAATCTCTTATGTGTCTGGCTTGTGTGCATCTTTTCATGCTTTTGTCTATTTCTACACACTTGCATAATTGATACTAGGTTGTGCCCCCTTTAGGATTCATTAAGTAGTCTTAGATACTTGTGATTGATCTTGATTTCTATTTTGAGTTATTGGACTCGCTAATCCGTTGGCCCCTCATTCCATCCCGTGGTTGCAATCTCAGCGCCATAAAGGGGAGGGGTCAACAGGACAGAAGCGTTAAGTGTTCCACTTGGCAACCCATTTGTGCTTTTAGGAACTCACTTATTTTCTAAGTTGGGGACTCATTTTCAGCTTGTGTGAGGTGTTAAGTGTTCCACCTTTTGGACTCATCTCATATTCTCTTTAAGCATTAAGTGTTCCTCTTTCTACTTTTTGGATACTTTTGGTAGATTTGCTTTTGGAAACATACATCTATGCTCACATAGTAATTAGGCCCTATGAACACTATTCATGATTCTTGAGAGATTGGATTCCCAGTGAAATCCTTCTTAACGATAGAATCCTTGTAGGTAGGGAGGATACTTAGTGTATTTCACATTCAACTTGGTTAGTGCATCTTCTCTTATTGATCGATACATTCTCTCCCAGGAGAGGTTGATAGATCATGTGGGGTAAACATCACGAGCTTTGGTGAATCAAAATTGGTTAGTGCATCTTCTCTTATTGATTGATACATTCTCTCTCTGGAGGGGTTGATAGATCACGTGGGGTTGATATCATAGACCTTGGTGAAACAAACTTTGTCTTAGCATGTCGGATTAATCTGCTTGCTTTGTTTCGGTTAAAAGTGAAGAGGCGTCAAAAACCTTGGATCTAGAGCCAAGTCCCCTTGTGGTATACTACTGTGAGTCATCTTTAGAGAGGGTTAATCGTAGCGGACAATCCCTTCATAGGGAAAACTGCATTGATGGAACCTCAAGTGGTAATAGCCATTTTCGCCATGGTAGTGATAGCCGCTATATAAATGTCCTTGTGGAAGAAATCTCCACGGGTATGGTTCATTGTTGGGTTGTCAGATCTCCCTAGCAGCTCTTGAAGATTAAGTTCTCGAACTGTGTCAAAACTTTGGTGCACCAGGATTGGAGTTCATCCCTTTGGATCATAAAAGTTGCAGAGTCAAACCATTACTAAAAACCCTAGCGAGGCCAAATTTTTATTTTATAGGGTATATGTGCATTATTGCAAAACATTTTTGGAACATACACAATTAGCACTTCTGAGGATTAGAATGAATAAGCCACTTGATTGTTCATGCACAAGGTTGCTTTTTTCCTTGTTCATTATTTTCAGACATGCTTGAAATCACGTGCTTGCTGTTTTGCATGCTTGTTTATCTATCTGGTTACTGAAAATGAACAAATCTGTTACAATCATCAAATTTGGACATTGAAATTTGCAAACAATCCGAATCTGTAAACTCAAAATTTTGCAAAAATTGACGTAAAATCCTTTCTGGAGTCAAAAATCATTTCAGGAAGTCAAAAGTCATACAATTTTTTCCAAGTGTCATTTCATTGCAACCCATCTATCATATGATTGAGTACCCAGTGTCGTACGAGTTTCCATGCCGGCAAATTCTCAAAGTCAAAATCTTGCAACTGTCATTTCATTTCTACCCAACTGTTGTACGAGTTTTGCAACTATCATTTCATTGCTACCCAATTGTCATATGAGTTTTGCAACTATCATTTCATAGCATACCCACTATTGTACGAGTCTGTAGAGTGTCATTTGGGAAATTTTTGAAAGTTGTCAAAAAATTGTCAGAATTGCCAGATATTTAGCTTTTTCAGCCTATTTCCAGAATCTGTCGTACAAATCACTGTGTCAAGAACAGAGTAGTAGCTATTGAAAATTAGTACACATGTCTCAAAGAATCAGTACACATGAGGAAGACATTCTAATCACAGCTATGATGAAGCAGCTGTAAGCTATGCAAGTTGAACTTAACAATCTTAAGAAAGAAAAGGAATCTCAAGAGTTCTCCATGGAATCTCTATCCTCTTTTCCATTTGATAAAGACTTGTACATGTCACCATGCCCCCAGATAGAATTTGAGCAATGTGATAACCCTTATGATACCTCTTCCATGGAGAGTGACACATCTAGCTTTGGAGACTATGATGACAGACAACGTAATGATACCTATGACACCTCTGTTCCTAAGAGTCCCCCTCGTTGTGTGTTCCTACTTACTACAAATGGGCCGTCACATTGGATAGATCGTGATGGTGATCCATATGATTCTAATTTTGAAAGAGACTTTGATGGCTTTTGTGGACAATACCTTGATTATGATCCATCTACTACTGCTGAGGACTATAAAATGCATCGTGCCAGCTTGAAACGTCAATACTACAAGGATCTCTCCTCTAAGAACTCTCAGACTAAAAATAAAGATTACACTCTCAAGCAAGATCATGTTAATGCTGAACCTTTGTCTGGTGATGGTTCCCTTCCATCCCCTACTTCCTCCAATACCTGTACATTTCCTAAACCTTCTGAGTCTTTCAAATCTTTCACAGAAGCTTCATCTGACATAAGCCCTAATACTTTTCATGCGGTTCCCTATAGTTATCCTCCAGGGCTACCTCTTAAAGAAACTCAAGCTAACCTTCACTTGGCTACAAATACTTTCAATAATGCTAAACCTAAAGAGCCTATGCCTTCATATGCTACAATCCCTATTTTAGCCGGTCCTTCTCCATCTCTTCCCAAGTATTCTATACAATTGCAACATAATCCCTTGTCCTTAGAAGTGGCTCCATGTCAAGAGGACTCCAGAAATGATAAAGAAAAGAACATAAAGAAAGATCAAGATCAAGAACCCTCCATGTCATCCAATCCTTTTCATGATGTCTCTTATCCACTTCATGGTTCTTTTGATCCTACACACCCTTTTTCATGCATTCCACCATGTCTTAAGTTTTCTCCTAAGCAAGATCAGGCTACTACTTACACCATTGAGCTTATTGAAAATTAAAATAACCTTACCCCACTTCCAATTTCCAAAGATGATACTTCCATTAAGGTTATTTAAAATGGTGTTGTTACTTCCAATGTTAAGCCTATTGAAAATCAAGAGAAAAATGATATGCTTATGCTATCCAAAGATCCTTGTCAAGATCAAAGTCTTCCATCTTCTTGTTCTACCACTCCATGTTCACTTCCACTTTCTACTCTTCCTAAGTCTTTGCAAGCTTTGAACAATCCTATCAAAGAAGGTGCTCATAGTCAAGATGTACTTGATTCTATTGAAAATTCTAATGCTCACTTTAAAGATGCTGATATCCTTGGTTGTCATATAGATGCTGATGAATTTATTGATTATCCTTTTGCATCTTCCACTTCCATTCTTGAACCTCTTCCACCACTACTAAGGGCTTCACGTCTGCCTTCCATCTTGGGTCCTTATGTCCCTTCACTTTCCCCTCCTAACTCTCCTAATTCTCCATCCATTTTGGGTCCTTACATCCCTCCATCTCCCATCTTTCCTCAAGATCAACATAGATGCATACCTTTGAATCCTTTTCATCCACCCACCCATCTAAACTAGTCATATCCTCCTTCTTCCACAAGTCCCAAGTCATTTGGAAGTAACTTGAATGTTCAATATAAGAAAAAGAAGAAATACAAGAATCCATAAAAAAAAAAAAAGATCACCATGTCTCCTCTAATAGACATGGAAACATAAAGTCAAAAGAGATATCTAAGAAAAAAACTACAAGATAAGTATGGGTTCCAAAATCCATCATTGAAGATATTCTCTCTAGATCATCAAAAGGAAATAAAAATCCTATGGCTATATGGATTCCAAAGTCTCTCTTGAAAGAGTCTGGTGTTGAAAAAAAAGTAAAGTTGACATTCAAGCTTCCAAAGACTTCCACTTCATCTTCTTCCAAAAGCATTCATCCATTCCATGCACCTAAACCACAACCTCTACTATCCATTCATCATATTCCTTCATGTATTCCTTCATTCACATTTCCTCCATCCTCTCACCACCCTTCAAAGTATGTGTTGACGTTGATCTTGCCTTCTTTTCCACCTACCCTTTCACAATCCTTCCATGCATTATCCTTCTACCTTCTATCATTTTTCCTCATTTGCCTATTCCTCCTATCTTCCAACCTCACTCGCTTTACATAAAACCTTATTCTCCATTTTTCTCTTCCATCTCCCTTTCCCTATCAGCATCTTTGAGCGTATCATTTTGAATCCTTGGCATATCAGGGTTTATCCTTTCAAGGAGCATTATCTAAAAAGCTTGCCTTCTTCTAAAAATTTTTAAAAAAAATTTTAAAAAATTGAAAATGTGCCTTGGCAAAAACCTGGAAACAGGCACCTTGGTAGCAAAAGTAAAGAGAAATAAATTCATCCTATAGTGAAAACCACTCCCTTGTGGCACCTTGGATAAGTACCATGATGAAAACCTGGCAATCAGGCATCATGCGTAGTTCTTCTACATATTTCATCCATTCCATCTTCTCTCTTTGATCTTGACAATGTTGATCTATACACAAATATTTGGCTATCTTGTGAGCTATCTTACGACAATCTTGCATTCATTCCCTTCCTACTTAGCCTTCATGTCTATCTTCCTCCATTCATTTTCATCTTTTGCTATCATTTCCCCTTTGGTCTTGTCCTAAAAAAAAAGAAAAAGAAAGAAAGAAAGAGTAAAACACAGTGCTATGAAGCCTCTTGACATGTCTACTCCTTTGGATTGCATCCTTTCCTGCTCTTGCATTATGATTTTGTGACTTATCCTATGCTAGCCTTTCATTGCTTGTCCAAATGTGCTTTACATGAAAATTTTTCCCTAGCTTGGGTATTCTTGAAGATTTTTCCCTTGAACATTTATTCCCTTCATTCTCCTTCATTCTCTTGTCTTCCATCTCTTCCACCAGCTTGCCAATCCCTCTTGTTCTCCACCTTGCTAGACATTGGGACTACACGATATGATCTTGCTTAGGAGTTTCCAATGGAAAAAGATTCTATCAAGTATACCAAGTATCAGAACAAGTATCAGAACACCTACTAGGGCTACACCTTTTTCTTTAGTTTATGGGTCTAAAGCGGTACTGCCTATTGAGGTCGAAATCCCATCACTAAGAATCAGAATGCATGGTCTAGTAACTGATGATGACTACAGAGTGTATAGGTTGCAAGAACTTGAACTACTAGATAAGCATAGACAAGTAGCATATGATCATCTCAGAGTATATCAGAAGATAATGTCTAAAGGCTACAACAAGAAAGTTAGACACAGAGAATTTTAGGTTGGTAATCTAGTCTTGAGATAAAATCCTAAAAATCAATCCCATCGAGAATGCAAGGGGAAGTTTGAACCCAATTGGCTGGGTCCCTTTGTAATTACTGCTACTTTTGGCTCTGGTGCCTATCAACTCTCAATGAATGAAAGAGAACAGCTCTGAGAACCAATCAACATTCTCCATCTGAAGAAATTCTACGCCTAAGGCATTCAGTCTATGGTAAAATGTCCTGAAAAAATCTTAAAAATTGGAAAATGTCCTGAAAAAATGAACATCTTGGTGAAAACCTAGCAATAGGCGCCTTGATGATTCACAAAAAAAAAAAAAAAAAAAATCAAAAATTCAAAAAAAAAAATTGAAAAAATGAAAAGTACAAAAAATGAAAAAAGAAAAAAAGTGCCTTGGTGAAAACCTGGAAACAGGCGCCTTGGTAGCAAAAAGAGAATCTCTACCAAGATGGTGAAAATCTGGCAAATGAGCACCACTTGTTTCAAAATGCTCCATCTATCAGCACAATCTTGGTCTTTCCCAGCTTTAATTTTTTCTTTAGTTTGTACATATCTCCCAGTTTGTTTCTGCATTTCCAGTTTTCAATAAGTCAGTTTGTCCACCAATCTGCTCAAGTGTCTGTATCCTATCAATGTTCATTTCTTGGTGGCAATCAATGTTATATCCTATGGCCTCCAGTATATCTTAGACATATCATATCTAGTCAGAGTCCTTTGAAGCTTCATGTGAGTCAGTCAGTCTGTCTTGTCTCTAGAAAGGATTTTGCATCTACAACAACAATCAAACACAAACTGAAAACAATCTGTGCTTTTCATGCTTTTATCTCCTTGTATGCTTACTGATTCGCATTAAGATTTTTGCATATTGTGTCCCTTCGAGCTCTTCGTTGATGTCCTTTATAGGATTTAGAGAGTGATGACTAGGGGCATAATCTTTTCTTTGTCTTCTGCTTATATGTGACAATCTAATAACTTTGGAAATTTTGGATTGAAATGGTGTCCGACTGTAAGAACCTCCATCTCGAATTGGATGGCCATGCATACCTCGACCATTGATACCCAAAAAATTCAAGGAAGTTTGATCTCACTATTATCTTTTTGAGTAAGTTCTTTCTCCTACTGTGAAACGCGATCTTACCTAAGGATGTGAATGATAAAGGGTCACTACAGGTAATTCACATTGGATTTAGAATGATCACTTGGCTGTTTGATGTGTTTGAACGTAAGGCATATTCAGGTCATCATGATGTTTATGTTTTGATGTTAAATGCAAATTGCTATATCAAAATGGACATGATATTCAAGTCATCCTGGTGTTTGTGCCTTGGTGCTTATATCTAATCTGACATTCCGAAAATAAAATCAATATTCATATATCCATGGTTGTTGACCAGTGGGTGTTGTATTGATTCTTGCGCATACCAATCGATATTCATATGTCTATGGTTTCATAGCTAGTGGGCATTGTATTGATTTATCCGGTTACCTAAAAGCTCAATGATGATAACAAATCGACATATGATCAGTGACTAGGTCCTAGGTCTTAGGTTGCATTTCATTTTGCATGTTTCTTTGCATTTTTGCACTTTGCATGATCTCACAAATTCCTTGAACACTTAAAAGATTCTTCAATCACCTCTTCCAATCTAACAAGAGCTGAATCTCACATGAAGGTTCCTACAATTAAACAGCAAGTAGAATCCTTTTTCGGGATCAAAATTGAAATCTGAGATCGTTTATTATGTCAAAATCGTGATTTAAAATTTTGGGCCTAGGACGGTCTACTGCTTGCATAATCAACCTTCAATCATCACAGAAATCTAGAATTCAACTTAATTGATTATCTTCCATCAAACTATCAAAATTTCAAAATTGGTCAACTATGGTCAACTCATAGTTTCACCTAGTCAAACTTGATCTTTTGGGACCTTCCAAACGATGTCGAATGCATTCTTGAATGTGTATAACCACTTTTCCAATCAATTTACATGCTTCTAAACTATCAACGCTGACTTTTCTTGTCAGATTTCAATTTCAATCCCAAAGGAGGCATGGTATTGCACATCATTCAAATTCTGTAAATCAAATTCAATCTTATCTTCCTCAGTAATCAAGACAACAACCACGTCTAGTTATTGATTCATCAAAAGTCCTCATCGCTCGGGGCAAATCTATCATCACTTGGGGCATATCAGATTCATCAAGATCCATATTAATCTAGTATTCTCCTAATCTTGTAAACTGTATCAGTTTTTGCAACCATCGGATCATAGTGTTCTTTCCTTGGTTCTTCGGCAACTAAAGGATTCGGATGTGATACCTGCTAGTTCTACTAAGACAATCGAGTCTAGAATGGGTCACTCACTTCTTTGCAATCCTAAGGTTTGAATCGGGCGTTTTGACACTTTTTCACAATCATAGGTTCATTTGCTGTTATAGTGAACATTATCTTTGGTCATTCAGGACCTATTATCTTCATATTAAATCAATATCAATCAACATCTGTCTCATATCAATTATCAATTTTGAATCAGTTTCATATCTCTATCAAACACAGACTTTCTTTGAACCACTGCGCTTCGCACAGTAATTCAAAGAGGTGTAATACCCCAAAAATGGGCTATAAATTCATTAACTTCCTACATCTACAAATCGAATGAAATCAACATCGAAGTCCTAATCTAAGGCACATCTAAACATCATCGAATCCTAATTGATTATCTTAAATTCTACATCGGGGAATATTCCTAGCAATATTCCTAATTATCTTAATTATCTTTAATTTAATGATTATTTGGTGATAAATCATATTTATCCTAAGTTTGATTAATTGAATATTTTCATATTTAATTAATTAGATTTAATATCTTGCCACTTAATTGTTTAATTAAATTTAATTCTATCTCTTATTAATTGTATTATTTAATTTTGACAATAAATCCAATATCCTATGAATAATTGATTAAATTTTTATTTAATTGATTGAAGCAAGTTGTCATTATTTAATAATATGGTTTTTAATAAAAGTTTGATAAAATAGTTAATTAACCCATAAATTAATTATTTTATTTCAAAAAGCAGTTAAGTTGAGAATAAATCACTTTATTTATTTATTAAATCATAATTATCCATGTGCACATTCAAGGACCAGTTAAACTCAAATTGGAAAATCAATGTAAGTTGTTAGCTTTTTGAAACTCAACATCTTTTTGAGTTTTAAAGTTGATCTAAACTTCTAATTTGAGTTAAAACTTAGCTTTTTCATGTTTTTGTGAGTTAATTATCCTTTATTTTAAAATAACTCAAAAATCAACCTGAGTTATTTGAGTGATTTATGGCTTTTTCTCATGCACCTCCAAAGCCCTAGATTTCTATAAAATCAAGGCTTCAGCTCATCTCAAATCATCTCATAATTTTTCAAGCTTACTTTGCCAAAGTCATCCACAAATTTGCACAATCACGCTGGAGAATTGGAATTGGGAAAATCAAAGCTCTTGCGAATCGACACCTTTGTGAGATCAATTTCAAATTCATAGCTTTCATATTATTGTTAGAATTTTCATTCTCATATCATATCATTTCTAGATTAGCATTGCATATCAATTTTCATATTAGCATAATTTCATATCATTTTTCATCATATTATTGCATAGAAAATATCAAAAAAATATAGATTAATTGCATTTAATTCATATCTATATCAATTGCATTCAAATCCTTCGTTTAGGTGTCATCTAGGTCACTGATCTCGATAACAATCTAAGAACATTAATCTCGCACCTACTATAAGGCAGTAAATCACTTGGTTAAATTAGATTTCAATTTTGCATGATTTTGATTATAGCTAACCTCTAATGTTTTACTGAAGTGTTGTGTCTACAGATCAGGTACAAAATTCACACACACAGTACTCATAGTAGAGAAATTTTTTTCCCACTTCTCCTACAATTCTAATAACTCTATGACCCTAACTTCGATAGGGAAATTATCTTCAAGCTCAATAGCTTTTAGAAACTATATCACTAGGAGTTCCATGGAGATGGGGAGGATAACATCCTTCCCATATAATAAGTCATAGGGTGAGGATTTCAAACATTTTTTTGGAGTGATGTGGTTATTTAAGGCATTCCTCAAATGCTTATGTTAATTCCACTTATGTTCTACTCCTATCCTCTTAATTAATTGTATCAGATTCTTGTTTGTAGACTCTTCTAGACCATTTCCCTGAGGATAATATTTGGAGGATGTTTTGAGATAAAAACCATCCTATAAAGTGAACTCAATGGGTCAATATCCCAAGACCACCTTGGAATTGTTAGATATAATAGTTTTTGGACCAAAAAAAGTAACAATTCCTTCTAGGAAGTTCAATATTTCACCTTCTATTTCATTCTTTAGAGGGGCCACTTTTTTCTATCTGGTGAAATAATCAATAGTAGTAAGTATCCACCTTTGTCTGATGCTACATGTTGGATTTATCATTTTAATAAAATCCAAGCCCCATTGCACAAAAGTTTCATCTACTAACCTCAAACCACAAACCATAGCTATGAAAATCATTTTGATAAAATTATAGTAATATCCCATGCAGATGATTTTCATAGTTGTGGTTTGAGGTTAGAATTTTCCTTTGACTGAGCCACTATAAAAACTCATCTAAAAGTATCTATGCATCTTTCTTCCCCACACATCGGAGGACAACATCATCAAAATTTCTCTTGAATAATACATCATTTATCAAATGAAAACTAATAGTTTGGAACCTACAATACCTTCTCTTGTTGGTAGGAAGGTGATCATGGTATCTCCCACTTTGCATGAACTCGATCCTTTCTTGTACCCAACATCTATTTGTTGGAGCTTTCTACACTAATACCATCTCATGTACCTCTTCATCTGGAGTTTTCACCTCTTGAGCTATATACTCTCATATCCCTTTACCACAAATCACTTTGGTAGGACTAACATCAATATCATATTCCATGATTTTGGTGATCTAGTTTTCTCTCTTCTTAGTGATCTTTCCTTCCATGATATATTCGTAGACACTAGGATGGGTGACATGGATAATTGTCTTGTTTGCATTAATAAAATGTCTAAATTTCTTTAATCCCTTGACTATTGAAAATATATGTTTCTCCACAAAATTATACTTAACTTCATAATCCTTAAGAGATTTTGAGTGAAAGGTAATAGGATGTTCACCTGATCTTTCTTTATTTTTCTGTGTTGGGACCATAGCAACACTAGAGTCACTTGCATAAACATATATGATAAAGTCTCTTGCTAAATCTAGGTTTTCTATAATAGGGGTGGATACAATATCTTCCTTGATCTTTCTCAAATAATTTATTCCTTCCTTAGTCCACTTAAATTGGGTTTTTTTCTTGAGCATCATAGTGATAGTTCTTACAAGTCCTATAAAATTGGAAATGAACTTGCTGAAAAAGTTATTCTTCCCTTAGAAATATTGCACACCTTTTTTGTTCACTAGAAGTGACAATTCTCAAATGAATATAACTCAGTCTGGATCAATAGAAATTTCATCTTTGGATACCATATTCCTGAGTAACTTCCCCTAGGGAACTCTGAACATGCACTTCTTAGGATTTAAATAAATGTCAAACTTCTAACATTTTTTAAAAACAAGCTCTAGATGATCAAAGTGCTTTTCTTATTTTTTTCAAAATATAGTAAGATCATCCAAATATATAAGATGACCTTGTCAATGAGATCTTTAAAAACAATATCCATTGCACATTGGACATTTGTGCTAGCATTATACATGCCAAAAGGTATCTTGTTGTATGAAAATGTTTCCCACTTAGTGGAAAGAATTGTCTTGTGCTAGACTTCTTTTTCACTAACATCTGATTATAACCTGAAAAACCATCCATGAGAGAGAACATTTTTTATCCCACGACTGTCTCTAGTTTAATTATGTGGGTAGAAAGAGATAATGGTCCTTTAAGGAAGTTATATTTAAATCATATAAATCCACACATAGGAAGATATCCTTGTTCTTCTTACAGAGTGGGACAAAATTAGACATCTAGGTACTATGTTTTATAGGATAGATGATGTAAGAATCAACAAGCTTCATCAACTCATGAGAATTAGAGACTTAATCTTTGGATTCATTGGCCTTTTCTTCTACCTAAATATCTTCGCTCCCTCAACCAGTTCAATGGTATGTTGGATGACTGATGGATCATAGTCTTTGAGGTCATTATATGACTAGGAAATAACAACCTTATTCTTCTCATAGAGGTGTATTAGTTGGTTCCAATCATTATGAGAAACATTCTTCCCAACCTTTAGAACTTTTCCTTCCTTGACCTATAGGTTATAGTAGTCTTTCTCATATACCATGAACCTTCTCCTATCATTTATAGCATCATCATAGCTGAAGAGATTTTCTAAGGTAATTAGTCCTCTAGGGATATTATTTCCTTTCAGATAGATGATTTGATCTTCATATGTTTTAGCTATTTTGGGTTGTAACTAGTTTGCGAACTCACTAGAATGTTGCATGAATGTGGTAATCTTATCATCACTCTCAAAAAATTTCTAGTTTTGGTCATTATTAGGCATAGCTGGCCTAACAATTATGTAGTCAACATGTTCATTTTCTAACAAATCAAAAGTAGGATGGATTCGGGAGCCAATTGTAGCTAAGATATCCACTATTGTGTTTAATTTTCTAGGAATGACCTGAATATTAAAAGTGTCAAGTATTTCTATAAGATCCCACACTCTATGGTGATAAGAGAACATGTGGACATGTTTAGTAGAAGCCGTATTGTACACTCAATTTACAACCAACTCTAAATCTTTGAGCACTCTCAATTTTTTAACACCCATCCACTCTGCAAGGCTTAAACCATGCACAAGCTCTTCATATTTTTCTTTGTTATTAGAACATAGGAACTGAAAGAGGAAGGACCTCATAGTTCTCTCACCAGTAGGGGAGAACAAACAAACTCCTATGCCAAAACCCTTCTTACACCTATTGCCATCAAAATGCAATGTCTAGAGAGAGGAGCTTTTATTTTTGTTGTCTTTAGCTTCAGTGATAGCATCTTTAGACACTCAAGGAATGGGTTGGTCCTCCTCATATATTACATAAGTACCAAGACCAATGGAGTGACTCATAAAATGGTTGGCATAAACATCATTATTCAAGAACATTTCTTCTAATGTTTCCCTAAACTCAAGGACATCCTCATCCTCTAGGAGCTCTTCAAGTTGTGCCTCATTAGATTTAGAGTTGGTAAAGGCTTCATACACTACATGCTTGACATGTAAGGGTTCAGATAAATTTTTTAGTTTACCTCTATGATTTTTCTTAGGATGAGATGTGACCAGTCTAAGGATAGATATCCACCTATTCTAGCAAAAAATTTGTGGGAGAGACAAAGCCCAAAAATAGTGTGAATATCTATTACAACTACCTCTTGTAACACAACTATACTCAAGAAAGTATATAAGGTGAGAAGAATATTCTTAATGACGTCGATGGTCTAGAATATATTGTCATGAATCTATATAACCTATATGTATAGGGATTCGTATTCAATATTTAGAGCCTCGACAATTTGTTTAGGCATAATTTTGGTACTAGCTCTAGAATCGATCATGGAATTTTATAGTAGCTTACCATTGAAAATCAAAGTTAAATAAAAAGGGGTAGGTTTAGGCCACTCTAAATTTTTACTTGTTACAAAAATATATAATTAGTAAGCATAGATGGAGTATGTGCTTGACTTGTAGACTCTTCTCCCTTTCTTGTCGATCCCTTATCCTTTGTTTATGTTGTGGTACTTTCAAGAATGGATTGTGGCTTCTCCATCTCAAATAGCGCCTCTTGCAATAGTAACCATTATAATGGGATGGTAAGTATTTACTAGAGATACATGCTTGTAGGGGATTTCTTTAACTTCTCAACAAAATTGAGAGAATTTTTCATAGTTCACTTCGGCTCTCCAAACTTGTGATTCAGTATTTTCTTTAGCCTTAAATGGGGAGAGACAATAGTGGGTTCAAACATAGCTTTATTAGAACTAGGATTATATTGATGAAACACTTTCTCATCTATGTTCCACCTCTTTTTGAAAAGATTGTAATCAGTTTTCACCTTTGTTAGCTTGGAAGTACATGCAGAAGCATCATTTGAAAGAACCATCTCTTTATCTTCCATCCATAAGAACAAAGCATGGTTAGGATAAATTGTTGCTTCTCTTTCCAAAGACATCCCCCACATCTATTCTATAAGAGTGCAGTAGTATCCATGCCAAGAGACATGTAAACACTAGGATTAGAAGAAATCCTCTGGCATCTCTTCTTTGCAATAAGTTGTTGTAAATTTCCTTGCAGACAATTATGTTGTTTGTGGGTTTTGTTGCAAGATAAATACTGTTGAGTGTCATTTTTACACAAAGATAATGGCTAGGAATTCGCATGGGAAAACTCCCCTCTTTGAAGACTGATGGAATCAATCTCAAGGTTCCTTATGGCTAGGTCTCAACCACTTGGATAGCTCAATGGAAGACAAATGTGAATTTGTTAACAAGGAGGCATTTGCTGGTTCTTCTCTCAAGGGGAACTGTAAAACAAATTTTAGGAAACCAAAATACCTTTCTTTTTTTATATGATTTTTAGATTTAGGAATGAAAGCAATGCTAATTTAATTAATCTACTAAAAATAACTTGCAAGGAGGGTTAGAAGATGAAGGGTAAAAAGAAACTTGAATGAAATTGTTGAAAAGAAACCTAATGGACATATGCTAACATCACACCACCATGTGAATTAAATAACCAAGAAGATGAAGAAACCCATAAAATAGAGATTAGATCATGTCACAATCTTCAGTTGAATGGATGCAATCATCAACAGAATGGAACAAATGCAGATGTATGATAAGCCAAAACTCATCAGATCATGAAGCCACCCTAGATGTGTGCACATGTGAGACAAGTTAATCTTCAAGTACAAAAGAATAATCTTCTTATAAATTCATCACATCATAGCAATGCAATGCCAACAAACACTGAGCTAAAAGATTGTAGACTTAAAATCATTAAACAACCATTTGGCTCTTTGAAATAAAGAATGAGCAATTCACACATTCACAAATTTTGCATAGATAGTAGATAAATCACACCATGAATGAAGCATCAATTGTATTAATCATCAAGTCGACCCTCATTACATCATTTTATTACAATTTATAGAGCTGGGCTCTTATTTTCGTAGCTAGGGTTTTGCTGCAACTAAAACTTGAAAGTAAATCTAAAGTATAGCTTGCATTAAAGAAACTACTTCTAAATCTTAGCTAAACTATCCTAGCATGGAATTAAATGTCATGCATTACAAATATTTGAATAAATTATGCATTAGATAGCTCAAAAATGGAGCTAGAACTCGTGCATGCACTTGATAATCTCCATGTTTCTGCCCTTGATCCTTGGCTCCGGCTTCTCTAGGTGGACCCAACTAGAAGAGATCCAAAAATCATGCATAAATGATCCCAAAAAGAAAGCCCAGAATAGTGGAAAATGATCTCTGAGACAACTAGAGTTAACTTTCAGACGTGCCAACAAATGCCCATTTCTCGACAATTGGTCCAAAAAACTCAAGACCCAAAACTAACTAATTACCAAGTCCTTCATTTCCAAAATTTTGGACTTGTGGACTTGTCGGGGGTTGAAAAACCCACATGGCCGAAATGCCAAAAATCAGGCTTTGTAAAATTGGCTAAGTGTCAAAACTAGAATTTCTGTACCCAAAATTTGGCAGATCTTAGACTCGAGGCTTATTGGCTGGGAGGCATTTTTGGAAGTGCATCCTTCAACCTATCCACTATCTCTAGCACCTCATCAAAATCTGGCATCTTAATCCCTTAAAGGATCTCTTGCTGCCTATCTCAGAAGTCAATCAACTCCTTTGCAAAAGCTTTTATTTCTTCTTCACAAGATAGTACTTTCTAAATTTCCTCCTGGTAAAACATCTAATGGAGATCTTTGGTCTTCACCCCTTGAAATATTCCTAAGTACTGATTGATGACATCATTTACTGAAAACATAGTCTTCTCATCATCCTCATCAAACAAATCTAGGTCTAGGCCTTCAAAGAATCCCTGTAACTCCTTTGCAAAAAGTGTGCTATCATCTCTTCTCTTATTTAGTCTTTTGAGAACCTTCTCAAACATGGCCAACACTGCTACCATTTCTTGGATCCATTCTTCAAAACTATCCAATTCTGAGCCTTCATATATTTTCACCAAGCCTTGGAAGCATTTCTTCCTTATTAATGTTAGCTCATCCAACACCTTTTTCTAGTTAAGGATGGTTTCCTCTACACCATTTTCCTTGCTCATGATTTTCATCAAGGAAGTTATTCCTACCAAAATGCTTTGAAAGGGTCTTAGGATCCTCCTGAGGGATAAGCTAGCAAACTATTCAAAATCAAGCTTCAACTCTGCACAAGCCTGTACAAAAGAATGTGGAACATTTGTATCTATATCCCCCTTCTTTTCCAAAATTTCTTGTAATGAGGCCTCGAGGTTATCTAGGTCAATTAGACCTGCTATCTTCAGAATGAATTTCTTCATAGCTTCATTTTTCTCTACCAGAGCTTTTATCCTTTCTTTTTCTTTATCCATGAAGCCTAAAGCATGCTTCAAACCCAAAGTATCCAAGGTTTTTCTACCTTCCCTGGTTGGCTCTCCCAAGTCTATCTCCTCCAACACATAGTTCTCCAGAGTGATCTCATTTGCACTAAAATCCATTGTGGGAACAACCACTTGTGCTTTCCACCTACCCATTTGATCTTGTGTTACATAAGACATTGTCCTTTCTTAGGGAATTGGTGCCATTTGGTGGAAGGCACGCCCTAGAATAGTTATATTAGCCTCATCATCTATATACACCCTGACCCTTGGCTGTATTTCCTTGGTGAACCATGTGGGCTTTGAGAATGCATTCAATGGCTCATAAAGAGCAGCCAATGTGGAAGAAGTTGCTAGGAATTATGCCCTTATTTCCTCCTAACTCTCTTCTTCCTTCTATGTTTCCTACTCATCTCTAGTATTGTGTTCACCCTCTTCCTATGTGTGTTCCTCATCATCAGTTGTTTATCCCTCCGTATCCATTTTCTATTTTTCTTCCTCAATATGTGGCTTTTCTTCTAATCTTGATTCCCTTCTAACATCGAGCTCCTTAGACCCAGCATGAGCTTCCTCCATCTCCTCTTCACCAATGACCTCTGCTTCTTTCTCTAGCTCCTACAAGCTCTAAGGCACTGATTCACTATGGACTTGTGGTAAGGGCACGTGAACTTGGGGAGGAATATTGAGCAAGGGAGGCATAGGAAACACAAGGGGAGTGGTTGAATGGGCTGGTAGAGGTGGAGTTGAAAGGGGAACATGGGATGAAGAAGGTTGCTGAGGCAACAAAGTGGTTTGTACTGGAATAGAAAGTGGGGTAGTCAAAGGCTCTTAAAGTGGAACTGTAGGTGGAGTTGGATGCTGAGGTGGAGGCAGAGGTGGAATGGATGAATCCAATGGGACCTTTACAACTAAATCTTCTTTAGGAGTGACCCCAATAGAAGAATCATTTTTTGGCTCTCGAGTCTCCTTTTGGGCCTCAGCCATCTCAACACTAACTTGCTCTTGAGATTCCCATTGGGTGTCCTCTCCTACACCACTAAAAAGACTTGTAAACTACATAGGAACTTGTTGCTCAAACTCTTTAAAACCATGTAGCCCTACAAAATCTGTGAGGTCAAACTCATCATCACCGAGAGCATCTAGATTTACTAGCTCATCTTGAGTAGCCCCTCCCATGTTCTCAGGATCATTATCTATTACTATCCTCTTCTTCATGAATCCCATCAACCAAGTTCTCTTACTAAGAGTGACTTCATCTGATTCATCTTCATCATCCTCTATCAGGGTATCCATTTGTGTGGGTGTTGAGCCTCTCTTTCTCTTGTATACATGACCCTTGATTACTCTAGATGGCTTGGGTCCTATGATTTTGAACTTTGTCTTCTTGGCCATGTTGGGAGAGTCATGGCTACTAGATGAAGGTATATCTAGCAGCGCGATGCTCCTTGTCATTTTGGTTTTGACCCTTTTGGAGTGCATGGCTGGATCATATGCAGTGGGCGCTCATGTCAATATACAGTTTCTAGCTTTAGAGGAGCAACCTCTTTGAACTATGGTTTCAAAACCTTTTCTCCCTTCTTCTTCTCTTCTCAAGAGGGATTCTTCAGGAGTTGTTTCATTGAGACTGGCTACATTGGGAAAGGATGATCAATCCAAGATTTAGTCAGCTTAACCACATGTTAGGATCTAAAATCCATACTATCATTTTCATCTCGATCTACCTCTACATTCAGGATAGCCCTTGTGTACACCTTATCCATGTTATAGATAGAATCCAAAATTTTATTTGAGTCAACATCTACCACCTTCTACGGAATCCTTAATGAAAGGGCATCATGTGCCAGCTCTAGACTCATCCAATGATAATCATGGACCCTTACCTCATAATCATCAACACAGTTCACCCAATGGTCTTCCACATGTAGCTCACAAACATATTGCCCCCCCATTATGTGGTTGTATGTACCAAAGGGATCAAACTGAGGCCTTACCAGATTGTAGGTTGACAATGGGAATTTGTCCCATTCTCCAGTCAGAGATTTACAGACTTTCATGTCTAGTACATAGTGGGGGTGAATGGAAATAGGAAAATCCCAGCAATGCTTCTTCTTGTGCTTGATATGTTCATGAGCATCAAGTAGCCACCTTGCTATCTCTAGGAGAACTACCCTGTCAGGAGGGTATCTTGGTAACTTCTTTGGCACCAAGGTGCTTCTTGCCACCTGAATATAAGTGAAGGTCCAAAATTGTATGTAGAATGCCCCAATGGCCTTTACTTTAGCTGCTACTTTAGTGGATAGCCTTTTGGCATAGTCTCCCTCAATGGAGCATATGATGGTGAAAATGAAAGCATCATTGACTATTCTAAAATCTGGGCTATTGTGTGTGTAGAAGTGTTTCCTCACTAGTTGAGGATACAAGGTAAATGGCCATGTGTTCTGTTCACCCATCACCCCAACCTTAGTCAATCCTAGATACACTTTCCATGTAGCTAGTAGATACATGACATAAGATGTCATGTAGAAATGTGGGTTAGTCTTAACCCAAATCAGTTCTTCATCAAGTTGGTCACTTAGGATGGCAGCCCAATCAAACCTTGCCTTCCTTTCTCTTATCTTTTGGATCAGTAAAATCATCCATGGTTCCATCTAAGATGACTTAGGTAGCTCATACACCCTACTAATCATTGTTATGGCTACTTGGATATCTTCTTGCATATACCCTCTTCTAATATCAATACTATCCAGTTTGTTCTTGGGCAATGACTGCATCAGGTACTCATTATTGCCAATGTTGTGAGCCCTTTATATGTCTTTATTATAAAGCTCCATTCCCTTATTGACATTGAAATTAAAGAACTTGTCAACCCCTTTGGGTAGATGGAAAATATCCTCAATTTTGTTGGGCCTTAGGTCCAAGACCACTTCACCAATGTTCTTTACCATGTGCTCGTCAGGCACATAGTTATTGGCCAATGTGTTGATTAGCTATGCCGATTGGATGGAAACTGGGTGAGCTATCACATTCACCAGAGAGTAGTGGAGTAATGAAGTGTAGTCCTCTAAGCACCCTACCAGTTGAGCACATTTATTCAGGTATTCATTCCAGCTTACGTTCCCAATGTCCATGTCCGTTATGCTTGCGTTCAAGTTGGTCACTTTGGAAGGTGGATGATAGCCTTTGAAGTGATATTTCATTACTGGTGATGCTACTACCTTCTCGGCCATATCTGTAGATAGGAAAAGACATAAATCAGTAACATGGTAGTAGAAAAAACTCAGCAAACAAAGTATGTTACCAAAAATAAGGTCAAAAGGGAGCACAAGAGATATTTTTGGCCTTTCAAACTTTCGGGGGTGTCGAACCTTCAAAAGGTCAAAAATGCCAAAAAGGCTGAAAGAGGCCAAACTATGTTGACAATACACTCTTAGCTCTTTTGGTGAATTGGAGGTGAGAAACCCCCATAGGCTGAAAAGGCCTAAAAGGCATAGAAGGCCAAAAAGGCTGAAGAGGGTTTTTGGTAGCATCTTGAAGAGTTCGGCGATCTGGGGATTGATAAAACTTTGGCATGCGATAAGGCCAAAAGGCCTAAAATGCTAAAGGCACACTTGAGAACTTTTGAATAGGATGGTCTACTTTCAACACTTCAGAGGTATGAATGTTTTGGTTTGCGACAACACCAAAATGCTGAAAGGTGCCCTCAGCACTTGGGAGAATTTTTCCTACTGCAAGTTGCTTGGAATTTTCTTGGTTTTCTTAGTCAGACTTGAAGGCGAGTCTAACAATGAGTTTGACCACAAACTCATCAAGCGGATGCAAGGTGACTACCTTGATGATCCCCAAGGCCCAAAAAGGATGACTCCAAACAACCTAGACCTAAAGACAAGGCCGAAAAGACATGAACCCTAAAACTAAGATAGGCTGAAAAAGGCCGAAAGGCAAGGACTTTAATCTAAGACCCAAAAATCAAACAAATGAAGGAAGGGAAAAAACCACCAACCAAGAAGATAAACTCGAGGATGACCAGCGATGACAGGAGACCAAGACGGTGAAAAGGCGACGAGTGGCGAGCAAAACTAGCTAGAGGTAGAGGAGTGAGTGGGAAAGTGAGGGTTTTTGAACCTTTTCTCTTTATATAGGCTACCTCGGCTACTGATGTCATCACCCTAGGCAATTGACCTTTCAGCCTTTCAGGGGTGTCAGACTGCCGAAAAGGCCAAAACTCTAAAAGGCTGACTCCAACAAGGGGTTAGACATCTGACAAGTCCAAAAATGGTACCATGGTTGAAAAAACTTGAGCAATATTTAACTCTTCACTCCTTCAGCCTTTTCACACTTTTGGACATTCGAAAGTGTGAAAGCTCAACAAGGCCAAAAAGGCCAAAAATTGACAAACAACTAAGGACCAGAGAAACCAAGAACAAGAAGCAAAACAAGTAGAAAGTAGAAGGGGGGCCTCTGAGGCCAAAAAGGCCATTAGGGGAGCATGGTTGTGGGACCACAACAAATACCTTGCATTAGTGTCACCAGCTAGGTTATTTTGGCTAGGTACCAACCCTCTATTTTGGCTAGGATGAATGAACTTTAGAGGCATAGGAACAGTAACCAGTTAATTATTAGCTTGTGGCTAGAAAAAATTTAAGCCTCCCTAATTTTGATTTTTCTGGTAGTTTGACCTCCCGTACTGATAATTCTAGTGTCAATGCTTAGAGAAGGAATTTTTTTGCCTCTTTAAATTGATGATCTCATTGGAGAAATTCTACAATAGGTTATTCATATCATTTACCTTGAATGCTAGGGCAATGAGAGCAATTGTGTCATTTGGTTGAGCATTTGGGTAATAGTAGAGAGACTAGGGTGGAGTTTGTGGAGTAATGTTGGGACTAGCTTCAACCAAAACAAGAATGGTGGCCAAAGAAGGGGTAGGAAAGTCAATAAAAGGGCATAATAGGTGTAGGTGGGAGCTAGCCTACATCAATGAGGCTATTTTCTTCCCAACCAGCAACATTGTTAGCATCTAGTAAGGTGTACATGTTCATAGATTGGATCATCATAGATATACTAGGATTGAAGGCCTTGAGATAGAATAGAAAATCCATATCAGGTGGGGGTCACATCAAAATGGGAATCTTATGCCATATCTTGTTGAATCTTGTGTTGAAATCTATTATGGCCTCTTCCAAAGCTCTATTAATGGTGATTAATTGCTAGAGAAATAAGAATCGGTCTCCCTCATCTATAAACCACTCATAGAAAGGGTTTTCCAACTCATCCAAATTTATAATGGAATTTGGTGGTAGAGAGTAATATCAATCTTGAGGTTTTCCTTTGAAAGAAGCCACCAAAAGCCTCAATGCCACATCTTATTTGGTGATATTATGAACTACAGAGACTTCCACCACATCTTGAAAATATTCAATAGGAGTTTTAGAATCTTCCCTAATGAATTTGGTAAGAGCCTTGAGAGTTGAAGTATGTATTTGTTGATTGTAAAATCATAATGATTTCATTGGTGATGATTTTGGAAGTTATGGTTGTCATTGCTAGTAATCTATCACATTGGTGAAAGTATTTGTGGTAAGTATGATAAAGTATACTAACTGATAAATAGAGATATCCAATAGGGAAATAGAGTAGATAATTGGTACATGGAAAGGAAACCGATGAACTACACTATGTTGTGGAATAGACAAGTAAAAGGAATAGGTAAAGCCTTATCGGCAAATAGGATAAGTCAATAGGTGAAGACAAGAGGTAAGAAGAAGAAGGTATATTATCAGTGAATAGGGTAAACTATCGGTGGATAGGTAAATAGGAAAATGGGTAAACTATTAACCAGTTAGTAAGATAAACAGGTAAGGATAGAGGACAATATATAGTTTTACTTAATTGATCAAATTAGTCATGTTGCTGGAAGATTCACTAAACCTGGAAAAGAGGTAAAACATAATACAAACTTCAAGTAGATGATTGAAAAATTTTATT
This sequence comes from Chamaecyparis obtusa, assembly GCA_027943335.1. Lineage (NCBI taxonomy): Eukaryota > Viridiplantae > Streptophyta > Pinopsida > Cupressales > Cupressaceae > Chamaecyparis > Chamaecyparis obtusa. The sequence goes on from BSBK01004825.1 coordinate 131,195, forward strand.
GTAGCTTGTGCACATATTTGATTATGATTCCAAGGTATGTTTGATAAATGGTAATAAAGTATTATTTCACCTAGGAAATGACAAACTGAGTTAGATCTAGCCAACGCGGTGAAATTTTATGCTTTTTCAAAATGTATTGGGATTGCAGTAACACATTTAGATGGACTAAAAACCCTAAAATAGTTTTACATCGGATGGTGGACATTGTATAAGAAGAAACAATTGGTAATGAGAAAGTTGACGAGAGTTGAGAAGGAAAAGCTGAAGTTTTTGATGATAAGTTGAAGGAGCAATTACAGAGTAGTTTAAAGAGACTCTATAGAAGCAAGGATAGATCAAGAATAGAGCATATGGGATTTGATCATCTAGTAGAGTGAAAATAAAAAGTCATTTTATTCTTGTTGTATTCCTAACAATTTCAACAATCTTTAATTCCTTTAAGCAAGGTAGTATTTGAGAAAACTTTATTGTAAATCCCTTGACTGGGTGAACACTGTAATAGTTGGATAAAATCCCTTAATAGGGAAGTTTGTAATATCGTTTCTAGATACATCTAACATTGTATCAGTCACTCCTAATAGGGTGAGTCATCTAGAAAGTGACATTTGTAGCTCTTAACTGAGAAAAACTTTTCTACTGCAGTGAAGAGTTGTGGGTGTCATCCCCATCACAATTTTTTCCCTCTAACCAAGGGTTTCTGCAATACCAAAATTAACATGTTATGTGTGTGCATGTAATTTCATTAAAGTTGTTACATTTTTATTTTACCCTTTTAGTTATATTCTTGATGTTATGGAAGTTTATTTCATTGTTGTTTCAAGGAATTTGTAGGATTTGAGCAATACAAACCCACAAAACCCGAAGATCACCTACATACAAAAACTTGTTACAAGGAAGTAGAGACAAGAAGAGGGCAAGGGTTTGACTCAAAAATATGAAGAAGAAAATATCCTCAAATAATGAATGAATAAAATATACAATGGATCATCCTTATAAAGGAGATCGAAAGCCTTGAAAGGAAAACCCTAAAAAGCAGAAGTGCATGTAATAATTAGTTTAATTATTACATGACTAATGCATGCAAGTTTATATTTAAAACAACTAGTGCATGAGTGGTTTAAATATAACACTACCAATGCAAGAGAGGTTTAAATATAAACAACTAAAGAAAAAAAGGTGACATCTTAAGAAGGGAGTAAAGTTAATTTAATTAACACAATTAAATTAATACTTTACTCTAATAGAATCAAAAAGAGTTTTAAAGGTTTTATAAGTACCAATTCACCACCCCCCCCCCCCCAGCCCATCTCATTACCTATTGTTTCCAACAATTGGTATCAGAGCATAGGTTCTCTAGAATAAAATTTTGACAACATAGGGAGAAAATATGAGGAGATGGAAAGCTATAGGTCTAAAAGGTAGCTAGCTGTAGTGAATGAGATGATTGAAGAACTAAAACATAAGCTAGAGGATTCATTGGCAAAAAGGAAAGAATTTTTTGAACAATTGAGAGATAGTCTGGACAATATTTATGAATTATCTAAAAGTATTACTAACACTGAGGAGGCTCAAGAAGCAATATAAGATTTGATGGAAAAGACTAAGATCTACATTGATGAGGTAACCAAGATGAAAAGAGAACAATAAATTCAATCCATTAGGATGACTAAAATACTTGAAAGAATGAGAGAAGCTGAAAGTGCTAAACGAATTCTTGAATTAGAGAAGAAAAATGTTGAAGAAACTATCAAAGATAAAAATGCAATAATACAAAGGTTGACACATGAGAATCACACATTGAATGGAAAAATCAGTGACACCAATTATGAGACTATACAATTGAGTGTTGAAAAATGAGAGAATAACACAAGATAATGAACAACTAAAAAAAGACTTGAGGATTGAAAGAGATGAAAATGGAAAACTCTAGAGGTGTGAAAAAATCATGTAAAATATTGATGAACAAATAAGGAATCAAAGGCAACCTAAGGATACTTTTGACCTAGGATACATCAATGATAGAAAATTGAAAAAGGAGAATCATCCAAGACTACTGTTGAGAAACAATCACATATTCCAAAGGGAAATACTAGTCCACAAGGTAAGAAACCTGCTAAACCCACTTGCTACAATTGTGGAAATCTTGGACACACATCTAATGTATGTAGAATAAAATTGGTGAATATTCCAAGAAAGAATTATTTTGATAGATATTGTTACAGTTGCAACAAGTATGGTCATTTTTCTTATGATTGAGGATAAAGACCTAATAGTAGATCATCTGAAGGGAGTTTAAATGGCTATTGTTACACATGCAATAAGTTTGGACACAAGGAATAACATTTCATATCAAGGGTACCATCATCAAGACTTCCTAACAAATTAGTGAGTGTTCGAAGAAGAGAAGGAAACATGAATGTTTCATGTTCTATTTGTGGGAACTACAGACATATGGTGGTGAATTGTTGATTAAGGAATATCATAACTAATATTGGACCTTGGAAGACAACAGGTATGGTGTGTTTCCATTTTTACAAAATTGTACATCTAGCAAGATATTGTTGGCACAAGAACCATGGACCAAGAAATGAAGGAAGAAAAGATAAAAATATTGTTAATGTTGAAGAAGTAAGGAAAAAGATGAAGAAGATATGGACAAAGAAGGAAGAAAGAAAAGAAGATTCCTGCACATCAATAGGTAACCCATTATCCTCTAGCTCAGGGGATTCATCCTCAAACTAAAAAAGTATTTCTTAGGGACTGAATTACATTGTTATAACTTACCGGTCCCTTATAATGATGAGAGAAAATATATATTAGAAAAATTGAGATGCATTGAAGTTAGTTCTGATCTATTACATAGAGTTGAGATGATAAATGTACTTGTTCATCACTAACATTATCATTTGTAAATATTATTTTCTAATGTTACTATTAGTACTAATCGGTGGAGGTTGCAATCAGTGGTAAGAGTAATCAGTAAAGAATATCTATAAACTACATTTATTACATTGTACCTAATGTTACCATTGGATGGGTTGTGGGTAAATAAATATTGAACCTAACCTATTCATTACTCATATTTCATTTTGAAGAGTGGTTATCAAAACAAAGAGTGAGTAATCAGTGTGATTCATTGTGAGATTTGTTTGAGAAAAATTCATGCAAAGAATTGATCAACAGATTTGAGAACCTTAGCTGAGCGGTTGAGTAGAGAGGTGGTCAGTTGAGAAGATATTAAAATTAATTAGTGATTTAAATCTGAAATAGAAGATCTATCATGGAATAAATAATTGCAACACCAAATTTGATCAAAATCACCAAGGAACCTGAACCAAAACACAAACTATGTCTACTAAAGGCCACTGAAATTGATAAAATTGGTGCCCTATCCCTAATTCTACCTAGGGCCTCAATGACTGTATCTTGATGCTCCTCTTGGTGGTTATCAACCACTTCAAATAATATATGGTACTTAACCATATCTTTAACTATATGCTCTAACAAAGCTTTGACTATAGGCTCTAACATAGCTTCTCATTGACTACCTCCCTAAGGACACGCTCGAGCAATGTGCCCCATGGAATCTCATGTGTAGAAAGGTCCACATGCCTAAATCTATACTCCCTAGGGTCTAGAATACTATGAACCTCTTGTCGTATTGGACCTACTATAACCACCCCTAGAGGACTATTGAGTCCATGTGGAAGGTGTTTCCTAGGGCCCTATGACTACCACTGCTTGGGGTTAGAGCCCTTCTAACCCTGCATTGGCCTCATTTTTTGGCTCTATTGAGGCTAGGGGCTTCTAAATGATGTTGATGAGTTCCTCTAATTTCCCTTCTAAGGGATTTTCTGATATCCTAAAGACTAGGGTGTAGAATTATAGTTTTGAGACCTATCATAAGATCCCCTATGTATATCCTCAACTATCATGGCTCACTCAATTATGTAGCTCAAATCCCCTAGTGGTGTCATGTACACTATGCCAGATATAGTATGGTTCAATCCCTTAATGAATTTATTGACCTGTAGCTTCTCATCATTCATGTAGTCTACATAAGGAAGGAGCTCAATGAATTTTCTCTCAAACTGGGCCACTGAGAGTCCCCTTGGTTGTAGGTCATGGAACTCATCAATACGACATTGTCAGAACTTCTTTGATGGGTATCAAGCTCTAAACCTCTCCAATAAGGTCTCCCAAGAGAGGGTGTCTATGACCAAGTGACCCTTGAACTCCTCCTACCTCCTCCATGTTGAGGTTTTTCCCCTCAAAATATGTGATGCAATACGTACTTTAAGATTTCTCCCATAGGGATGCAATCCAAAGCACCTCCTGAGGCTCAAAAGCCAAGACCCAGCCTCTATCCAATTGGTAGAACCTAGAAAAGTGGGTGGCTTGAGGTGTAACAACTCTCTGATTTGGTCCCATATATCACAGGGTGCTCTCTCAACCACTTGAGCCACTTAACCTGGTGGAGGATCTGGCCCATGTACAAACTCAACATCATGCTCTACCTTCCTCTCTGCAAGTCTCAGAGGAGGACTCCTACTCCGCTCTCTGGCTGAGGCCCTATGACCCTCAACCCCTGGTGTTGATCCTATTGAGCTACTGGAGGAATCTTATCTAAGATGATCCCAACTAGATTTTGCAATACCAACAAGATGGACTAGTTTGGATTCAGAGGTGGTTTGAGAAAGGGATTATGATTCCCTCTAAAAACTTTTTCCTCATGTTCAATCTCCTCATGAACCGAACAAGCACACCTATGGCTTCGCCCATGTGCACGAATCTAATGAGTAACTTGTGGCATCCTACACAAGATTAAAAGGGTTTACATTAAACATGGTATTTTTTAGGTTCCCAATGTTGAAACATGGCTCTAATCCCAATGTTGAAACACACCAACAAATTTTTTTATATAAAATCTAAAGTTGTCTAAGTTGACAAATTAGTTACAGTTTATAGTTATAAGATGAAGACCTCGAACGAGTCTAAGAGGCATCAAGACCAATGTTGACATGGTCAACCTCCCTCAAGGATTAAGGTTACTAGTCAATCTACTGACAGGAATACTAAAGAGGAACAAGTAGTTGACTATGTTTGACTATAGTTGACTATAATTAACACTCTAGTGTTTAGTCAAAAAGAACTGATCAAGGTTTAAATAATAGTCTAACTATTAATTTACATATTTATCATAATTTAAATACCCTCTATTAAGATTCTGCAATATCATATTCTTTATTATAACCTTAATTGAAGAATAATAATGTTCATTTAAAGATAAATCCAATTATTAAATTTAATCAATTTGACCTTGTCGAATAAATTTAATAAACCTTTAAGTATTAAGGCCGATAGAAAATTTGCTTTGATAAATTTATTTGAATAATAATTATTTTACTAAATCCAAAAGATTGATAAAGTTCTCATCTCAATAAAGTGTTTTAAAAAGTTAAATTACTCCTTAAAGTTCTTGTTGGTTTAATAAATTCAAAAGCAACCCATTTAAATAGGCACATGAAATTAAATATCTAATTGTAAATATTAGATTTAATAGGAAATCTAATTTTCCATAAAAAGGTCAAATAAGGTATCTTCTAAGAATGATTGGGAAGTTACCTTTCTCATTAAAAGTCAATTTTGGAAACTAATTCAATTAATGGAAAAATCAAATTTCCCTCCTAAGTTAAAATTGGCAACTAAATTAAATTTCAAAATATTTTAAAATCCATTTGAATGAGTTTCTATAAAGGTTTATTTTCCAATTTTATCACTCCACTAATTCACTCATCTTCCTATTATTTTCTCTTCATTCACCATTTTCTTGTTGATGGAAAGAATATATATATATATATATATATATATATATATATATATATATATATATATATATAATGTTGCTTCTAAAGACTGTTTCTTTTTAGTCTCTTTTATTTTTCTTTTAAAAATAAATCATTGTTAAATCACAATATGTTGTTGTTCTTTGTATTTAATAAAATGTTGGTTCTAAAAAAAAATCTTTAGTTTGAAATACCCTGAGTTGGGGAGGAATTGTGCCCTATGGACTACGACCATAAATGAGTCGCACACCCATAGGGGGTTGTAGCCATCCCCACCCCCCCTCCCCCTCCCCCTCCCCCCTCCCCCTCTCCCCCCCACCCAAATTACATTTTTTTATTAAAAAACAATCAATTAATCAATTAATTTTTATATATTATTATTATTATTATATGAATGATTAAATATATAAATGCAAATTTGATTTTTTGATTAGAAAAAATTATGCATACAAATTTATTATTTTAACACACACACACACACACACACATATATATCCTATATTATATAATATATATGTATATATTGCTTGAACAATATGTTTTCTTCCAAACATAAATTTTTTTAATTTACTAATTGAGTTATCCTCATTTAATTATATATAAAATAAATATCTCTCCTTTTTTATAAATATATAATATAAATATATATCTATAAATATATATGTCAAAAGTGAAAATGATTTTAGATTCAATTTTGCATTAATAAATAGGATTTGATTTAAAATATATATAAAGCATAGTTAACTATTTATATGCATATTTATACCACTTGAGTATATATGCATATAAATATTATTATTTTAACCACCTATTCTATTTTTCTTCCTATGAGCATAATTTTACTAACTTTATTTAAAACTATCTATGTTGGTTGATCAGGCGGCTAAACTTATGAAGACTATCTGGCTAGTTTTTTTATGTCCTATTGTCTTTTTGATGTCCTCTTCTCTCTATTTTTTGGAGGACTTGTTAGTTTTGGGTGTCTCTTTGTTGTGTTGTTGCATTGTTTCTGTTGGGCTTTTAATGCTTTATTTGTAATCTCGCTGTAAAAGGTTTTGGGTCCTTTCAAAACCTAATTTTACGTAATCAAAACTTTATTTAAAAGGTAATATTATATTAAGATGATAAGAAATTATGTAATTTGAACCAAAATGAACTATTACTTTCCTTTTTAAACCTTAATAACTTTTCTTGAGATAAACAAAGAGCTTAAATTAAATTCATTTAAAACTACAAATATTATTTCAAAATAAGGAAATAAAGATTATTACATATTGTTTTGCAAGGGAATATAACAAAATCTTTCTTCCATATATTTACATAAATTAACATCTTACAACTTTCTTAATAACATCAAAAACCATCTTTACAAAAAAAATTGAAATATATATTAGCCATAAGGCTAAGAACACAAAAACTTCACAAATTAGGGGATCTCCACAAATCTGCATCCAAATCCTTTCCAAGGGAATCCTTAGCATAAACTTGCATGAAAAATAAGCTGACCATGGAGGCTCACCTCCCAACCTAGGCCTTTACAAGTCCACCCTTGAGCTAGGGGAGTAAAGAGTAAATAGGTACAAACAAGCAATTTACAACATCTTATCAAATAGGAAAACACATTAAACTCCCAAACACAAGGCATAAACATAAGCCTTCAAAAGAACATTAAATATGGGGTGAAATTGGACCATACCCATGAGGAGAAGCCAAGTTAAAATAAAGAAAAAAAATGCCACATTGTCATGCCCAAAAAACAAGGCAAAACACACACAACAAAAACAAAAATTTAAGCACATAACAACAAATAGGTTACACACTAAGGAACACACAACTTGATAATGAAACACATCAACCAACACTTATCAACTCACAAGAGGTATCATGGAATGTGTTGGCTTGCCAACATCCCTTGTTCGTCAAACTGCATTAGTCAAACAAAACCCTAACTAGGTTTAAACATAAATTAATAAAAAGGTTTAACCCAAGGTAACAATCTGAACCTAGATAATAAGCAAAGTTCAACGATTAGGTCAACAAGCCCTAAGGGGTTCAATTCAAAGGAGTGCAATGCAAACAAAATAAATGCGTAGCCCTAATGGTCCCTAATGGATACCAGGTTACCAATTAAGATCAAAATGCAAAAAAATTGAATAAGAGATAAAAGATAAAATATAATCATGATAATAACCCTAATGTGATATCTAGGGTTAACAAACTACTTTTAATTAAATAATAATAATCAATTAAATTGGAATTAAATTAATATAACCTTTAATTAAAAAATAGTTTTCCAAAGTTCGTTAACCAAATATAATAATTAAAATAAGGGATTGAAAAATATTTAAAATTCTAATTATTAAATAAAAATATTAATACTAGGGTGAAATAATTTATCTAGGTCCCACCTAGGACTTATAAATTAATTTTCCCCCTAATAGTCCAAATATTAAAAGAAAATAATAAAAGTCATTAAAATAATAAATATCAAATAATTGTCCCAAAACTATAATAGAACATTAATAAAGTACAATAATAATTATATATATTAAATCAAAAATCTAGAAATCTCAAATCTTTAGAATAATAATAATAAAATATTAAAAATGCCCATTAAATAATTCCACAACATTTTAAAATTTGAAAATAAAATAAACAGTCATTTGATGGCCAAATATTTAAAATTCCAATAAAGTAAATTATAAGGAATCTTGAAAATCTAATGGCTAAATAAAATAATATTTAAAAATCAAAATTTCAAAAAGAGACATGATAAAGTCAATTGTCATTAAATACTAATAACTAGTAATTAAAAAAATTAGCCAAAATTAAATATAATTTTTAAATTAAAATTTAAAAATGATTTTGGCTCCAAAGGCCAACCCTAACCCTAATTTTGAAATTAGGGTTTGGCTTAAAATAAAACTTGGTCAAAACCCTAATTTCTCCATTTGGGGTTTTGTAAGTTTGGCCTTGAGCATGGTTGAAGAGAATCAACAAGGAAGTATACACACAAGTATACAAGGGTGTATATACATACACAAGTGTGTATATACACTCATATATACTTGTGTATATATATGTCAAAGAAACTCATCAATGGTGGAATGTATAGGTTTCTACAAGGTTTCAACAATAGACTACAAAAATCTCAAGCCAGCAAGGTATAGAATAAGTTTATTTTAAATCTCAAATATATGTTTAGACCTTAGTAAATTTCATTTTAGTTTTCAGTTTATCATTCTTCGTTTAAACAGAGTTCTTCACTATTTTTAAAAAATAGTCATTTTATTCTCTTATATTTACTGTGAAATTTATTGTACATGGCTGCATATACACATATGTTTTACTAGCATAATTATTTCATGCCAAGAGAATATATGGTATGTTCTCTTTTTATACTATACACAACACTATTATATATATTTTTATTATTTTTATTAGTTGCTGGCAGATTTTGATTGGCAAGTATTTTTTAAATTACAAAAAATTATTTTGAAATGGGGGAGGGTTGTCGGTTGTCGTACACAGGTTTCCCCCTACTCAAACCCCTGCAAGAATGTGAGGTGTTTCTCCCCCCCCCCCCTACAACCCCCACCGTGGGCCAATGCGGTGGCAGTTGTAATCACCATAGCCCCACAGTGGATAGCTGTGGTGGCGGCTGCCTCCTGCAACCCCCACGATGGATGTTGCGGTGGTAGTGTTGCCCCCACAGACCTCCCTTGAGAGGAGGTTGTAGTGGCGGGACTATCATTGCAGCCCTTAGGGCTTGGACAAATACTTTGCACGCTTTTTTGTTTTATTAAAAATTAAAACAATTTCATCATTTTTGGTTTATAATATATAGTTTGTTATAATATATGATATATATTATATATATAGATATAGATATTCACATAAAGGAATATATAAATCAATAAATATATATGTGTGTGTGTGTGTGTGTATGTACAGAAGGTAAAATATGAAAACATAGAAGCAAGGATATCTATTTTAAATATACACAATGTATATATATATATTCTCATATATATACACATGTGAATATATATTTAGATGTATATACATCATTGAGTTTAATTTTTTGAACATAGGAGAATATAGGAATTTATTTCTTTCAAAGTAACAAAATAGAGATAATATTCTAACATTATATATATCTATGTATATATACTTGAGTATATATATATGGATGTATATACATGATTTTTTTTTGAATCTAACACATTCAATGAAGGAAAATCTTTTCTACTAAAGCCATAAACAAGTAAACTACACTTTTCTTTTCCTTTCATTCATACTTGAAATAAATTAGAACAAAAAAGAGGAAGATTTGCATACATAGGATAATGAACTTTTCACACATGAAGGAAACAAACAACAACTACACATTTCCTTTTCAAGCATAAAGAATGCAATAAATTTACATTTTCTTACTTCAATATACAAAGAAATAATAGGAGAAAATTTCTACATAGTAATACAATCCTTTTACAAGCATATCTCATGCTGAAAGGCATTTACATGGAATTATTGTACAAATTTTTACACAAGGCATTATAGCCATTTATAACTCAAAACTACGAGTAGGGAAAATTAAAAAATCTTCACTTTCTCCAATAAAACCCGCAAGCTAATCTTTTAAAAAAACTACAAAAAGAAGCCACAAGACCATGGAGGCTCACCTCCCAACCTAGGCCATTACATGGCCACCCCCAAGCTTGGGGAAACAAAGATGGATGAGGGTTACATACATGCTTTGACACACATACACATAAAAACCAAAAAGTACATGTAAACACAAAATTCCCATCCCAAGGATATTCACACAATGGGTCACCTTGGACCCACAAAAGGGGTGAAGGTGGAAAGTACCCAAGTAGGAGAATTCATTCAAAACTAAAAACCATGCCTTCAACAAGGCCCAAAATCCATATACATTGCCTTCACAAGGCCATAACAACAAGTACCAACCCTTCCATTTCTTTTCACAAAATACAACCCTTATGACCCCCAAAATAGTATACAACAAGAATGGAAACATGGAGCCCATACATCCATGCCTCATCCCCTTCCTCCTTGAGGAAGGAATCTATAGTAAATGGGAATTCCCAACTCAATCCCTTCACCCATCAAGGCTCTTTTCCCTCCCAAGGGTGATTTTGGCCTTGTACACCCCAATAAAATAAAACACTAAAACAAAACCAGAAAATAGACATAACAAGGAAGCCGTGAAAATAAGCATGAAGCTTCACAAAACCATTACAATAACATAACAAATAAATCTTCATTTTACATAAAAGCAAAATAAGATTCTTCCATGACAAGGAAACCAACCTTATTCCAAGCTATGGTAAAAGATGTTTAAGAAGAGCTCCCTTTCCTAAAATCCTTCCTTCCTTGCTAAGTCCACTTGAAGTCTCCAAAATTGGAGAGTGGGAAATCAACCTACCAAATTCCTCTTCATCCTGCTAAAAAGGAAAATCCTACCTAACCTCAAAGATGATTGGGCACACTCACCTAGGGTTCTTTATCAACAAGAGGGAATTTCAAAATTAAAAAGAGAGGAAAACATCTCACACTTCCCAAAATTTTCACCTTTCAAAAAGGCATCTTTAGAAGAGGCAAAAATGGCTTAAAATCATCCTATTGATCAAAATTTGACCCCCAACCCAAAGTTCACATATGGATTTATCTTATGTTAACCCTAACTAACCCTTTGGGTTACTTTTTTCCTCTTAAAAGTCCACTAAGAGTTGACTCACAAAAATTTAAAACAAGATTCCCTCCCAAGTCTCAATAATCAAGATAGCTAACCTTGGGATATTAAAAGGTGACTCAAAAGTGGAAGACAACTAATAAACAATGCACTTGGCCATGCCAACTCACAAAATGTGTTAATTGACACCACAAAAAGGTTACAACACATCACTACACACATGGCATGCCAAGTAGACATTAATTTAAAATAAAAATAAGCACAATTAAATAATACAATCAAACACTACTTTACAACATTATACATCACAACGAGGTTATTTCTCCCTTTAGAGATAACCTTGGCTTTACAATATTTTCACATGCATCCATCTTTAATTTCCCCTTATTCATTCCATGGTCATTTCCTGCACACTAGATAAAATATCAGTTGCTCATGAAATATCAATAACATATACATATAAAATACATCATAAAAATCACACTTAGATTTGCCATATAATTCCAATTGCATCCACACTTTATCACAAGATAATCACGTAATTTTCAATAATACATTTCCTAAATTCAAAGCAATTTAATCCAAGAATACAATGATATATCAATTAACCTAACATATTAACCATGATCATTTCACGTAGACTTTTCTTGCATAAGCATAAAATTAAAGCATAACATTCTAAATTAATGATTCATCAAAACCATAAATCAAGACCTATTAATCAAAGCATGAAAGTAAGTCCTAAATCGTCATCCACATAATCATAGGTCATCACATAGTATCAAAAATATAGTCTCTATCCAAATGGTCCAACATGATAAAATAATATATCAACATGATAGTCATAAGGAGTAAATAGACTACTATGAAATGATGGCATGGGGTGAGGCCTCACACACACATGGGCTCAAAACAAACTCTTTCCCAAAGTCCTCCTCACAAAAAAACCATGGCTTCAAGCCAAGAACACTCCTTATGGCCCCCAATTTCCCATAGGAAAGACTTGTCATCATGGAGACCAAAACATCCATGTTTATCCTTCCCACACATAGGGAGACTCTACACTATAATGGGTTGTCACTAACCCCTTCACCCATCAAGGTTATGTTAGAATGACTTTATAATAACTTGCAGGGGGGATGAATCAGTTATCCTCAGGTCCAGATGTACCAATTCAACTTTCTATCTTTTTAACAAACTCATATCTAATCAGTTTTTAACTTGGTCTCTATAGCATATATCAACAACATAAAACTTACAGTCCACTATCCAAAAGTAATTAACTTGTAGAATATAGAACTTTCAAAAACATTCACATCAAATAACATTCACACAAGTATAAGACCAGGATTTATAGTGGAAACCCAATTTGGGAAAAACCACTTGTAACATGTTACTGATTTTCACTCTTCTAAAGTGAGCTTTGTGAGAAGCAAAGCTAGTTAAAGGTTTACAATACACATTGTTAGGTTTGACCTGGTTAAAGGATTTAATCACACTATTAAGAGTGACCTTGTTAGAGGGCTTAAGAACATTCCATCAGAATGTCACCTTGATTAAAGGATTTACAAAATGAGTGTTAGGTAAACCTTGATTAAAGGATTTAGACTGATACAATGGTTAGAAAGTAACAGTAGGTTCTGATCTAAAAATATATACAACTCACTTTGCAAATACAAATCCACTTCTCTCATTTGCTGATTTGCTCACTGGCCTTCATTTCCTTCTCCATCTTTGATCTGCTTAGAATTCTCTTCAAGAAATCACAACAACTCTATTCATCTCTTCACAATTTCACCTTAGCCTTCTTCTTAGACTCATAAGTCAATAACATCAACCTCTTCTCTCTACTATAAGCTCACAATTAGGTTATCCTTATACCTCCTTGATCAGGTAGATTAATCTTTCATCACTTAATCTCTTTCGTAGATCTTAGGTTTAGGTCATATTCATCGAATCCTTCCATCATTGTGTTCTTCTTTTTTTTCTAGATACATCTCCAAACTTCTCTTTGAAATCATAAGAAAATTATTTACCATGCATTAAATGCTTCATACCATTCATTAATAATGTCAACACATTTTACATATCCCAAGAATTCAAGTATGTTGACTGGGATTCTCAATTCCTTCACAAAATGTAAATTACTGACACTCGGTCAATACTTTGTTCATCTCCTCGGTCATTACCATGTATCTCAATCATCGCTAACACTTTTCTTCTTGGCAAACATTGTCTTTTCTTGGTAATTTTCTATCGCTTAGAAATTATTGATGTTCGGTCGACACTAGATTTTCTCAACATATACTGGCGCTTGGTTGATACTAACATCACTCGACTTAAACTAGATTTCTTCACTTTTGATTGGTTAAGCCTATGTTTCCAGTCTTTCTTCTTCACTTGGTGTTAAAGATAAAGAACACATTATCTTGTTAATGTGACAACTAATCAAGTACCCATTGAAGTATCACATAACTCAACCTTTCCTCAGGTCCTCTTGCTATCTCCTCTTTTGAAATCCTCTTCATCAATCAAAAGATATGGTACTCTCCTATATAGAGCATGCCTTACTAGTTAAGGTTTGACATCAATGACAATATAAAAATTGTTTCAATTGTAGTTTCCAACAATCTCCCTCTTTGGCATTGATGGAAACAACATATGAACATCACATAATTCACCATACAATCCAAAATCTTTGTGCAACATATCTTCATTAATATCCTTAGCTTCATTCTGATTCACATCTAACACATCCAAGTACCAACTCCCTCTTGGATAAATTTTTCTTTGTTTGTTCACTGACTCTCTTTCTTATTCAATCATTCCATGTTGTATCTCTCCCTTAGGTTTATTGACTTTATCCATGTTGTATCTTTCTCACTAAATCTCTCCCTCTTTGACAATAATGCCAAATAAACTTGTATCTATCACTTACATTTTTACCATGTAGATGTCTTCATGTCATTTTTGTATGTTGGATACTCCCTCTCTCATCTTGTTTATGACTGATTATTATTATTTCTTTACTTCTCACAACTCTAGGCAACTCTAAAAGTGTAACCTCTTCTGCATCAATTTATCAGATATTCTAATTAGCACATTTGATGCAGTGCTCCTATATGTATCTAGGTAGCCTCAATTAGGGAAATCACCCCTAATTTACCTTTAAGGGATTCATGAGCATCTTTAGGTAATGCTTTTGTGAATATATCTGCTAATTGTTTCTTTGTATTCACATATTCCAATCTCACTTCTTTTTCTTGAACTAACTCTCTCAAGTAATGATACTTAATAGAAATATGCTTAGTCTTAGTGTGCATAATAGGATTATTTGATATGTTAATAACACTTGTGTTATCACATAAAATAACAACTAGCTCATTGATTTCCTCCTCCATACCTTTTAACAATTTCTTGATCCACACTAATTTTGAACAATTCACTATTGCTACTACATACTCAGCTTCTTATGTAGATTGGTAAATGTAGTTATGTTTCTTGCTTGTCCAAGAGACTAATCTATTTCCTAGAAAGAATGTGCCACCACTTGTACTCTTTTTGTCATCAAAATTTCCAGCCCAATCTGCATCGGTGTAAACTTTCAGTTCAAACTTATCATTCTTCTTGTAATACAATCCATAGTCATTTGTTCCTTTTAGATATCTCAATATCCTTTTCACTGACATCATGTGACTCTCTTTAGGATTTGCAAAACATCTTGCAACAATCCCAACTGCTAGAGCAATATCTGGTCTACTATGAACAACATATTGTAGCTTTCCAATCATGGATCTATACAAGGTTTGATTCACTTCAGTTGTATCATCAGTTTTAGATAACTTTTGTCTAGTAGCCATAGGTGTACTTATAGGTCTGGAATCTTCCATACCAAAAGTTTTCAGTATCTCCTTAAAACATATTTAGATTGATTAATATAGATACCTTTCTTCTTCTGATAGAATCACAAACCAACAAAGAATTTGATCTTGCCAAGCAAAGACATTTCAAATTCAGTTTGCATCTCATTTGAAAAGTTTTGACATAGGGCATCTTTTCCTCCAAACATGATATCATCAATAAATATTTCAACTAGCAAAATCCCTTTACCTTTTTCAATCTTCATATACAGATTGTTGTTGTCATTTGTCCTTACAAATCCAATCTTTATCAAATAGTTATGTAGTCTTTCATACCATGCTTTGGGGGCTTGTTTCAATCCATACAGTGCCTTGTGTAGCTTGCAAACCATATTCTTCTTGGTTGGGTCATCAAATCCTTCTTGTTGTTCAATGTATACTTCTTCTTCCAATATCCCATTTAGAAATGTAGATTGAACATCCATTTGATATACTTTGAATCCCTTATCAGTTGCATATACAAGTAGATTCATCACTCCTTCAAATCTTGCAAATGGGGAAAATGTCTCCTCATAGTCAATGCCTTATTCTTGTGCATACCCCCCACATACCAGTGTGGCTTTGTTTCTAGTGACTTCTCCATGTTCATTTAGCTTGTTCCTGAATACCCATTTTGTTCCAACAACATTCTTGTCTTCTGGTCTTGGCATGAGTGTCCATGTTTTGTTATTTTCTATCTACTATATTTCTTCATTCATGGCTTGTATCATGTCTTCATTCTCTAAAGAATCTTTCACTATTTTAGGTTCAAACTCACATAGTAAGCATGTATGATATTTCAACTTACTTCTTGTCATGACTCCAGATTCCTTATCTCAAATGATTTGTTTTGGCTTGTGATGTCTTCTCACATACTATGCCTATGTAGGTTCATATTTCCTTTCTCCTTGGTCTTGATCTTCAACTTCATCTTTTAAATTCTTTGCCTCTTCTTCTGATTTCTCAACAACATCCTCCTAATGCTTGAAAACATCTTTTTGATGCTCAGAAGCATCTTTTTGTGACTCGATAGGTTCATACAATTCCTTGACATCTGGTTTAGGTACATTACTAGCCTCTCCTTCTTCTATGCATACAAAAGATTTGTAATCTTCAGGATCTTTCTTGCACTCAACTTCATTCTTTTTTGCATATTCATCAACTCTAACATTTGCATTTTCCACAATCTTGTTAGTATTAGAATTGAAACACTTGTACACTTTTCTCTTAGTGGAATATCCTAGGAATATGCATTCATCACTTTTAGCATCAAGTTTTCCATTCCTATTGTATTTCAGTACATAACATTTACTCCCAAAGACTTTAAAATATTTCACATTAGGTGCATATCCATGTCATAACTCAAAAGGTGTAGCATTTGTACCTTTCTTGATTTGTACTCAGTTCAAGGTATAAACAATTCTACTTAAAGCTTCTCTCCAGTATTTTTTGTGCAACATTATTCTCAATCATCAGTGTTTTGGTACAATCCATAATTGATCTATTTCTCTTTTCTACTATACCATTATATGGAGGTGTCCTAGGTGCAGACATCTATCTCTTTATTCCTCTATCATTACAGAATAGATTGAACTCATTTGATATAAACTCTCCTCCTCTGTCAGATCTCAAACATTTCAAGCTTTTACTAGTTTATTTTTCAACTTTTTCCAAATACGACATAAACAACTAAAATGCATCAAATTTATCTTTTAAAAATATTACAATCATCATTCTAGAATAGTCATAAAAAAATACAATGAAATACTTATCACCACAATAACTTTGTACACCCATAGGTCCACAAAGGTCAGTATGAACCAATTCCAAAATACTGTCAGAAGTATATATCTTGCTCTTAAAACTAGACTTTGTCATTTTTCCCAATTGACACTGTCTACACATCACATTATCATGTTTCTTCAATCTTGGAAAACCTCTAACATTCTTCAGCTTGCTGATATTTGCCAAATTGTCAAAGTTCACATGACACAACCTCTTATGCCATAACCGTACATCATCAAATTGTGAAAACAAACATATTTCTTCAGATAGGTCTAGATAGAACAAGTTACCTCTTGTCTATCCTCCACTTCCAATTAGTTCACCAGTGGCATCAAATATTTTGGCTTTCCTATGATGAAATTCAACTCAGTAACTAGTATTGTTCATTTGTGCAACACTCATAAAATTATAGTTAAGACCTTTAACCCAATAAGCATTATCACATCTGATCTTATCAGTCAATCTTATTGATCATTTTCCTTTCATAGTACATAGTGCATCATTACAAAATTTAAAACTTCTACCTTTGTAATGATTAAGGGTTCCAAACTTACTTTTATCACCAGTCATGTGATGTGAACAACCACTATCAATAATCCATTTATCACCTTTATCACCTTTACTCATCTTTCATAGAAACATAAACAACTTCTATATCACATTCATCAGATTCACTAGTTCCATTGTCAGTTTCCTCTTTAGCAATATAGCAAGATTTCTTACCTTTGTCTTTTTAGTCTTTGTACCTTCAGTGATCTCTACCATTTATTTTTTCTTTGTACTTGTTTTTCTTTCTTTCATATTTTTCAGTCTTATCAAGGCATCTTGCTGCAATATGGCCAACTTTGTTACATGAAAAATAGATAATAGGAAGTTTACCAAGTTATATTTCCCTTTTCCTCTTTGTAGCCTTCTAGCCATAAGTGCCTCAAGATCATCTAGATCATCATCAGAAGTGTCACTATCACTGTTGTTGTTGCTATCACTTCTCTCACATCTTTCTTTTCCCTTCTTAGGCTTATGAAGAACCATTTGAGACTTGAATGCAAATTCAATATCATGAAAAGTAAAATTATAATAATTAGACAGCTCAAAAGTAGTAAGCTTGCCAACAAGACTTTCCAAAGTTAGGAAATTACTAGGGTTACATCTTGATTCTTGTATTGCAAAAAATTTGATAGCATAGATAGGAAGCAAGGTTCTCAATACTTTACTGATAGCAGTCTCATCATTAATATTTCCATTAGCTCATCTAATAGCATTTACTACCTCCTTAATTCTACCACAATACTGAGAAATATTTTCTCCTTCTTGCATTTTCATTTCATCAAAATTTCTTCTCAAGCTTTCAAATTTGGCTCTTAGTACATTTGTGTCCCCACCATAGATAGCTGCTAGAGTGTCCCACATTTTCTTTACATTAGTACAGTCCTTGATGTCTTCAAATTTAGGATAGTTTAGGGTAGATGCAATCTCCAACATTGTCTAATTGTGTTCTTGTTTTTCTTTCATCTCCTTGACACTCAAAGGTGCAACAGATATTACATAATCATTTTCCATATAGTATTTTTTTGAATCACCAATAGTAGCTAGATGCAATTTCATCAAACTCTGCCATGCAGGGAAGTTCTCCTTGTTCAACTTTGGTACCTCCTTTTTGTAAATCTTGATCATTATCTTCAAGTACCTTTAAAAATTTTCTCTACAAGCACCAAAAGGTCTGATACAATTGTTAGAATGATTTTACAATAATTGAGAGGGGTGAATCAGTTATCCTCAAGTCCAGATGTACCAATTCAAATTTCTAGCTTTTCAACAAATTCAAATCTAATCAGTTTTCAACTCAATCTCTATAGCATATATCAACAACATAAAACTTGTATTCCACTGACCAAAATTAATTAATTTGCATAATATAGAACTTTCAACAACATTCACATCAAATAACATTCACATAAGTATAACACTAGGATTTATAGTGAAAACCCAATTTGGTAAAAACCACTTGTAACATGCTATTGATTTTCACTCTTCTAAAGTGAGCTCTGTGAGAAGCCAACCCAGTTAAAGGTTTACAATACACATTGTTAGGTGTGACCTAGTTAAAGGATTTAATCACTTTGTTAAGAGTGGTCTTGTTAGAGGGCTTAAGAACATTCCATCAGAATATCACCTTGATTAAAGGATTTACAAAATGATAGTTAGGTCAACCTTGATTAAAAGATTTAGACTAATACAATGGTTAGAAAGTAATAGTAGGTTCTGATCTGAAAAATATACAACTCACTTTGCAAATATAGATCCACTTCGCTCATATGTTGATTTACTAACTGACCTTCATTTCCATCTCCATCTTTGATCTGCTCAGAATTCTCTTCAATCAATCACCACAATGTTAATATTATTTAGAAAAATAAAGAGGGGGGGTGAATCAGTTGTTCTCAGGTCCAGATGTACCAATTGAACTTTTAAACACTTCAACAATATCAGATCTAATCACCAACACAACTCAGTCTCTAAAGAATATATACCAAAAACATATAACATGCAGTCCACTGTCCAAAATTAATTAACTTGCAGAATATAGAAACATTCACATAACTATAACACCAAGATTTATAGTGGAAACCCAACTTGGGAAAAACCACTTTGTAACATGTTATTGATATTTTCACTCTTCTGAAGTGAGCTCTGTGAAAATCCAACCTTGTTAAAAGTTTACAAACACGCTACTAGGTGCGACCCTATTAAAGGATTTAAACACTGTCAAAAGTGACCTAGTTAAAGGATTTAAGTACATTCTATTAGAATACCACCTTGATTAAAGAATGTAAAAAATGACTGTTAGGTCAACCTTGATTAAAGGATTTAGACTGATACAATGGTTGAAAAGTAGCAATAGTATCTGATGTAAAAAACATACAACTCACTTTGCAAATATCAGATCCAATTCACACATATATGTTGATTTACTGACTAGGTTCCATTTCTATCTTCATCTTAGATCTGCTCATAATTTTCTTCAAGCAATCACAACTCTGATCAACTCCTTCACCTTTAGCCTTCTTCTTAGACTTATCAGTCAATAACATCAACAACTCTAGCATACTCTGTAACCTTAGAATTAGGTTTTCCTTTATACCTCTCCAGTAGGTAGATCTATCTTTTCATGCCACTTAATCTCCTTCGTAGATCTTAGGTTAGGTCAAATTCATCGAATCCTTCCAACATTTAAGTTCTTCATCCATCCTTCTAGAAAAATATTCAATCTTCTCTTTGAATCCATAATAAAATGATTTCCAACACACAACTTTGTTCATCTCTTCACAACTTCACCTTAGCCTTCTGCTTAGGCTCATCAGTTAATAACATCAACCTCTTCTCTCTACTAAAACCTCACAATTAGGTTATTCTTATACCTCATTGATCAGGTAGATTAATCTTGTGTTGCTAAATCTCTTCCGTAGATCTTAGGTTTATGTCAGATTGATCGAATCCTTCCATCATTATGTTATTCTTCTTTTCTTTCTAGATACATCTCTAAACTTCTCTTTGAAATCATAAGAAAATGATTTACCATGCATTAAATGCTTCATACCATTCATTAATAATGTCAACATGTTTTACATATCCCAAGAATTCAACTATATTGGCTGGGATTCTCAATTCCTTCTTAAAATGTAAATTATTGAGACTCAGTCAATACCGTGTTCATCTCCTAGATCATTACTATGTATCTCAGCCATCACTAACAGTTTCCTTCTTGGAAAATACTATCTTTTCTCGGTAATTATATGTCGCTCAAAAATTACTAATGTTTGTTTGACACTATATTTTCTCAGCATATACTGGCACTCGATTGATACTAACATCACTTGACTTAAACTAGATTTCTTCACTTTTGCTCAGTTAAGCCTATGTATCCATTCTTTCTTCTTCACTTGGTGTTAAAGATAAATAACACATTATCTTATCAATGTGCCAACTAATCAAGTACCCATTGAAGCATCACATAACTCAACCTTTATTTAGGTCCTCTTGTTATCTCCTCTTTTCAAATCCTCTTCATCAATAAAAATATATGGTACTCTCCTAGGTAGCAATTATCTTACTAGTTAAGGTTTGACATCAATGAAAATATAACAATTGTTTCAATTGTAGTTTCCAAGATGTTACTTTTCCCTCCCAAGGGTGAGCATGCCTTGAAAACTCCCTTAACAACAATCATGAAGAAACTTAATACAAATAAAAGAAATACATAATAAGAAATTAAACTAAACACCCATGAACTTCAATGGAGTTTTTTTAACAAAAACATAAGGACTCCATGAGACCATATCCAACCTTCCAAAAATACCTTGCACAAGAACAAAGAGTATGAGCACCAACCTATTTCCAATCTTAAGGTAAATGTGAATTTTGAGAAGATTTTTTCCCTTTTATACTAGGCTTTGTCTCCAAAATTTCTTCCAATTCTAGCAAGTCTCTAAGAATAGAGTGGGTGAAAAATCTAGAAAGTCTATCAAAACCCCTCTAAATGGCCTCCTACTCAACCATTAACTTACAACCATAAATGGAGGAGTTCCCTTATCATAACCTCTCCAAATATCTTCGTCCCCTCATAAATGAGGTTTGAAGACTAAATGGAGTTGAGAAGATGGCTTTCCCAAATTCTCTAAACTCTTAAACTCGTAGCTTGACTTTGGGGGTACTTTAGAGGTGTCATTAATGAGTTGTGGACTTTATAATGACCAAAATTTAACCCCTAACTCTTAGTATACCAAGTGGGGTAGTTAATTTGACCCTAACTACCTTCTAGAAGCTTCTTAGATTCTCTAAAACCTCACTTGAAGTTAATCTATGAGTTTAACTTATGTTTATCTTTCTAAAAGCTTCCTAACCTTAGGGTGAGCATGAGAACTCTACAGGTTAACCCTCTAGTTGGTGTCATACTTGTCCTAGTTAAAAGGCTTAGTCATGCCAACACCTCATACACCCATGTGTTAAGTGACATTACATAAATTTCAACCCATTCACAAATAGCATGACTAAACATAATTCACATTTACTAAATTAAATACAATCAATCAACAACACATTTACAAATAAAATACAAGACAATGAGGTTCCTATTTCTTCACTAGATAGGACCTTAGTTGCACTCATAAAAATGGATTCACTCTTTATTCTCTCCATTTGGAACCATGGTCAATCTCCTACACACTCATTGCAAACATCATTAGTCAAACAAATAATTAAATGACAGAAAAGTAAATTATATAAATCAAACACACATCAACTAGCACTTGCATTTTAATAATCCATTTTAACATAATTCAACATCTACATTTGATCCCAATATGCATAAACATGTATTCCTTAATCAATTTGCATCATAAAACATCTAATATATCTAGCATATTGCATCATCAAATCATAATCCTAAACATAGGAGTATATGGATCAACTTCCATAAAGCATTAGATAAGCATATTAATAAAAAAAATTAAGGTGCAGAATAAACATACCATAGGATTATCAATCCTCAAATAATAATGTATGTCCAATTGTATGCACCCTAAAATGGTCGCCTAGACTTTGGGCCCCATTCTTCAATTTATCAAATGATGGAACCAATTTATCAATTTCTTGAATCAATGTCTTGCTATATTTTTAATTCAAATCAATTTCTCTGATCAAATCATAATTAATTCAATTATTTCAATATTTCTTAAGGTTTGATCATTTTATCCTAAGATCTATTTAATTAGGAGAACATGCTCCCTTTTAATTAAATTTAAAAAAAAATTTAATTAAATAATAAAATCACTTTATCCTAAGCCACATTTAATTAAAAAAACAAATCTCTTTTAAATAAATAAAAAATATTTTAATTAAATAATGGAAACCACTCTGCTAAAAATAATAAATAAATAATAAAATAAAAATAAAAAGAAAAAGAATTTTTGTCTACACATTGAATGCACACTTTCCAAGATGAGTGGATTTCCTTTTGCCTCTTAATCTCTTCCACACATCTTTTTGCCTCTTAACCATGTCCATTGATTTTGCTTCTTGAGAATCTTGAGCACATAAATCAACCAAGATTTAATCTCCACCATTGCTCATTTATTTTTGCCTCTTAATCTTGATCGTCCATTCATTTCTAAAATCCTTTATAAGAAGCTCTCTCCTTCTCATTTTATGCATGGAGATTGTAGAAATCAAGATTTAAGTATTGTTCTGTAGGTTTGGAGAGAAATTTTGGAGGAGAATTTGAGCACTTCAGCTTGGATATTGCAACTTTCCTTTTCTTGTCTTCTTCTCTCGTGCCTCCATGGCAATCCATTTAGATTAATCTTGCACTTGCATATTAGAATAGATTCATATTTCTTTTCATAGAATAATCTTGCATAAGCATTTCCTTTCATAGATTAGTTTTCTTTCATGCATTGTTATCATATAGAATAGCTTTCATTTTCATTTGCATGCATACTTGATGATCATAGAGACTAGAATTCTTTTTTTTCCTCTTTAAATCTTTCATTTTATGGTGTACTTGCATGGGCACAAACTAGGTCTAATCTGAGGGTTTTCATTACAAACCCTTGCACTCCATGAATAGAGAGCTATGAGTCACCATTTGAGACCTCATTCTTGTGCAATCTTAGATTTAATGACTCATAGAAGTGTGTCAATATTTTACCACACAATTTTCAGAACCCACCATGGGGCAACCCAACTCTACATACTTATTTTGGTTATTTTTGGAGCTAACCTCCTTGTGCAAATTTGCTTGGAGACAAAAACCCTAGATTTTCAAATATTTGATCATATCTCCCAAACGTCTTGGAGTTTCAGTCTGAAAATTTTTTTGTAGGTTGGTGACGTATCAAAGAAGCTTTAGTAAAAAATTCAAAATTTTTAGAGGTATTTTGAATTTTTTATAATTTTTTCTTGATTTTTCATAAAAAAAAAATAATTTTCAGTGCAAATTAGCATATTTTTTAGAAATTTTTATATTTTTGGAAATCTCTTTAAATTCTATAGGGGCCCATTCTTTGTGTTTTAAATTTGGATGTAATATCATAGCTCAAATAATTGATTTACAAAAACTAGTCTATTTTGGTAAAATGGGTCTCTAGGGCACAAATGAAGATATTTTTTTGAAATTTTTACATTTTTGGAAAGCTCTCTATTTTTTAGTAGGGGTCTTTGTTTTTCATATCTATTTTTGTGGCCAAAATCATATCAAAAAAATTAGATCTTGTTGACTAGGTCAAATGCAAAAAAGAAAATTTTGTGATGAGTATGCACTTATTTTTCATGGTTCAATGCATGATATGAGTTGTCATTTAGATTATTTTCTGGATATTATTGCTCTTAATAATTCATTTTCAGATCTAACCCTAGGGTTTTCATAAGTTGGATATACATTGCATATCTTGATTGCTTGTTTGTTTGTTTGCTTGTTGGAGAGTTCGTGGTTTGCTTGCACAAAAAAAGCTTAACAAAAATCTACTAAGTGCATTGCTTTGGACTTGAGGTATTTTGTTGCATCTTTATAACATTTGGATTTTGGGAATAAAATTAATCTCTCATGTGTCTAGCTTGATTTTTTATTGCTTTCATAGATCACGCTTCAATTTTGGGCTCTAGAAAAGAACATAGATTCACTTTCTTGCATATGTGTTTCACATAGTAATTAGGTCCTATGAACACTATTTGTGGTGTTCTTGAGAGAGTGGGTTTCTTGCGAAGCTTTTCTTGATGATAGAACTCCTTGTAGGTAGAGAGGATATTGTTACTATATCATGGTCTTACTTGGTTTAGTCTCCAACATAAATCGGTACGTTCTCTCTTGGTCCCACTTAGAGAGCTCGGTAGACATTGTTGTTGACATCATGAACCTCGGTGAGGTGGTTTCAATATTAGTGTGTCAATGAGCTTTTTTTCTATGTTTGGGTGAAGTGAAGAGACTAGAGGATTATGCTCTACTCTATTTTTTGGGTAGTACCAGAAACTTAGATCCTTGAATCTAAACCAAGTCCCCATGTGGTCCTTTTTGTGAGTCACATTGTTAGAGAGGGTTAACCATAGTAGACATTCCCTTTATTGGGTCAACCACATGGATGGAACCTCAAGCAGTAATAGCCATTTTCACCATGGTAGTAACAACCACTATACAAATGTCTTTGTGGAAGAAATCTCCACGGGTGTAGTATCTTGTTGGGCTGTCAGATCTCCTCAGAATCTCTAATTGATTAAATTTTTAGAATGTGTCAAAACCCTAGTGCACCTGGATTGGAGTTCGCCCTCTTGAGATTGTAAAAGTTGCAGAGTCAAATCATTATTAAGAACCATAGTGAAACTAACTTTTTATTTTTTAGGACTATGTACATGGTTGAAAAATATTTTGATAACATACACAAGTAGAATCTTTAAGGAGTAGCAAGGTTGCTTTGTCCCTTGCTCATTGTTTGAAGACATTTATTTTCTTGAATTCCTTGATTGTTGTCTTATGTGCTTGATCAATGATGAAAATCTATTGATGTATTTATGTGATCAATTAAAATGAACAAATCTGAGTTCCCAAGGGATAAAAACTTCAAAGATCTTCCCAGTGCTATGACATGTTGCTCAACATCCAAATTAACTTAAATGGTATCAAGTTGCACAAAGTGACTCTTGGTCTTCTTTCTTCCACATATCCCATGTCTTCCTAGTCTCCCATTTCCATCATTTCTCTTATTCGTTCACACTTCTTCCTCTTCTTCCTAAATTCTTCACGTCCTCTTGATTCTTTTCCTCTTATTATCAAGTCGACTTTCTTTTATTCATCTCTTCTGTCACTTCCATGCTTGATTCCTCCTCTTCCAGAACCATGAATTTCAACTATCTTTTTATGGAACCTCTCTTGAAAATAGATGATCTCGAACTCATTTCTCAATTTGAAGAGTTTTATTCCTCCAATAGTCCTTCTAGATATTACACGAGTGATAAACTTAAGACAAAAATAAAATAAAAGTTGATCAAATTGGACGTCTTTTATAGGATCATAGACATGATCATGTCATGACCTCCTTCTTCCAAACATTTTTCATCTTCTAAGTCTTCTCATCCTTCTTCATCTTCCAAGGCTTACCATGACTCTTCTAGACATTATTAAAATTCCTCATTATCCAAGTCTTCTTCCTCCATTAGGTCTTCACTTTCCTCTTCTTCATGATCTCATTCCTCTTCTACTTCTCCCAAGAGTCTTACTTCTCTTCTCAAGACATACCATGATGAGAAATATGATAGCCCTTGTGATACCTCTTCCACAAAGAGTGACACACCCATCTTTGATGACTATGATGATGGAAAATGTAGTGATACCTATGACACCTCTATTCCTAAGAGTCCTCCTAGTCCCGTGCTCATGCTTACCAAAAATGGGTCATCACATTGGATAGATCATGATGGTGATCAATATGATTCTGATTTTGAAAGAGACTTTGATGATTTCCATGAACAATACCTAGATGATAGATCTACTTCACTTGAGGAAGAGAAATCTTACTATGCTGATTATAAACATAAATACTATAAGAATCTTTCCTCTAAGAACTCTCATGCTGAAAATAAATATTACACTCTTGAGCAAGATTATGTTAATGATGTACCTTTGTCTTGTGATGTTTCCCTTTCATCCCCTACTTCCTCCAATACCCATACATTTCCTAAAGCTTCCAAGTCTTTCAAATCTTTCACAAATTCTTCATCCAACAAAGGTCCTAATACTTTTCATATGTTTCCCTATAGTTATCCTCAAGGGCTACCTCTTAAAGAAACTCAAGCTAACCTTCACTTGGCTGAAAATACTTTCAATAATGCTAAACCTAAAGAGCTTAAGCCTTTATACGCTATAATTCCTACTTCAACTAGTCCTTCACCATCTCTTCCAAAGTCTTCCATACAATTCCAACATGCTTCTTTGTCCTTAGAAGTGGCTCCATGTCAAGAGGACTCTAAAAATGATAAAGAAAAGAACATAAATAAAGATCAAGATCAAGAACCCTCCATGTCATCCAATCCTTTTCATGATGTCTCTTATCTATTTCATGGTTCTTTTGATCCTCTATGCCCTTTCTCATTCATTTCACCATGTCTTAAGTCTTCTCCTAAGCAAGATCAAGCTACTACTTACATCGTTGAGCTTATTGACAATCAAAATAACCTTACTCCACTTGTGCTTTCTAAAGATGATACTTCCATTAAAGTTATTAAAAATAGTGTTGTTACTTCCAATGTTAAGCCTATTGAAAATCAAGAGAAAAATTATACGCTTATGCTATCCAAAGCTCCTTGTCAAGATCAAAGTCTTTCATCTTCTTGTTCTACCACTCCATGTTTGCTTCGACTTTCTACTCTTCCTAAGTCTTTTCAAGCTCTGAACAATCCTATCAAAGAAGTTTCTCCTATTCAAGATGTTCATGATCCTATTGCAAATCCTAATGCTCACTCTAAAGATGTCAATGTTCTTGGTTGTCATATAGATGTTGTTGAAATTATTGATTATCTTTTTGTATCTTCCACGTCCATCCTTGGACCTCCTCCACCAATACTAAGGGCTTCACGTCTTCCTTCCATCTTGGGCCCTTATGTACCTTCACTTTCCCCTCCTAACTCTCCTAATTCATCATCCATCTTGGGTCCTTACGTCCCTCCATCTCCTATCTATCCTCAAGATCAACATAGATGCATACCCTTGAATCCTTTTCATCCACTCACCCATCTAAACCATTCATATCCTCCTTCCACAAGTCCCAAGGCTTTTGGAATTAACTTGAATGTTCAATACAATAAAAAGAAGTAATACAAGAATCCATCAAAAAAATAAGATCACCATGTCTCCTCTAATTGACATGGAGGCGTAAAGTCAAAAGAGATATCTAAGAAGAAAACTACAAGAAAAGTATGGGTTCCAAAATCCATCATTGAAGAGATTCTCTCTAAATTATCAGAAAGAAATGAAAAGCCTATGGCTATATGGATTCTAAAGTATCTCTTCAAAGATTTTGATGTTGAGCAACAAGTGAAGTTGACATTAAAGCTTCCAAAGGCTTCCACTTCATCTTCTTCCAAAAACATTCTTCCATTCCATGCACCTAAATTGCAACCTCTGCTATCCATTCACCATATTCCTTCATGTATTCCTTCATTCACATTTCCTCCATCCTCTCACCACCCTTCAAGGTGTGTGTTGATGTTGATCTTTCCTTCCTTTCCATCTACCCTTTCACAATCCTTCCATTCATTATCCTTCTACCTTCTATCCTTTTTCCTCATTTTTTTGTTCCTCCTATCTTCCAACCTCACTCACTTTACATAAAACCTTATCCTCCATTTCTCTCTTTCATCTTCCTTTTCCTATCAGCATCTTTGAGCATATCATTTTGAATCCTTGACATATCATGGTTTATCCTTTCAAGGAGCATTATCTAAAAATCTTGCCTTCTTCCAAATTCAAAAAATAGAAAAATTCAAAAAGAAAACAAAAAAAAAAATGAAAAAATTGAAAATGTGCCTTGGTGGAAACTTGGAAACAGGTGCCTTAGTAGAAAAATTAAAGAGAAATAAATTCATTCTATGGTGAAAACCACTCCATTGTGGCACCTTGGATAAGTACCTTGATGAAAACCTAGCAATCAGGCATCATGCGTAGTTCTTCTACATATTTCATCCATTTTGTCTTCTCTCTTTGATCTTGACAATGTTGACCTATACACAAACATTTGGCTATCTTGTGAGCTATCTTGCGATGATCTTGCTTTCATTCCATTCATGTTTATCCTTCATATTTATTTTCCTCCATTCATTATAGCCTTTTGCTATCTTTTTCCCCTTTGGTCTTGATCTAATAAAAAAGAGTAAAACACGATGTTATGAAGCCTCTTGACATGTTTACTCTTTTGGACTGCATCCTTTCATTCTTTTGCATTATGGTTTTCTGACTTATCCTACGCTGGCCTTTCATTGCTTGTCCAAATATGCTTTACATGACAATTTTTCCCTAGCTTGGGTACTCTTGAGGAGTTTTCCCTTGAGGATTTCTTCCCTTCATTCTCCTTCATTCTCTTGTCTTCCATCTCTTCCACCAGCTTGCTAATCCCTCTTGTTCTCCACCTTGCTAGACATTGGAACTACACGATGTAATCTTACTTGGGATTTTGATGCCCATTCTGTCTGGGGACATCCTTTGTACATACTTATTGATCCTAAAAAAATCCAAAAAAATGGTATATTGTCAAAAATTTGAAAAATCAAAAAATATCCTGAAAAAATGATCATCTTAGTGAAAACCTAGCAATAGGTGCTTTGATGTATCTCAAAAAAATTATCTATTCCAAAAATACCAAAAAAATTTTAAAAATTCAAAAAAAATAGAAAAAGTGCCTTGGTGAAAACCTGGAAACAGGCACCTTGGTAGAAAAACTACAAAAAAAATTATAAAAAGTCTTGGAAAAAAAAAATAGAGAGAAAAATTTGCAATAAAATCTAAGTGGTGAAAACCTAGAAACAGGTGCTACTTGAGGCCTTTGCACCCATGTTTCTTAGCACGTGTCCTCGACACTTAGCCTTTCTCCATCATGCCTTGTCCTTGTTGCCTTGGTTTGGAATTGGTCTTTATCTTTGTCAAGGGGGCATAACTATGTTAGCTTTGGTCTCTCTGATGCGTTAGTCTTTAGGACACCTTGCAAACTATATTTTTTTAACACAACCCTTGACGTCGAGTATTTTTCAACACTTATTGGTTTGGTCTTACCCAATTTTGTCATGTGATCTTACCTACTGGCAAGCATTCGATCCTTATCCTTAGAACTCAGTATCAGATAACACACTTAAATTTTTAAACACAATACTTAATGCTTAAGATATTTCATGATCTTTTCTTTGTGTGCTAACTGTTATTGATTTTTGTTGAGTGTCCTTGTCTAATAAGTCTCTCTTGTATGCATAACTAGAGGACTTGGGGTATGGGGCATGTTTTTATTTGCTTTCTACTTGTGGGTGTGGTCTTGAAACTCTATAGTGTCTCTTGTTGTTCCCTTGAAACACTTGAGAGATTTGAGACATCATCTTTGACTATTTTTGCACAACCGTTCTTATGGTCATCCTAGCATGTATGCCTTGATGTGAGCGTGGTTTTCCTATATTAAATTGGGTAAGCTAACATCAAAGTCATCTTGACCTTTATGTCTTTGATGCTTATGTTAGGATCTTTCTACATTCCAATCCGATATAAATCACATTCATATCTTCATAGTTGCGTTTGTGACTAGTGATGATTGTGTGATTTTCTGATGTCCATTAATAATGGCCCAATGATGAAAATAAGTTCCTTAACATTCTCTAATGAATGATGAACACAAAATCCTATGTTATTGTTTCTCTATTGCAAGTACACCTTTGCATTTTCATGTAGCTTGCATTGTTATACTTCATGTTAATTTGCATTTTTAGGGTACATTATGGGTTTGAGAGGGTTTTCCTTCATCTTTCTTTTGGACTTTTAATCAATTGTGGTCATGTTTTGATTTTCATTTCCTTATCTTCTTTCATGATCTCAATTGAAATTTTCTATCTTAAACAGTTGATTGATTTTGAGGCATTCTCTTTCTTGAGGCAAATTCTCTTTCTTCTCTCCATTTCTTTTCACCTGTTCCAAACTTATATCTTTCATTTGCTTTCACCTCACTTCTTTTCTTCTAATTCAACCTTGGGGCATAATCTTTCCTGCTTGATGATTGACCTTGGTTTTATGATCCTTATATCTATCATATTACATCAAGAACCTTATCTTTAGTTCAATTTGATCAAATTTATCAATTTACTATTTCTCTATTATCTCATTTCAATTTTGATCATGAGGGGGCAGTACCTATCAAACTTCAATCCTTGATTCATCTTTATCAATCCTATCAATTGCTTCTCTTGGGGCAACCTTGCTTGAGACTTGACAATTACCTATTTACAGGGGTGTTGGCCTTGTCTTTTTCAATCAGCTTATCTTTTTCCTAATGTGTTCCCATCCGTCGATCACACGTCTGGGTTGTTTTATGATCCCAAATCGATCTCACACTTCAACTTAATTCTTTGACTACATGTGTTCCCATGAAGATTACACATTAGTCAAAGAGGGGCAAATGTGTGCACCCTAAAATGGTCGCCTATACTTTGGGCCCCATTCTTCAATTTATCAAATGATGGAACCAATTTATCAATTTTCTGAATCAATGCCTTGCTATATTTTCAATTCAAATCAATTTCCTTGATCAAATCGTAATAAATTCAACTTTTTCAATATTTCCTAAGGTTTGATCATTTTATCCTAAGTTTTATTTAATTAAGAGAACATGCTCCCTTTTAATTAAATAAAAAAATATTTTAATTAAATAATAAAATCACTTTATCCTAAGCCACATTTAATTAAAAGAAAAAATCTCTTTTAAATAAATAAAAAATCTTTTAATTAAATAATGGAAACCATTTTTATTTTTTTTTTATCAGTAAAAAGCCGAAGCCCTAAATTTTTTTTATTATTAATATAAATAAAATTTTACAGTGTGACCCCGCTCGCTGCAGGCGCTGGTAGGAAAGAGTGGGGTTGAGAAAACCTCCATCCTTGCCTAGGACCGAAGGTCCTGTACTTATACATAGTATACGTGGGCATACCCATGACTCGACGGAGTCGAGATTTGTAAAATACAAAGTTTCCATGGGCATTCCCATGGCTCAATAACAATCGAGATTTAAATACAAATATGGATTTGAAATGCTGTTTGAAGGTATACATCTTTCAGTTACATACAATAATGTGCTAGGATCTTCGATACTTAGGTGATTTGGTTGTTTGCTTGTAGTAATCTTCATTGATGCATATTCTTTAGCGACTTGTTCTTTGAATGGTAGGAATGTCTATCTCCCAAACGACGGCGATGATTTCCACCTGAAAATGTTAGACAAGAGAGACTACCATCTCCTATGATTATTTCTAACAAAAAATAACAATTCCTTCTTCTTATGTCAATATCATCATATATGAATCTTGATATTTAGATTAAAGTACTAGGTGCCATCTAGATTACCTTCACCAGGAGGAAATTATTATACAGAGAGACTACTCCTAATATTATAATAACTGAGCTTATTAAATGCTTGATGACCTTGTATTCAAGAGAAACATGAGTTATTAAAATTACCAGCACCTTAGTTTTAGATAATCACTAAATTCCAAATTTATAACTAATGCTCACATTAAAACTTTAGTATGCATTAGCCTTTCATATCCCATTAATCTGATACATTTCTATTGGAATTAATAAGATAACCAAGAGTGCCTAATGTTTCTTGCCACATGTTAGAAATATGGAAAATTTCAATGAAGCACATCAATCCCCTGTACACTGAATAAATGTTAATGCCAAATACCTAATTATGCCTATCTAAAAATTTAAAAAATATTTATGCAGGCAATACATAAAAAGCCTATCATTAGATTCTATCTTTATTACCTCTCTACTTTCCCAATTAACCAAATTATGCCAAAGTTAACAAATTAAAATACAATCAAGCAGGGAATACATTAAAAGGTCTATGTCATTAGATTCTATCTTGACTACCACCGGCTACCCTAATACACCTACTGTTGCTTGTATAGGTATGTATAAGGGTAGGCAAGAAATTGTTTGCTTATCTATATTTATTCATATTAGCCTTAGAGGAAACAAAAATAGAAGGAAACTAGTTCTGAAAATACTATGTATCTTAGCATCAAGCATCACTATAAAGAGATAAGAGACTATTCATATGCACTATACCGAACATATGAACCATCCTTTGATCTATAAATTCATATATGCCATGGTTGGCTTCCTGGCACCTCAGATCCTTATATTACTTAATCCAAAGGTTCGCCTATTAATCACCAATCTGAAGATGATTAAATTTTAGGATTGGTGATTAACAGGTGAAACTTGTCAGAACACCATTAGGTCTTTTTTCTAAGAGTTCATTGTGTCAGTTCCAGGAATATCATGGGCCCCCATGGCTACAAAGTGTGTTACAAATTGATTGATTGCTTGACAGTAATAGTCCCATAAATCAACTGTGGATTATGTTCATAAGATTGTTTACACGAATGAACTCTATTGCTGTAAGAAGAGACAAAGATGTATGAGAGTATATATATGTAGATGAATAGCTGATAGTTTATCTAAAATTATGTTGAGAGAGGAATAAAGGTTGAGTAGGTTTAGGCAATTGTATATAGATATATATATACAGTAACCAGTGTGTATATATCTATATGTCTAAAATATACAGCTAGGAACTAAACATAAATTGCCATTGCTTGTTATTCCTCTATTGAATCCCTTGCATTAAGTAATACAAATCATCCAAACCTGTTGGTTGGTTTCTAGGTTTGTAATACATATAAACTATTATGCATTACGCATTTGGTAAACTAAGATTATTGTAAAGTATATCATCCTATTATGTTTTTTGGATGCAAATGAGATACAACAGACAGTTCCTACATCTGTAATCCGAGACTATACTAGAGCAAAAAGGTTAATCTAATATATTCCATAGAGCTAACACAAAATCAAATATCACTCTACCAAAGCCCTATATTTAACTCCAAAAGTAGGAAAAGAAGAGGAGCAAAGTTTTCCGAATACAGTAAGTTTCATACACAAACTGAAAGAAACATGTATGCCAGAAACAGGTTTATCCTAATATTGGGATCTATAATATATTAACAGAAACTAATTACATATTTATATAACTGAGAGGATAATATAGACAAAGTTTAGCTCACTATGTCATTAACATATACATACTTAGAGTGTGTCATTTATATACAAGTCTTGGAGTATTAAATGCTAAGCCTATTACTATCCAGAGAAAGGAAAAAAGTAGTCCACCCGGTGCTATACTAGAACTTATTCTGGGTGTTTATGAATGAAAGTAGATTTCCAGGCCTTCTTCCCTTTGATCATAATGACAATAACTTATGTATCTCCCTCATTCTTCTTATGCTTTTTTGTGCGTCTAGGGATTTCTAGCGCAATAATGTGGATGTTAGGGGGAGCAATGTTGTCCCATTCTTTTGGTAGATTAAATCCTTTCAACCACCAGTAACTGTGAAGCTAGCAAGTGTCATGTGTTTCCTCCAGAATTTATTTTAAAAAAAAATCCATGTTCCTGGCCATTTCGAGCCAGTGTTTATCAAAACTTTCTTCATCTTTGAAAGCTAGCATGGTGACCCTCTGAGACTATGGTATCCTATCAAGTTTTGTTATGTCCTCCTGCATTGAGATTTTAGGGTAAGGAATAGTGAGATTGTTGTCTACCAAATAGACCAATGTATCTAAGCCCCCCAGGTGTTCATTGATGAAAATTTCCTTTTCTACTTTGATAATGTCTTCCTTGTTTTTGCCGGCAAAAATGGCCAGAGTAATGAACTGCCCAACCACTCCTCCATTTTTTCTATATGTGAAGGAGTTGTCAAAGTGGTGGTCACTAATGGCTTTCTCAACAGCCCTTCTGGTAGATTCTAGAAGTGGGTTGAGGAGCTGGTTCCATCATTCAGGAAATATGCATCCCCTAAAAGCCATGGTTCGATCGCTATTGAACTGAAAGGTGCTAAGTCGAGTCTCCATTATGCATCTATACTCTTCTATAGGCCGTAGTCTTGAGTTTATAGTGGATCTCTGAGCCTATATGGAGTCTAAGAGGAAACCTTTGGAAGAAATGTCTACAAGAAGGAGGCCTATATAGATATGCAAGGGGAGGTTCAGTTAATCTGGGTGGCCAAGCCTCTAAGACTATTTTAGATAAGCTATTTTAGGACTTATAAAAGGAGTGTAGAATGAAGTAGCATTGTTCTTAATGATTTATAAATATGTTAATGAATGATAGCAAGGGGAGCTGGAGAGGGCATGATTGTTAGAAGTGTTACGGTAATTAAATGATATGTCGGTATGGCTTCTGAATTATGTCTGGAATGGAATAAGGGAGCTCGAGTGTCAAGATACTAATAGCTTCCATCTAAGCAGAGCTTTAATCAGTTATGTGCCAGCTAACTGGTAATCATTCCCAGAGATGGAGATCTTTCCTGATGAGATGATGATTTACTATCTCTTTGATATTATTTAGAAAGTTGAAAGGATTAGGATCCTGAGAGATCATTACCTAGATATAAAACAGGGTCAAGGATCTCTAGTGTCCTTAGGATAAATGACTATTATATGTGTGAAAAATTGCTATGGGTAAGAAGAGGGAAAACATAAGCCTATGGTGCTAAAGCTAAAAGTGATTAATGAGAATCTTAGACCACATAAAATTATATATAAATCATCTGGTAGCTAGAAAGTATTATCTAAGAGAAGGACCTCTGCTATGCTAGATTTTTTATTGTATTGCTGGAAAGGATAGAGCAAAAAATTGCTCCACTCACCTACGAGCACTATCCAAGAGACTCACTTTTGCATTATGTAAGGACAAGATGTAAAGGAAGGAGAGGCTACAAAGTCTAAAAAGGGAATGGCTAAACTTGCTAATCTATACCTAGACTCAGAAAAATCTAATAATATTAGTTAAGGGGCCCATAGAATTCTTTAGTATACAATCCCCCCCAAAGAGCTCCTATATTCTAATTGGTGTGAAGGGTTCCTATGGTTAGAGTAGCTTAATATAAGGGACCTGTGTCCTCATAGGGAAAATAATTACTCATACTTTCTATTGAGGTTAAATAGGGTACGGTCTCTACTTTAAACTTATCATTAAGCTGCCTCTAAACTATAGTATATGATGTTCCAATGTTACTATTCCATCAGCACCTAGGTTCGCTAACTTATCAGCCTCTGTGTTACCTTCTCTGAAGGTATGTCTGATTTCATAATTGGGGATACTATCCATTAATAGATTAATCTCTTCTATTTTTTAATTTAAAACCCAGTTAGGATTTCTTTTTTTGTAGATGGCATTGATAATGATTTGGGAGTCTCCTTCAACAATTACTTTTGAAATGTTAAGGTTCTTGCATAATTTAAGCCCTTCTAGTGCCGCAACACATTCGGCCATATTATTGGTTGTAGGGCTAATGGGTCTTGAGAATTTTGCTACCACTTCTGATTTCTAGTTGTGGATGATCCCTCCTATACCTGCTACCCCAGGATTGCCCCAAGATGCTCCATCAAAGTTGAGCCTGTACCATCCAGTTTTCGGTGGCATCCATTTATAGGCTACTCTGTCTGATTTAGCTTTGGGCCCTCCTTTACCATAGAGGGGAGGGATGGCTAATTTTGGCCATTTGCCCCTGATTCTATTATCCCAACACTTAAAGGAGTCTTCATAGCTCTGTTTGTCCTTGAGTTTACTGTTGATAACTTCTACAATGGATGATTCTATTTTGTTGGTTATTGAGTTCCAAGTTAATTTTTGGTCCATAAAAATCCTTCTGTTTCTTTCTTTCCATAATTCCCATGCCAATATGGAAGGTGCTATTGTCCATATGTCCTTGAATAGATTTTTTTTATATGGAGATGGCCACACTTTAAGGTTGCTAATTAAATTGCAATGAGAAGCAGATTTCCATCCTAGACTTTGATAGAGCCAATTCTAGAAATTTTGAGAAAAAGGGCAATTAAGGAGAATGTGGTTGACATCCTCAAAGAGGTTTTCACAAAGCGGGCATCTAGATGGTCCTTCGAATCCTAATTTATTAAGTCTGTCTGCCGTGAGAATTCTATTTTGTAATGCCACCCATAAGAACATACCGGCTTTCGGGAGGCAAGATTTGTTCCAGTAGAGGTTCAAAGGAATATTGATGTCATCCAATTTTTGGTCCTTAATAATTGTATTGTAGCCCTCCTTAACAAAGTATTTTCCATTATTAGATCCCGTCCAAATTAAAGTATCTGGTCTATCTTTAAGAATAACTTCTCTATCATTTAGGTTATCTAGTAGGTTGTTCTTCTCTAGCCAAACATCCTTAATTATATTTGTAATATTCCATTTATGTTCTTTCGACTTGCCTAAATAGTCCTTGAGGTAAGGGCCAATGACACTTTTGCATTCTTCCATAAACTCCTTAGAGAAGCCTAGTTTGTTAAGGGAGGGAAGGCCTACCCACGAATCCTCCCAAAATAAACCTTGATCTCCAGCTCCAACATCCCAAGATAGGTTCTTGCTAATAATCCCTCTTCATCCCTTAATAAAATTTCATATCCATGAACATTTAACATGTGACTAAGACCTGAAAATGTTGATGGGATCCGCATCCAGGATGTACTTATGTAATAACATTGATGCCCATTTACTGCTAGATTCTTTGAACATTCTCCATATAAGTTTAGCCCTGAGGGCTTGGTTTTGCCATAGTAAATTTTTAATGCCTAGGCCCCCTTTAGATATTGGTTTACATAGAGTATCCCATTTGATAAGGGAAATTTTTTTGTCCTCGGAAGGGCCTTGCCAATAGAAATCTTGAAACATTTTGTCTAAAACCTTTTTAACACAAATGGGGAGGGGTAGGACTGATAAATGATACGTGGGGATGGTTGAAAGGACATATTTAATCATAGTTGTTCTTCCTGCTTTAGTTAGCCACTTGCCTTTCCATGAGCTTTTCTTGTTATGAACTTTGGATATGACTTGTTACCATAATTTGGAGGAAAATTTACCTATATCCAGATCGATGCCTAAGTATTTACATGGAAATTCACCAATTTTATATCCCATTATACCACAAATATCCTTTTCAGTATTCAAGTTAGTATTAATAAAGTAGATTTGTGACTTGGAAGGATTGACATGTTGACTTGAGGTTTTTGCATAAAGGCTTAGAGTACTTTTGAAAGCATTTGCTTCCTATCTACTAGCTACTCCCGGTAGGATCGTATCATCTGCAAACTATTGGTGAGTTATATTCGAAGCATTTTCCGAAGCTTTCAATCCCAAGATTCTCCCTTCTAAATGGAGCTTGGTAAT
Source organism: Chamaecyparis obtusa (assembly GCA_027943335.1). Taxonomy (NCBI): domain Eukaryota; kingdom Viridiplantae; phylum Streptophyta; class Pinopsida; order Cupressales; family Cupressaceae; genus Chamaecyparis; species Chamaecyparis obtusa. The sequence continues at coordinate 169,486 of BSBK01004825.1, forward strand.
TGATAAACCCAGGGCTTCTACCATAATGACATAAAGAAAGGGAGATAATGGATCTCCTTGTCGAATGCCCTTGGATATGCTAAAAAAGCCTTCCGGGGAACCATTGACAAGAATAGAAATTCTGGGGGTTGAGATGCAATTATAGATAAGGTTAATCCATTGTTTAGAGAAACTGAAAGCTTCCATACATTTGCAAAGGAATCTCCAATCTACTTTATCGTATGCTTTTTGGATGTCAATTTTCATTAGCATACTAGGTTCCTTTGTTATCTGAGTGGTATGGACTAGTTCTTGCGCTATAAGAATACCATCCAAAATTGATCTATTTGCTATGAAGCCCATCTTCTCTTCCGAGATAATCATAGGAAGGATGAGTTTGATTCTATTAGCTAAACATTTTGAGAGGATCTTATAAATGGTGTTGCAAAGGGATATAAGTCTGAAGTCCCCTCGATCCGAACATTCATCTTTCTTTAGAATTAGAGTAAAGAAGGTATTGTTAATTTCACTTAATAGAGATCTTGAGTTTCTAGTGGCTTCCACAGCTTGCCAAACTTCTTCTCCAATGAAATGCCAAAACTTTTGGAAAAAGCCGGCCTGGAAACCATATGGGCCTGGGGCTTTATCCGGGTGTATTTGATACACTACTGCTTTAACCTCTTCCAATGAGAACTTGTTGTTTATCATTTTGTTATTGGAGTCTGAAATCAGCTTAGGAATAGCTTTAAGCATTTTGTTTTGGGCAAGTAGGTCAGAAGCTTATGTAGTGTTGAGAAGGGAGTTGTAAAAATTCGTTAGTATATTTGCGATTTGTATAGGATCCTCAGTAATAAGTCCCTTAGATGAATTAATTTTGGTAATTCTATTGATGCTCCTTTTATAGTTAGTTGTATTATGGAAGAATTTTGTATTACTATCGCCTTTTTTAAGCCAAGATTCCCAGGATTTTTGCTTCTAGAAGATTTCTTCTTTGAGGAGGATATCATTGTATCTAGCCATCGGCTCTTTTTCTTTATGGTAGCTGGAATCATTCATACCTTGTTCTATTACCGTGTTGTTAAGGGCATAGATATCTTGTTCTATCTTGATTTTCTCTTCAAATATGTTATTGAAGTGATTCTTGTTCCATTCTAGTGCTTTGTTTTTAATAATCTTTAATTTGGCTATTAAGCAGAACATTCTCAATCCTTTGATCAAGATTTGTTTCCACCATTCCTCAAGAAGGTTGATGAATTCTGGGTTTTAAAACCACATAAATTCAAACTTAAATGGACTCCTTGAGGGTTTAGAGTTTTCTGTTATGGTGAGCCTGATAGGGAAGTGATCCGATCCAGCTTTTGGAAGGATCTCCGCACTGACTACTTGATTAAAGTTTTTAGAATTAGTTCTGGTGAAGAATCTATCTAATTTTTTAGCTATATAGCTGAAACCCACTCTTCTGTTATTCCAAGTGTAGTTTCCATTACTAGTGTTTACGCTTATTAGGTGGTTAACCTCAGCCCACTTGCCAAAATCTTTATGTGATTGCAAAATATATTGAGAACCACCATATTTTTCTTCTAGACTTAAAATAGCATTAAAGTCTCCTCCGATGATAAAGGGCTGATCTCATTTTTCAATTAGAAGGTTTTATATTTCTAGCCAGACTCTTCTTTTTTCCTCATTCAAGTTTGGCCCATATATATTAATCAGGTTAAATTTTAGGTCAGATTTTAGGCTGTTAATTGTTAATGTCATCCAGTTGTCATTGTTGAGTGTGAGTTGAGCCGCAACTTTACGAGGATCCCATAGGACAGCCAAACCACCAGAGGGGCCTATTAATGGGACATATTCTAACTTCCATATACCTAGTCTTTTACTAAACTTGTTAGTTTCATCTTTTTTAAGCTTAGTTTTGTTAGTCCATTTTCCTATCAATGCAAAATCCTGTGAAAATGGCCTTTTCTCTGCAATTCTTGAAGATGTCCCACCCTGTTGCAAGCTTGTTTTAATGTGTGATGAAAATCCATAGTGTTTCATAGTTTGTGCTCTTAGCCCCATGTTTTTCAATGTGTCACCTTGCTCTAGTCCAAATCACACGTGCTGAATCACAAAATCCAGAAAGTTATTCAAGTTCTAACGTCTGCAGGAAACAAATTTTAGAATCTGCCACAGTTTCGAAAACCCACAATGTTTTTTGAAAATCCATGATGTTTTCGGTCTGTGTGAAAACCTTCATTGTTTTTTACCTTATGCCTTCTCGCTTTTGTGCACTTATCTTCTAGCATTGAAAACTCTATGTGTTTTCAGTCTTTCGCTGTGTCGAAAACTTTGTGTGTTTTCAACCTCAGTCTTAACTGCGCAAGTGCGATCAGTTGGTGGGACCCAGTTCTTCTCAGTTGCCCGGTGTGGTTAAAGTTTAGACAGAATCGGTGGTTGTCACATGTTCACATGGTGAAGATGCACAGTGTTTATCCTTTGCACTTTTGCGACAGCCATCGGATTTTCCTGTGTGGGCGTGTCGTGGGTCCAGGTGGGTTTGCATGTCAGATAGTGCTGAGTTGCTCATTTTTGATTGGTCCATGTGGTGTGAGTCAGAATTTTAGTGGGGCTTGTGTTAGTGATTTCAATCTACGATCAGTGTGTGATCGCAAGGAATATTCTCACCCCATGCGATCATGTGCCCACTGTCCGATTGGATGCCGACGGGTTTGTTTGCAGTGGGCCCACTGTCAGAGGATGTTGAGGTGGCAAGGTTCTATTGGATGTAGGGTAGAGATGTGGGCCTAGTGTCAGAAGGGAAGTAGGGGCGCATGTTCTTATTGGTTGTCGCATGATCACATGTCAGGAATTTCTGACATGTGACTGGTTGACGTCTATCTTGTGGGGCCGTTGGTGGAGAGGTGGCAGTCTTATGGCCTTGTCACATGATTGCAAGGGCCATTTTCATAGCTTGCGACCATGCGACAAGGTTCTTCCTTGCTGAGGCCTGGTGGCAGGTGGTGATGTGGCAATTTGTCAGTGGACCCGACAGATTCAGAGGGGAGGATGGCATGGTAGATCTAGTGGTTGGCACATGATCTCATGGGAGGTGTTAGACCGATGCGATCATGCACCTGCTATTTGATTTCGAAGGCTTATTTGCAGGTGGGTCCCGTATTAGCATGACTAGGTGGTATTCAGTGAATAGTGTTGTGACATGTGGCAAAAGGTGGGCCCTTTGTCTTGTGTTGCTGGTGGTGCGTGTCTTTCTTTGGTGGGGAGTGGTGACACAGTGATGATAGGGTAGGTTTACAGTTGCAGTGTTGGTGGGTTGTCGCATGATCGCATAGCCAGGAAATGGGCTATGTGACCATGCGACTAACCTCTTTGTGTTAACTCTCAGTGGCATTGTGGAGTTATGATGTGGTAAAGGGTTGCAATGTAGGAGAGTTTTTGCATGTTCGCATAGCCTATCTCCTAGCTATGCGATCATGTGACAACTGCTATGAACATCACTGTTACAGAGTTAGGTGGGTCCACTATGCGGGTCTTGCTGACGTGCTTGGTTTTGATTGGTCGTTGACTGGTGGTGGGGCCGAGGACTTCTCAGGATGGTTTGTGATCGGCATTGCATGGTTAAGAAACTGTAGTCGCATGATTGCAAAGGTTATTATGGAGCCATGCGATCATGTGACCAAGCACAAATGTAACTGATTCCTATTGCGGTTAATCTTGTTGATGCCTAAGAAAATGAAGATCTGACGGCAAGGATATAAGGTTGATCTGAGTTCAAATGATGACCGCTGATTTACTTCTGGTGCCATGAATGTGACCGTTTGAACTTGCAGAGATTTTTTGCGATAGGAAGGACTAGTTTTAAATGTTTTAGCGACCTGATTGGATTTGTTTGGTGGTTGCAGTGTGGTCCAGGGGCTTTGTGGTCATTTATTGCAATGTTTTTGTACCTAGTGGAGTATGTTTTTGAGCTTGAGAAGCTGTTTGTAGGTGGCTGATTTGACTAATTTTCATAGTATTTCCTAGTTTTCTGTCCTGGCTCACAGATTTTCATAATTGTAGATCTACCTGAGATTTATTTTTTCTAGGTTTCTTGGTTTCCTGCCCCTATAGTAAATTCTTGATTGGTTCTGATTGGTTGGGTAGTTGAAATCCTAACCCTGGTTACCCATAGCTTGTTGCATCCTACTGGTTTAGGATTCCAAGGTAACCAGTGGTATAAGTTGTAGCTTTTTTGACTTAGAAGGGGTTCTGAATTTTATCAGTTCCAGGGGTTTGTAGCAGGGTTGTATCACATTGCATGTAAGCTGAATAGAATTTCTAGAAGTCTTTTGCAGGTTATTGAAGTTGTTTGATCTCTGTCCAACTTTGATCATGTACATGACTCATTATACTTAATATAATTTTTTCATGCTTCCAAGTCTCTCCTTGGTGTCATTCTTGTGAGTTTTGGATTTTCTGATCCATTGCATAGGGTTACCTTTGCATATGTTCTTGTCTTTAGTTCTTGATCTAGGATCAAGTGAAATTTACTTTAGAAGGGACATAGATTCATCTTGGTTGTCTACAGAAGGATCTTATAAGTAGTGGATGGGCTGGAACATTTATATTTATGGCTATGAGTCTTTGACAATAGTTGGTTCATGTTTCATTGTTTGTATGTGAGGTCTACCCAATGGATAATGGCACTGATCAAGGATTAGTACATTTAGTTGAGTCCAATGTCTGATTGGCTCTTGTCTACCTTCCCTATCCTCATTAATCAAAGACCTTTTTAAGTTTTAAGTATTGTTGTCACCAGTAATACCCTTCACAAGACCATTTTACCCTGCATAGTAGAGTTGATTCAATGAATACCAGGTTAGTATTTAGCAATCCTTTACTATGATCTACTATATAAATCTAGAAGTATAAGGTGTGTAGTGAGTTTGAATTTTGTCTGGATTAGGTTGACCCACCTTGGTTTTGTAGAGCCAGAAGTAGAAGAGGGCATATTAAGACCCTATAGTTGGTCCAGTTGTCTTGCAGAGCTCTCATACTTGGAACTAACCACTCCTAACATCAATCTCAAGGCATATTGGTAGCCCTAAGTGGCGTAAGCATTTTCAAACACCAACAAGTTTCTTGTAGCATAATGATTTCGAACTTGAAGTTTCTTAAGTATCTTTTGATTAGTCTCTTCTTGTTAGGGGCGTTTAGACCCTTAACATTCCAAGTAGTGACTTTCATTGTTCTTTGGGAAGGAACTTCCCCTTCCCTGCATTAAGAATCTCCTTTATCTTTTTTTGGTTACCGGCATTACTAGCCAAAGCTCTCAGCTCAATAGCTAACTTCCTACCTCTTTTATTTTTGATTTTGTTAATGTTGGGTGTACTTAAACTACCTCTATTCATTTCTATGCCTAATTCTCTATTTTCATTAGTGATTCTGAAAAGGCCTTCAATTGCTTCTTTAACCAGAGGAGTTTCTCCATCAAGCCTTACAATAGTAGTAACCTAGTTATCTGAGTTTTTATGCTCATTTGCATTGCAATTTAGGGGTGCATATCTATCTATGATTTCCTTGCTGTATATTTCCATTATATCTCCCACATTCCCTGGCACATCTAGATTCAATGCTTCTAACTCTAGAGGGAAATAGACAGCTAGTTCCTTCCCATTAATGCTGGAAGGATCAATTATGTTTTCCTTACCTTTTATATTAATCTCTTTTGTGTTACGCCTGTCTATAGCTTCTTGACTAATTTTTTTGTCTGAGAGGTTTGAGTTTTTGTCTAAAGGTGGATTTTCTAAAGCTTCCTTTCTCGGGGGGGAGGGAAGGTTATGCTGATTAGGACTAACATTCTGCTCCTTATTTTCTTCTATGATACATTCTTGAATATGTTTAATTAGTATCTCTTTTTGGAGTTTTAGTTCATCTAAGTTGCAAATTTCATCAAGAAATATGTCCATAAGTTCATTCATTAGTGATTCTCCTAGGTATTTAATGATTAGATTAACCTCCTCTTCTTTTTTGTTAACCTACTTGACTAATTTTGCTGTAACATCACCTTCCAAATTTAGAATTTGGTTAGTTGGTAATTCAGTCTTATTACTATCATCTTGAAAATAGGTTGCATAATTATTATTTTCAGGTGCTATTAGTTTTGGTTTGCTCTCCTCATTGTAATTTTCATATGGTTCTTGCCTTGAAATGTTAGCTGGAATGTTATTTATTGGAAGTACTACTCCAACTATTTGGTTATAAGTTAGATTAACCTTAGGTATATTAGTTGTGTTTTGATCGGGTGTTTTATCAGTCTTGCTGCCATGGATATTCGTAGTTGAATTTTCTAAGTTTGGGCTCAGTATATTCATGGTTTCCGTTCTCCTTAAAGAAATTTGGGGGTTGGGAGAGTCCTAGGAAATGTTATTAATGGCCAAGGAATTAATTAAATGTGGATTGAGTTGAGGATTCTCATAATATACCTCTTCAATATTCAAAATTTCAAAACCCCCTTTATTGTTTAGGAAATTTATTTTTACTTTATTTATTGTTTCTTGGTGAAAATTTGAAAACTTTCTAGGAGTAAGTGGGGATGGATTTTCTCCTTTCTCAGAGTAATCTATGAAGTTATCTAAGATCTGGGGATTAATAATAATGGAATTAGAGTTAAAACACAACTGTAGGGGAGGGATGTAATTGTCATGATAACATATATTAACTATGATAATCACATCTGTATTATTATGATTAGTTTTAACTATCCTTTTGAAAATTCCAATTCTATTTCCTATATTTTTTATGATTTCTGGATGATTAAACTCTAATGGTAGATTTCTTAACATAATAGCTTTATCTACTTGGAAGTCAGCAACTTTCATTGGATTAAAAAAGGGAAACCACGAACATACAAAGAAAGACATGTCTCTGAATTTTAGGTAACCTTTCTCTAAAATATCAATTTTTAGTTTACTATTCTTGCAGTCTACAAAAATAAAGTTATCTATCATGATAGTAATACTTACCTCCATGGGGAGGAGTGATGTCAAACCTTTGATTACATCCTCAACATGGACACTTGTACCCATCCATTTGCAAATGACACTTGTTTCTGCAAAATCATGTTGATTTTGCACAATGTATTTTTCATCCAATGATAACCTAAGATGGTTAGGACCATGATTACCATATTTTGAAAGTGCAGAATGACTACGATTAGCCACATGCCTATGTGGTGGGGTGTAAATGCTATCATTACACTTATCATGTGACAGAGGATCCTCATTATGGTATTTAAACATATTTTGAGACTTCATGTTCCGAGATCCCATATGCTTCTTCCTTCTATGAGGAGGACTATAAGCATTTGGGGAACTATGCAAAAAGGATAGATCTATGGTATCCTTAGAATTTTTACTTTCCATGCCTAGGGTTTTGGCTAGGGGGAGGGAGGAATTCCTCACATCAGGTTGTGCAGGTTCACATCCCTGATATGATTTCCCACAAGAAGCTACTCCCCCTCGCAAAACCTTGCTGCTCTTATGATTTACTAAGTGTGAGGTGCTTAGGGATGATATCCCTACTTAGTATTTCAAAAGAGTTCTTAAGAATGATATTACTGCTAGTATGATTATTAGGAAAAGATTTTACCAGTTTCTTGCCTTTGACCTTGTGCCATTCCTCATTGCTTGTTCTATCACCACCAGAAGATGCCTTAGCCTCTATCCTCCCTCCTCCCCTCATAGTAGGTAGAGGTTCATAGGGGCATTTAGCCAGAGTTGTCCTAGATGACAGAGCCTTTGCGGTCCCGATGTGTTCATACGGCTTCCTATCTGAAAACCGAGGATAGGGATTATTCGGTATACTAGTGGTAAGGTTCTGAGAGGGTACCACTCCATCTTTCCCCACTTTAGAGTTAGAATGAAGTGAGACCTACTCAGAATAAGATGCCTTAACCATTTCTAAACAATCTTTCCCCAAGTACGCATACTTGGTTTTTGCAAAAAACCTCAATTGTGCATCCAATGAATTGACAAAGAACATCTTTAGCTCTGAACTTCTATTTAGAGAGAGAAGGCCATTGAGAGGTAGATTTTTAGACCTGAGATCCAAAGCCCTAATGGGGGCCAAATTCACCGAAGCTGAATCCAATTTTTTAGCTTTCGCTTGGTGGGTATTAGTATTAACCCTGAATTCAGAATTAGGTGAATCAGCCCTAGCCATAACCTTGTTCTGGGTTCCCTTTTTGAGCCTCTCTACTAGAGACCAATTTTTAGGGTTTCCTTTGGAGATTTCTTTAGTATTCAGGTCCTTAATAGGGCTAATATTCTCCTTCAAACTTTCAGTTTGTGCTCCCTTATTATTGGTAGAGTTTTCGATGGAGAGTTTTTTCACAGCAATTTCCTCAACAAGGAGTCGAGAAAATAAAGCATACAGATCCTAGTCAATATTTTGATCCACTAATCATTTTTGCTTTTCAGTGAATTCCTTCAGATGATCATATGAAGGGTGCTCCTGTATGGGTTTCCTACAATCTTTCCTCTTGTGGCCATAGAGCCAACAGTTAAAACAATAGCTCGTGAAGGCCTTGTCTTTCTTTGGAGCTACAAAAGCAAATTTGGGCTTCTTGGCCCTAGGACCTGCCATGCTGTGACCAAGACCATCCTTCCTAGAGTTCACATGCATAAGCCCTAGGTCAATTTGCCACCGAATAAAAGCAGTATTTCATTTTTGATGCAGAGTTCGCATGTCGCTAATAATGGAAACCACTTTGCTAAAAATAATAAAATAAAAATAAAAAGAGAAAAACTTTTTGTCTACACATTGAATGTACACTTTGCAAGATGAGTGGATTTCCTTTTAGCTCTTAATCTCTTCCACACATCTTTTTGCCTCTTAACCATGTCCATTGATTTTTCCTCTTGAGAATCTTGAGCACATGGATCAACCAAGATTTAATCTCCACCATTGTTCATTTCTTTTTGCCTCTTAATCTTGACCGTCCATTCATTTCTAAAATCCTTTAAAAGGAGCCCTCTCCTTCTCATTTTATGCATGGAGATTTTAGAGATCAAGATTCAAGTATTGTTATGTAGGTTTGGAGAGAGATTTTGGAGGAGAATTTGAGCACTTGAGTTTGGATATTGCAACTTCTCTTTTCTTGTCTTCTTCTCTCATGCCTCCTTGGCAATCCATTTAGATTAATCTTGCACTTGCATATTAGATTAGATTCATATTTCCTTTCATAGAATAATCTTGCATAAGCATTTCCTTTCATGCATTGTTATCATATAGAATAGATTTCATTTTCATTTGCATGCATACTTGATGATCATGGAGACTAGAATTCTTTCTTTTCCTCTTTGAATCTCTTGTTTTATGGTGTACTTGCATGGGCACAAACTAGGTCTAATCTGAGGGCCTTCATTACAAACCCTTGCACTCCATGAATAGAGAGCTATGAGTTGCCATTTGAGACCTCATTCTTGAGAAATCTTGGATTTAATGACTCATAGAAGTGTGTCAACATTTTAGCACACACCAATAAGTCTTAATTATCTCAAAATCAAAATATCAACTAAAGAGTCTAAACTAGAAAATCAATGTTGCACTATGATGGGTTGGGATAGGCCTCACATCACCACAAAGTTAACATGTGTTTTTGTGGTATGTGTGTGTGTTTCCTTGGGATTTATAAGTATCACTGATACCTACTACGTAGTGGCAAATGTAAAAATGTAAAAAGAAGAATGTGTTTCCCTAGGATGGAGAAGTATCATTGATACTTGCTAGGGAGTGGCATATAACAATGTAAAAGTAAAAGCGCATTAAAAAAAGGTAAACTATAGTACAAAGAGGGCATATGTATTCCCCCCTCCTTATGATGAATATGTAGCCAAATATATCATAAGGAAGAGAATCAATCATAACTACTTGAAATAATAAGGAGATGTCCTTTAACAACAATGTAGGCCATAAAATTAGCAAAGAGTGTTGACTCTTGTAAGCTAAGAAAATAGATAAATTGTGAAAGGATATGTCACTTATAAGAAGATACCCTTGAAAGGATGAGATCATTTTATCAAGACATCTACATTCAAGAGGAGTGTCATGAATGAAGATAACAACTTCCAAAAGAGAGGGGAAGAAGAACAATAATGCCCCTATCTATCCCCCTATATATAGGTGGGATAAGGATCCTTGGAGGATGTCAAATTTTAAATCACATAGTAAGGTAAAATGTTTATAATGAACATATTTTTTACAATAAAGAATAGGTGATGATCAAGGACATGCACTTCTTGTATATAATACAAAGTCGTGATCAAGATAACAATTCCTTACAGGAAAAGAAATGTCACAGTACTAGGGAAAGTAGTTTCTTAGACAAAGGGAGAAAGAATGTACAAATGACCTTTCCCCCCAATCATGAGACAAGAAAGAGAAGCTCCTAGTGGATTATATATATAACACAATTTTGTAAGATATAAAGATGAAATGTAAGAAGAAAACATAATCTAGCCATGTACAAAAAAAAACATCCTAATGAAACAAAAAGTATCATACAATAATACAATAACATAGAGAAAAGAAAGGAAAGAAACATAATAGGATATGAAATTCTAAACATAATATGATAGAAAATATATCTCCTATAAAGGAAACTATTACTAGATAACAAAGATTAATCCAAGGTAAGGAAGAATATTGTTAGGCAGCAAAAAATATTTCATGCATGAAACAAAGAATTACATACCTATAGATAAGAACGTATCATAAGAAATGAAAATCTATATAAAATATGAAAGGATACCATGTTATTCCTACAACAAAGAGATAACATAGCCTTAAAAGATAAAAATAAGATAATCCTCCTAGGGTAAATCCCTTATAACATGTATAAGATAAAGATAAAGTTGCACATAAAAATGTAACACAACAAATCAATGTAGACATATTCTAAATAATACATGCCTAAAAGGGGAAAAGGAGGGATATCTATAGAACATACTAAAATACATCTCCCGCATACCAAATATGAACTTTGTAGAAAGGATATTAAAGTATAGAAGACATATGCACAAGATAAAATAGATCCCTAAGAGAAGATGAACTTTTCCCCCTTTTGAAGAGGAACAAATTGAAAGACCTATTGTGCCATGCTTGAACATATTACAAAGAATAAGAGAGAGTGGCCCCAATAGGGAATACAAATTCTAAGTAATCTTATGAAGGAGAAATAAAATATCTTATGTATAAGAAATTTTACCACTTTTAACTTTGGCATGAATATACAAAATGAATTTCATACAATAACAAAGTAAGTGTTCATTATTGTAAGAAAATGGATGTGAGAATCGAATAATAGAATTATTTTGATAAGGTTAATATTTTAATTTAGGTGCAGTCAAAAGGTAGCAATAAACTCTTAATGCTAAGGCTTCCTGAGTGTCACTAGGAGATAAGGTTGTAGTTGGTAAAAGAAGGTGAAGAGGAGGTCATGGGGGAGGGAAAGAAGGAGTATTTTAAGGGGAAATATAACCAAGGCCTCTTTGAGGGTGTTGGGGAGGAATGTGAACAATAATTTTAATACCATGCTCATGGATACCAAGACCTAAATCCTTATAACATTGTCTAGTGATAATATCATAACCTGTTGTGTAGGTAGAATGGAGAGAAGATGGGGAGAGTGGTTTATCTTGAGGATGATTAGAAAATACAGTGTATGGAGGAACTATGGAATTGGAAGTTGTATGTATAGGAGATAGTTGTGTAGGTATAGTAGAAGATGGAGGAGATGGCTCATTGAAGAATTGGTTAATATCTAAGTCATGAACCATAATTTGAATGTGTGGGAATATAGAAGGGGTATGAGGTGTTTGGTCATGGGAAAGTGTAGGCATAGGATTAGAAGTATCACTAGTGAAATCTCTAATGTCATCCAAAAGATAAATAAAAAATCCACATGAACACCTAATGATGGTTTTGAAAAATGTTTTATCAGGAAATTTTGTGTTAGTTAACCTCATCATAACATATGCAAGGAAAGCATGCAAAGTCATAAACATCATGAAATGAAAGAAACTTTCATAAACATCATAGGCATGATAAAGAGATGTAAGTAAAAGAGTAATCATGAAAATCATTATGCACCATAACATCCTAAAAAATGCCATAGGAAAATCTAACTCAAAAGAAAAGAGAAACCAAAGAATCTAACTCAAATCAGAAGGGGGAATGCATCGGGTTAATCAAAATAAGGTGAACACCTAATGAAAAAAGGGAGATCAAGGGGTCTAATTGCAAAATTAAAAAAAGTGGAGATACGTCAGGTTCACCAAAAAAAGGTGAACACCTAATGTGAAAAGGGAGATCAAGGTATCTAACTATAAAATCAAAAAGAGGAGATGCGTCGAGTTCACCAAAATGTTTAGTGAAGGTGAACACACAAGATATTACAAAGGTAAATCTAACACCAAGATCAAAAGGGATTTGTAACACGTCGTTTTCACCAAAATTCTTAGGAGAAAATGGTGTTGATGAATTTAACAATGTAAACTTTGTGATATGTAGTCATTAACTAATCATTTCCACACTAACATTCAAAATATGAGAGAAAGAGGGGATTTTAGGCATAAATCTCAATATAACCTAAGTTAGATTAGCAAAACCCAAGAAGATAAAGGAATGTCAATGCTAAACCCAAATTATACTAAGGAAGTACACAAGAAAGTCCTCTTTCATGCAATGTAAGATTTGATTAAGGTTGTGTAAATGTACTTGTAGAATTGAACTAATTGATTTAGCAAGATAAGAAATAGAGATCTACATGCTAAATGTAATAAATCAGCCCAATTAAGATGTGGAAAAAGATCTAAGAAAAGATATGAAATATATAATGAGGTACTCACCTTGAAATGTGTAGAGGAATATGATTTTATGCTCTGAAAACTATTGTTCTAGACTTGTAACTGAATTTCTGACTATAGATCACTGATCACTCCTGAAAACCTAGAAAAAGTTAAAAATATCAAGTTACCAAGAACAAGTCAACCATGTCACCGTGTTCTAAAATAAGTTGAACTAAGTCATTACGTTCCTGAGACACTTTTTTGAAGTCAACCCAAATTTTTCTGGTAGATCTATGTCTTCAACTTCCAAATTTGTACCTACAATTCTGAGATCCTACTCCTACATATAGAAAAATAGGTTTTGGGGTTGGGGTGTATAAGGGATTTCCTTGATCAATCCCTATATTGATGAATCAACCTTTAATTTACATGTAAATGATAAAGAAAATGCTAACATGTAATAGGATTAAATATATCAAATGTAAAAAATAATTACCTTTATAGATGCAATTGAATTTGATATGTGATCAAATATGCAAATTTAATAGTCTTGACTCAAAGAAACCAAAAGGAAATCAAAAGAAGTAAAAACCTCACGTATAGGAATTTTTGTCGCAATCCATGATGAAAGATGAAAGTTCATAAATTATGATGGATCTCCTCCTTAGAATTCAAACTCCACTGCTACCTTGAAGGAAGAAGCTTGATGTAAGAAGGAAATGCTTCAACTTGAGATGCTCAGAGATGCTTGCTATTAATAAATAGTAGAATGAGGATGTAACTTGATTGATGATTGTTGTATGTGAAAATGAAATTCCCAAGCCTCCTTATATACTATTTTTTGGGATGGAAAATAAAGCAGTTCAATCAGCAAACCAAAGACACTTCATGCCCCACACTTGAAATCTCTTGGGGAAGAGGTCAAGATGGTCGAGCCTCTTCCTTGGGAAAAATTCTACCAAGCCTACCTTTTTCCAAAGAGTGGTCTCAATATGGGGTACTAGAGGCCTCAGAGGGAGTGCAGAAAGAATCATGAGAAAATAATCCTATTAAAAGATATGGTCAAAAAGGTGATGAAATAAAACCTAAAGGACCATGCCATAAAATGAGAGATGACCTAAAAATGAGGGAGGGGTTAAGAGAGAGAGAGAGAGAGAGAGAGAGATTAATTTATGTTAAGGAGAGCTAAAAGGTCTCAAAATGCATTACATCCATTTCAATATGGTATGCCTTTGTTTCTTCAAGTTCGCAAGTCACCAAGATATTGTATTTCTCAATCTTTTGATATTTTTCTTTCATTTCTTCCAACTGCAATTCAAGTCTTGTTTCTTTTGTGTTCGCTAATTGTCACTCATCTTTCATTTTCTTTTTTTATATTTTTCTTCATAAAGATCCTTAATCAAATTTAGCTTTGATATCTCATATTCATCCTTGAGTGCTTCATTTTCTTCCTTAATCTTTTCAACCTATTCTAAATCAGATTGCTCTTTGTCTGGTTCATCTTGAATTTTGACAAGTTTTTCCCTTAACTTCTTGCATGATTCAAATTATCCTTGTGTTTCTTGATGAAATATTCTACCCCTATTAATTTGAATTTCATATCTACATTATCTGCATTAGCCTAATCAAGATCTTCTAGTGTTTTTTCATAGTTCTTTAAACTATTAACATCCATGTAGATCTCCCTTAAGTTGTTATACTTTTCTTCCAAGGGCCTAATGATCTGATACCAATTATTAGGATTAAGTGATACTAAGAGGGGGGTGAATTAGTATCACAAAATTTTATATTCTTTCTTAACCAATTAAAAAATAACAAAGTTAATCCAACAATCCACAATAAGTACACACACAAAAGAGAACTCATAACACAATAATTTGTTTTCAAGGAAACCCTAGCCAAGGGAAAACCCCTTGTGGGGATGGTACCCACAAATATATATATGCACTATAAGTATTGAGACCCTATTAGGATCCATAGCCCTATTATAAGTTGATTATTACAATAGGCAGATTCTTGTTAGAGGACTGATAAACCATGTTAGTGGTATACAAAAGTTGTGCACACTACACTTACAAAATTAGACTTCATGTTTAGTATTACAAAAGATAATACAATAAATACATGATAACTTCACCTTTGCATATCATGAAATCTATTTCCTCACTCTCTTCTCATCCTGCACTTCATTGATCATGTTCATATCCCTTGTGTCCATTCCAAATACAAAATATCATCGCATACTTATACTTGATTAAGAGTATAATCATCGAGGTCATCCTTCTATCATATCCTTAGACATTTAAAAAATAAAAATTATATTGTGCATCTTTTCCCATGTTACAATATCACTAGGTACTAAACAAATACAAAATATCATAACATAAGTCCGCCAAAACTTATACTTCTTCGCTTTTCCTGTTGCATTGTTTCATGTCTTCACATGCTCTCAAAGAGTTGTATCTATTTCATCTTACATCCAAAACACTTGAAATATTTCCTGAGTATCCTCCATACATCTTTCTACCCAAATATAACTTTGCATAGCTTAACTCTCTTTGTACCATGTTTGCTGACCAAAATACTGAGACTGTCTGCCAGGAACTAACTGTGGACTTATACATTTTTTACATCACTGATTACCAAAATAGTATCAAGATGCCTTGCGATGATCTAAGGGATAAGTTTTTTCAATAATGATAACATCCATGTGCACATATGTTAGCCACTTTCCAACATCTTGTTATTTACATATTTACAAATCCTATGATAAAAATTTCATCTTAGGTTATAAGAAACGGGGTGTACTACTCCAATCAAGAGAACTAAATTTCTACTATTGTACTATTCATGACTTATGACATGGTTGTCAATGGAGTTTACTATGATATGTGAAAGCTCATCAAGGATAAATTTATTAAGAATTTGAACTTGTTCAATATGAGAAAGAATAATTTTTTGTTCTAGTTTGGAACCCTAGCTTTGTGTTTGTTGTTCTACTTTACAAACACTCAGCCAAGTCAAGGTACAATAATCTGGAAATTTGAAGGACTAACAACACATTAGATAGCTTAGTGTGTGAGGAATTATAGGGACACTACTACTAAAAAAATGCAATTTACATCATCATTCTCTTTACTGCAATAAAAAAATGCACAATCAGGACATGATTCCCAAATCTATTATTGAGAAGTATAAGAAAGAAATTACTTTCATTGTTATTGTTAATAAGTGTATAATGGAAGTAGTTGAAATGAGAACTTATTGGATACCAGCACTAGGATATGAAGTATTCAAGGAATTGATTGATATTTATAAAAATTACAATTGGAAAGTCCAATAGATACCTCTATGAAGAGGTTTGGTACTATAGAAGAAAAGTCTAGTGAGATTTACAAAGAAAAAGTCTCCAAGGATATCAAGAAGAAAGTTCAAAAATAAATGAAGGAGACTAAAGTGAGAGGAGGCATGATAGATGAAGATCTTACTTCTGTTGAAAGTATTACTTGGAGTGTCATCGTTAGCTCATCCAACACCATTACAAAGGTAGTTTTTCCTCTGATTATGAAGGTTAAGAAGGATAAGAAATAAATTACATCTGGAAAGAGTAAGAAAGTTGTTCATGCCCCTACTCTATTTAAGAAGTTAAAAGCCAAATATACCAAGGCCAATATGGTTTTAATGAAATTTGAGGAAGAATCAGATAAGGAATAGTTTCAGATTGAGATTTGGAAGAAGAAAGCTAAAAATTTTACTCAAGATCCCTTTGATGTAAATAATTTATTTGATATGATTTTAGATGGTAGCATAGATGAAGTTGGTAGTTTCTATGATTTTTCCACTTCAAAAGGAAAGGAAAATATCACACAAACATTTGTACAATATTGTGCTAGGTTAGATGCTGATATAGATAATTTTAGGAAAGATAATTTAAAAAATCTATGGGTAGGATTAAATAGAATCCATGTAGAGGAAAAACAAATAGATAAATATATTTTCATCACATCCATTGTTGATGTTTTTGATCTTGTAACGAAATAATTTTGGGTAAATTTTTTAGAAATTAGAAGAGATGATGTAGCAAGATAAGAAAAAGAGTATACATTCTCATAGAAAGGAAAGGTGCATCAATTTACATGAAGGAAGATATTATCAGTGAGCTAGCAAGCATGGAAGGTAAGTTGAGTATGTTATCCGGTGATGAATATGGTCCATCATCTATTGCTCCTACATCATCCCATAAAACTTTAGATAAAGAAAATCCCACCAATATTATTTTAGAATATAGTGATGAGGATGTTTACACTTTTGATTAGAATCCTCTATAAATAGAGTATCCATGCTTTCTAGTCATAATTTCCACTCCAGTAGGACCATTAGTTAAAAAATAAGAAGAGAAAGTTGAAGAAAAATTAAAAATACAAAAACAGAAAGTTGAGAAAGAAGTGAAAAAAATAACTATGGAAGAAGAAGAGAAAGAAGATAAGGAAGTAGAGAAATAAGTAAAAGGAGAAGAGGAAGAGTAAACTAGGAAAGAAAAAATTATTATAAAATAATTTAGTATTGGTAAGAAAGTGTAGAATACAGAGCGTCAAAGGAAAGAAAAAGAACTGGTAACAGTAATTGTTGAGACGAGAGAAGATAATACTATCAATTTCACCTATATGGGATCTAACGATACTCTAAGGAATTTGCTCACCTCACCACTCATGTTTTGGCATATTACTACTTCCTATATGCACCCTAAAATGGTCGCCTAGACTTTGGGCCCCCATTCAGCAATTTATCAAATCCCTGAATCAATATTTTGAAAAATCAGCATTTTTCAAATATCAATTTCCTTGATCAAATCCTATTTCTATCATTTATTCGATTATTTTCCATGGGCTAACCATTTTATCCTAAAGCTTGTTAGGCCATTTTTCTGTCATAGCAAAAATCCTTTGAAAATGGCCCATTTCCTTGCAAGTTTTCTTGAGGTGTCATGCCATGTGTTCTTCATTGTGTCACCTTGCTCCAGTCCAAATCGCATCTCCTGAATCGCAAAACCCAGGGAGTTATTAAAGTTTTAAGGTCTGTAGGAAATAGTTTTAGAATCTACCACAATGTCGAAAACCTACAGTGTTTTTGAAAATTCATGATGTTTTCAAGCATTTTGGCCTGAATGAAAACCCTCGATGTTTTCGCATCCTTGTTTACCTTTGTGACAATGTCGAAAACCCTATGTGTTTTCGATCTTTCGCTGAAAACCCTATGTGTTTTTGACCTCGCACTTCTGCCCTATTTGATGTCGTTTCCTATCTGTGCAAGTGCAATGGATGGTGGGTCCAGGTCTGTAGGCTCTTCCTGATTGGTTGTCGCATGGCCGCATGTCAGACTTTTCTGACATGCGATCATGCGACCGCTTACCACCTGTCCACATGGGTCCCAGTTTTTCTCAGTTGCCAGGTGTGGTTAAAGCTCGGACAAGATCTGTGGCTATCACTTGTTTGCATGGAAAAGTTGCACAAGGCTTATTTCTTACGAAGTTGTGATTGATTGCCACTTGTCCTGTGCACCCAAGTCTTCAAAGGTTTTAAATTCATTGGTTGTCGCATGATCACATGTCAGAAATTTTTGACATGCGACCATGCGACCAGTTCCTTCCTTGCGCGTGGGGCCCATTGGCGAGATGGAAATGGTCCCAGAGGCAATGATGTGGTAGCAGGGGGTTGGCTGTCACATGATCGCATGTTAGATTTTTTTGACATGTGATCATGTGATCGGTTGACACGTGTCCCTGGGGCCCGGTCACAGGTGGTAATGTGGCATCTTCTGATTGGTCTGAGGTGGTGACAAGGCTTGTTAGTGGGCCCATTGTCTTTTGTTGCAAAGGTGCATGTTTTGCATTGGTGGGGGGCAGTGACATGGTGCTAACGTGGAGGCTTGCCGCATGTTCGCATAGCCCTTTTTCTGGCTATGCGATCATGTGACAACTACTGGCATCATGGTTGCAGAGTTAGGGGGGGTCCACTATGTTGGTGTTGACGAGTTGTTTGATTTTGCTTGTCTATTGACTACTGACTAGACTGATGACTTTTCAAGGGGCCCGCGACTGTTGTGAGATTAAATGTAGATCGCCCAATTTACCAAGAAGGGATTGAATCTACGGCCGTGTTTTAAACTTTTGGGGGTGACTGTTGGAGCTTAGATTCAAACTTGTAGAGGGTTTTCGAGACAAAAGGCACTGGTTTTAATGCTTTTCTCACAGATTTCTTGCTAGTTTGATGGTGGTAGATGTTGTGATCTAGCCCGAGGGTCCTGCTGATCAGTGGCATGATGGTTTCATACCCGGTGATGAATCTTGGTGGTGTGTTGCATGTTCACATAGCCCAATTTTTGGCTATGTGATCATGTGACAACCTTTGTTTTGAAGGGTTTTCCAACAATTTGGTCGTATGCGATGAGTGCGGTAGCTCAGTGGTAGTTGCGAAGTTGATGGTGGCTAAGGTTTTGATTGATGCTAGAGATCTCCATGTTTTGTACGTGTGAAGTCTTTATGCTTTCTCTGGCATCAATTTTTTGTTCTTCCTACAACAAGAAATCACTTCTATTTGCATCGCAGTTAGCCTGTGGTGATGAAACCAATGTAACTGTACATCAGATTTGATCTGATTTTCCTGGGTTTCTAAGCTTCTCTATAATCTTTCATTTCTTATTGTACTGGGTGGTTGCAGACTAAAGTTTTTCCCTAATGATCGATAGCTTGTTGCAATCCTTGTTCTTATAAAGGGATTTTCATGATCATTAGGAAGGGTTCTAAATTTTTTCAGTTCTAGGAAAATAGAAAACTCTGTCACATTGCATGTAAGCTGAATAGAATTTCTAGAAGTCTTTTGTAGGTTATTGAAGTGGTAGTCTCATTTCTAGTATAGACATGTACATGCCTCATCATACTTAATATAACTATTCTCATGCTTTCAAGTCTCTCCTTGGTGTCAGTCCTATGAGTTTTGGATTTTCTGGTCCATTACATTGGGTTGCCTTTGTATGTGTTCTATTCTTTAGTTCTTGATCTAGGGTCAAGTGAAATATACTTCAGATAGGGCATAGATTCAGTTTGGTTGTCTACAGAAGGATCTTATAAGTAGTGGATGGGCTGAAATAGTTATATTTATGGCTATGAGTCTCTGACAATAGTTGGTTCATGTTTCTATACTTGCATTTGATGATTTGCCCAATGGATAATGGCACTGATCAAGGAATAGTATATTCAGTTGAGTCCAATGTTTGATGGGTTTTGGCTATTTCTTGCATCTTTATATATCAATACCATTTTTATGTTGGTGGTAGTAGTAGGAGTTCCTCTCTAGTCTTCAGACTCATTCTGTGCAAATAGGGTTGTTTGTATATGAATTGGCTTCATTGGGGTATAGGTTACCTGAAGGGGTTTGAAGGCTATTCCACACTAATCTATCTACAGGCCTTTTATTCACCAAAAGGATGGCATGAGTGTGTAGATAAGGCAATACCCACCTGAGTGAATGTGGAGCTCAAAGAAGGAGGATTTATCTCTATCCTCATCAATTGGATTTTTTTTCTTGTCAAGCTTGAGTGCCTAACCTATGATGCAAGCCCAACCATTTGATTCAAGTTTGTTCTTGCAAGAAAAAGTTCCAACAAGATGGTGACTCTGCTGGGGAAGGAGTAAAAGACAGCAAGCTCCCTTGCTTGGCTGGATCATCCCAGAGTCTTGGTTGAAAGAATAGAGTCAGATGAACAAATTAGCATTTTCTAAATTTTCTCACCTAGTTAAACAAAGAATATATTTCCCCTCTAAGGAGGTGGTGACTCTACATTGCAAAATCTGATGGAGTTCCATGGTGAGCTCAAGATCTACCCTGCCTTCTAGTCAACAAGGTCTTCTGCTACAAGACTCCCAGGTACTTCTCAAGTTTCAAATGTACCTTATTAAGTGATCAAGCACTAAGAAAGGATAAGGTGTGAATAGAGGTTGCATACTTCAAGTTTTCAGTTGTATCTCTGCAAAATTCTATGGAAGTATTGCATTAAATCAAATGGAAAATCAGGGGAAAAGTCAGTCTAGGTGGTTGGGTTTTCTCAAGTTGGATAGACCTTTGGACTATGTTCTTCCAGGGTCCCCTCACTCTTCTCCTAGTGAACTTTTGGATCTAATTCCTACCTTTGATTGTAAGTTTGATTTAGCAGTCAGACATGTCCTAGCATTCTATAGATTTATTATAGAATATCAGATTTTTTATGAGGATGTTAGTATGATGTTTTTTGGGAGATCCCTCAAAGGGGTTGCATCTAATTAGTATCTAAATCTGCCCCCAAAATGCATTTCTTCTTTGATTGAGTTTAAGTGGTTGTTCTTAGAGAATTTTGCTGATGATGATGAATGGAAAAAGTTGCAAAGAGACCATCAGCAAAAGGGGAATGAATGTTGTATTCCAGAGAAATCCATTTCTAGTGTTGAGGGTACTTCTTCTGATGAATCTTTGTTAGAGGAGTATTTAGATTGTGGCAGTGAGAAGGAATCAAAGTCAAGGTGTGCAAGATTCTCCATTCATTCAGAAATGTTTGAATGTGAATTCAGTGGTTATTCAGGTGAGGATGATGAAAGCAGTGATGCTGATGTGTCCTCATGTGAATCAGATGAGGCATGGGAGGAAGAGAGTAATGATGGAAGTGAACACTCCTTCAGTGAGGAGTATGAAGACAAGGAAGTGGTGTTTGAATGTGATATCAGTAAGTTTTCATATGGTTCTAATTTTTCTTCATGTGCTATGAGTCTCCATGAGGTTGAGATGGGTACTGATTTTAAAGTGTTTTCTAATGCTTTATATGATGAAGAATTTGACTATCAGCCCATTTTTTATCATGATGTTCAACATGGTGCATTGCATGGAGTTATCAATCCATTGTTTGAAGAACATGTGGAGGTCTCAGATCCATTTGAATCAAGGTGTTCATTTTCCACCCGTGGGTATGAATCTGACTATTCATTTGAGGTCCAGTCAGTTACACATACGGAAATGCAAAGTCAAGATATGAATGAAGCCTTTCTGTAGGTAGAATATGAGGCTTTTGTGTTTCCAATTCATAGCATGCATGAGTCAATAGATGAAAATTAGTTTCAGTATAGTGGTGTTGATCATTGACATGCTGAATCTTTTATTCATAGTGAGCAAGGAGAAGAGAGTGCAAAATTTTTTTACATGCACTATGAAGACAGTTACTTTGTTCTTCCTGATTTGCTGATTGAACATGTTGACAAGCCTATGGAGACAAATGAAAAAAAAATGTCTGGTGTGCCTCATGAAGGAAGAAATGAAAATCAGATTTTTGACAGAGGCATTAATTAACTCATGTTTGCTACTGCAAGGTTTTGTAAAAAATGCACATTCTGTAAATATCTTTCCCTTTCCTGTTGTGTGTTTCTTTCCTGGTCTGTTCCTTGTGTTTTTTGAGGTCTCTATTTTTTTCCAGTGGGTGGTTTACTTCTTCCCCAAGATCTGAGGTCCTCATTGTATCTGCAGGAGATACATGTCCCCAACTAGAGCCACTGTTAGGCCATTTTTCTATCATAGCAAAAATCCTTTGAAAATGGCCCATTTCCTTGCAAGTTTTCTTGAGGTGTCCTACCCTATGTTCTTCATTGTGTCACCTTGCTCTAGTCCAAATTGCATCTCCTGAATCGCAAAACTTAGGGAGTTATTAAAGTTTTAAGGTCTGCAGGAAACAGTTTTAGAATCTACCATAGTGTCGAAAACCCATAGTGTTTTTGAAAATCCATGATGTTTTTGACTTTTTTGGCCTGTATGAAAACCCTCGATGTTTTCTCATCCTTGTTTACCTTTGTGATAATGTCAAAAACTATGTGTGTTTTCGATCTTTCATCGAAAACCCTGTGTGTTTTTGACCTTGCACTTCTGCCCTGTTTGATGGCATTTCCTATCTGTGCAAGTGCGATGGATGGTGGGTCCAAGTCTGCAGGCTCTTCCTGATTGGTTGTCACATGGCCGTATGTCAGAATTTTCTGACATGTGATCATGCAACCGCTTGCCACCTGTCTGCGTGGGTCCCAATTCTTCTCAGTTGCCAGGTGTGGTTAAAGCTCGGACAAGATCTGTGGCTGTCGCTTGTTCGCATGGAAAAGTTGCACGAGGTTTATTTCTTACGAAGTTGCGACCGATTGCCACCTATCTTATGGACCTCAATCTTCAAAGGTTTTAAATTCATTAGTTGTCGCATGATCGCATGTCAGAAATTTCTGACATGTGACCATGTGACTGGTTCCTTCCTTGCGTGTGGGGCCCGTTGGTGGGATGGCAGTGGTCCCGAAGGCAGTGGTGTGGCAGCCTGGGGTTGGTTGTTGCATGATCACATGTCAGAGTTTTCTAACATGTGATCATGTGAATAGTTGACACATGTCCCTGGGGCCCAATGGCAGGTGGTAATATGGCATCTTTTGATTGGTCCGAGGTGGTGACGAGGCTTCTCAGTGGGCCCATTGTATTTTGTTGTGGAGGTGCGCATTTTGCATTGGTGGGGAGTGGTGACATGGTGCTGACATGGAGGCTTGTCGCATGTTTGCATAGCCCTTTTTCTGGCTATGCGATCATGCGACAACTACTGGCGTCATGATTGTAGAGTTAGGGTGGGTCCACTATGCTGGTGTTGTTGAGTTGTTCGATTTTTCTTGGTTGTTGACTACTGACTGGACCGATGACTTTTCAAGGGGCCCGCGATTGTTGTGAGATTAAATGTAGATTGCCTAATTTGTTAGGAAGGGATTGAATCTATGGTCATGTTTTAAACTTGTGGGGGTGACCATTGGAGCTTAGATTCAAACTTGTAGAGGGTTTTCAAGACAAAAGGTAGTGGTTTTAATGCTTTTCTCATAGATTTCTTGCTAGTTTGATGGCGGTAGGTGTTGCGATCTGGCCCAAGGGTCCTACTGATCAGTGGCATGATGGTTCCATACCTGGTGATGAATCTTGGTGGTGTGTCACATGTTCGCATAGCCCAATTTCTAGCTATGCGATCATGCGACAACCTTTGTTTTGAAGGGTTTTCCAACAGTTTGGCCATATGCGATGAGTACGGTAGCTCAATGGCAGTTGTGAAGTTGATGGTGGCTAAGGTTTTGATTGATGCTAGAGATCTCCATGTTTTGTATGTGCAAAGTCTTCAAGCTTGCTCTGGCATCAATGTTTTGTTCTTCCTGCAACAAGAAATCACTTCTATTTGCATCGCAGTTAGCCTGTGGTGATGAAACCAATGTAACTGTACATCAAATTTGATTTAATTTTCCTGGGTTTCTAGGCTTCTCTATAATCTTTCATTTCTTGTTGTACTAGGTGGTTACAGACTTAAGTTTTTCCCTAATGATTAGTAGCTTGTTGCAATCCTTGTTCCTATAAAAGGATTTTCATGATCATTAGGAAGGGTTCTGAATTTTGTCAGTTCCAGGAAAATAGAAAACTCTGTCACATTGCATGTAAGCTAAATAGAATTTTTGGAAGTCTTTTGCAGGTTATTGAAGTGGTAGTCTCATTTCTGGTATAGACATGTACATGCCTCATCATACTTAATATAACTATTCTCATGCTTTCAAGTCTCTCCTTGGTGTCTGTCCTATGAGTTTTAGATTTTTTGGTCCATTACATTGGGTTGCCTTTGTATGTGTTCTATTCTTTAGTTCTTGATCTAGGGTCAAGTGAAATATACTTCAGATAGGGCATAGATTTAGTTTGGTTGTCTATAGAAGGATCTTATAAGTAGTGGATGGGTTGAAATAGTTATATTTATGGCTATGAGTCTTTGACAATAGTTGGTTCATGTTTCTATACTTGCATTTGATGATTTGCCCAATGGATAATGGCACTGATCAAGGAATAGTATATTCAGTTGAGTCCAATGTTTGATGGGTTTTGACTATTTCTTGCATCTTTATGTATCAATACCATTTTCATGTTGGTGGTAGTAGTAGGAGTTCCTCTCTAGTCTTCAGACTCATTCTGTGCAAATAAGGTTGTTTGTATATGAATTGGCTTCATTGGGGTGCAGGTTACTTGAAGGGGTTTGAAGGATATTCCACACTAATCTATATACAGGTCTTTTATTCACCAAAAGGATGGCATGAGTGTGTAGATAAGGTAATACCCACCTGAGTGAATGTAGAGCTCAAAGAAGAAGGAGGATTTCTCTCTATCCTCATCAATTGGATTGTTTTTCTTGTCAAGCTTGAGTGCCTAACTTGTGATTCAAGCCCAACCATTTGATTCAAGTTTGGTCCTGCAAGAAAAAGCTCCAACAAAGCCTTTATTTATTTAAAAGCAATTTCCTCCCCTTTTATTAAATAAATAGCTCCCACTTTTCCTCTTATCCTAAGTTGCACAAATAAAGCATTATTCTTATTTTATAAAAAGAAGAAAAGCACTATTTGTCTCATATGGATACAAAAGTCAACTTTTATTTTCTCATTGGAGGAGATTTGTGCACATGGATTGCTCCTCTTTCAAGCTCCACCCTTGATTAAATATTTTGGCTCTTAATTTCCATGGTCCATTCCTTTTCAATTCCTTTAAAAGGAGAACTTCTCATTCTTAGATCCCAATTTTGAATGCTAATCTTATGCTGCAGGATTTCTTGGAGACTTTGGAGCTTTGGAGATCATTCTTGCATTCTAGTTTCATTCTTTCATTCTAGTTTCATTATTGCATCTTAGCTTTCATGGCATCTAGCTTAGTTTCCTTTATACTCTAGATTATCTCACATAGATTAATTAGTGAGGTTTTGTAACACTTATATCTTTCATTTTCATATCTTAGCTTGCATCTTCATTCTTAACATAGTTGCATTGCATCTTCATTGTTGATTCTTGAGGATATTGGCATTCTTTACCTTGTCTCTTTGAATCTCCTATTGTGTGGTTTACTAGCAAGGTTGCATGCTTCAATAGCTCTAGTTGAGAGCACCATCAACATCATTGTGACTCCATGCCTAGGGAGCTCTAGGTTTCTTTCTCAAGGTTTCCCATTCATGGATTCCCTTGGAAGTAATGACTTAGAGAAGTGCACTATTTAGTGTGTACACTTCCAAGTTGATTATTTATTTTGAAAAAGTTACCCCATTCCATAAGTTTCAAATAAGTGAGTCTATTTTAGCTTTGGCCAAGAATGATTTATTTAAATATTTACAGGAAACATATAAAATCATTGAAGAGACCATTTATACTCTTCAAATAATTGTGTTTTATTGTAACATAGACTATTCTAGTAGTATAAAAGAGAAGTGCAAAGGCTTATTAATGTAGTAAAGGATTTGACTATGTCTGTAGATGAAAAAATTCATGAGAAAGAGGAAGAAATAAAGGATATGTTGTTATAGGAATTAAAGGGTAGATGTGCAGATTATTTTTTTGGTCTTCATCATCTTAATGTGAAAGGTTAGAACCCTCTTGATGAAGGTAATTATTTGTATGAATATAGTCTTAAGTGATCAAAGGCCACAAATAAAATATGAGAAGAGATTGAATCTATAGAGTTATCCATTCAATAGGTTCATAGTACTTTCAAGATTTCTGAAGATCTAACTAGTACCGGGAGAATCACCACTAAGAAGTTACACAAAACATTCTTTTCATTGCAACAATAAAGAGAGAACATTATTCTTCCCATGGGTAATCTTTAGTAAATGTGTGCAGACTACATTACATTAATGAATTATGTTATTTTGAAGGCACAAAAATTCACCTTGATTGACCCTGGCTCCATTGAAGATCGAGAAACTTTACTCATATCAATTCATGTTCATGTTTGTCTTCTAATAGATGTTATTTAGAAGAGGAACAGTAACAAGGGAAAAATGGGTTGAAGCACTCCATAAAATTAAGAAAACCTCTAAGGAAGGAAAATCTGATAAAGCTTGAAGTGTTTTGAGTTGTTGAGTTTGTGAAAAAAAATTATTCGTATATAGTTTTTGAGGAATTACCCTTTTTTATTGATGTAAAAAGGGGGAGTAATATTAACAAGAAAAGAAAATATTTTTGGAAAAGGACAAAAATAGGGTTGCTCATCATAGGGGGACTTTTTGGCATTTTTACATATTTCACTTTCCAAAAAAAATCCCATCAATGAAAAAGGGGAGATTGTTAATTATTATCATTAATGCATTTTTATTGATGCCATTATTCTAGTCATTTTAAAAATCTTATGTTTTTTCCATCTCTAGGTACGACAATGGTATTATTGGTTCTTGTTTCAATTTATTGCATATCACATTGATATTTTGGAAGACCTATTTTTCTTAGCAAACAATATCTTTTGATATGGCCAACATGTTTGACACATTTTGGTAATGTTATCACAAGAATTTATCTTTTGTCCAAACCAACATGAAAGGATATTGCATTGATGCTTGTCTATATTGGTAGCAGCATCAAAACAAGAATTAAGATGACTATGATGTTATGATAGATGATATTTTATATACATAAATGTGATCTATTGATGTAGATAGAGAACTGATATATGTAATTTAGTGATTGTATAGAAGGATTGTTACTTCAGTAAGAACTATATTTTATGCATATACAGATGCAATTCTGACAGTTCATTTTTGTATTTAATACTTTGACTACTGGGCACCTTCCATCTATAATAGTTGGTTTTTTGTTTTTGGTAGTGAGATGATCAGTAGTGGGCCACACCATTAGTGGGACACCCCTAAATTTAGTAATTGGTTACCTAATACTTGAGAGTTAACCATCTCTATGGTTTTTCCCATCTTGAGATTCCATGATAAAAATCAAGTGTTATGTGGTGTTGTGTTAGTTTATTTCTACTCTTTCCTTTTCACCAAGTTTAAATTATGTTATATGGATAGCTATTTAAAAGTTTTAAGTTTTTCAAGGAAATACTGATTTACCCTCCCCTCTCATTATTTTAGGTACTCAACAAATACAACTATTAATATTGTTTCACCGACATAATCTACACTAAAGAAAATTTGACATGCAAATGGGCTCACTTCACAAACATTGGATGTGCCACATGCAATACTATCACCTATGTCATTTCCACTAGTCATGACTCTTACAATTTCATATAATCTATCAAGGTGTTGTCATAATCTAATTCTTATAGCCTATGAAACTTCCACCAAAATAGAAATTGTAGTGTGTCCATAAAGTGGGATGCCTATTTCTACCAATTTAAAATGCATGCAATCAAATTCTCCTACCAAGTAAAGTTTCCACCTTGTGGAATTAGGCCTAGGCACAAAGTGACATCATAGGAACAATCATAAGCCAAAATAAATAGTAAATCGCCAAACTAATGGTAGGGCTTGCAAAGGTTTATACATCTTAATATCAATGTTATCTCTTGTTAAAGGCATTTTCAAAGCTAGTAAGAAATCAACTATTAGGGTTCATGATGTCTATAAACATCTTAAAATGAATATGGTTTTTCATCATGTCATCCATTGCATTATTCTTCTAACCATATTAATTAAATATTTTTTATTCATATAATTAAGCTAATTTTTCATCTAATAATTTAATATTTTTTAATTATTTAGTGGAGCTAACATTTTCTCTATTAATTAAATATTTTTATTATTTAATTAATTTATCTTTTTTTAACAAAAGACTTTAAGGAGCCTATATATATAATAATAATAATAACAGGAAATTACATATTTGTTTATTTTCCATGGCTCTGATGTAACTAGGTCTACTTCTAAATTTACAATACAAAACTAACAAAAAACTCCTACAATCATTGTCATCCATTCAAATTTACAATAGACATTAGCTTATATCATGGCATATAAAAAACCTAACTAAACTAACTATTGCATTAGTTATTCTTCCATGTTGTTTTCCTAGAGTATTGTTTCTCCTTGTTCATCCTTAACATCAACCTATGCTTGAACATTGTGATGCACATTATTATGGATATGATTAGGCTACACATAGTGAAGGGGAGATCTAACATCATGTAGAATCATTGGCCTTGGAAGATGATCTGGAAAATCATTAGCCATTGGAATATCTTGCTATAGCGGTTTGTGTTCATTATCTACCAACACCAAAAGAGCATTAACCTTGTCCTTAATCTTCTCATACATTTCATCTCCAATGGAAGGTAGATGAGTTTAATATGCAGAAACTAGAAACCTAGTATTTTGTAGCTCTAAGGTGTTCTTAATTGCTTTATAGTAAAACACATAAGCATACCCCTCTAGTATATAATGACAGGTAAGTAGGCCTCCTATAAGCCCTTTCTCCAACCATAAATCATAACCCTGGACTATAGCTAGAAACCTATTGTCTTGGAGAAAGACCTCCCTAACCACCTTCTCTAAAATCACATTAACCATTGGCAACGATTGAAGAAAATAAAATGTGTTTGATAAAAATATTGAAGTAATTTGCGAAGGTAAAATTACCCTCCTTTCTATTGAAGCTAAAATATCATCCCCAATTACCTTCTTTACATTCATCCTAAACTATTGGCAGTGCATGTGAAGCATTTGTTAGGAATGGGAACACTGAGAGGGGGGGGTGAATCAGTGTTCACTGTATTTTATCTTTTTACTTAATCTTTAAATTGAACTTAAATGCTTAAGTACTAAAATGAAAATCCACATAAACATGAAATATGAAATCAACACATAACACCAATATGGTTATGGGGAAACCCAAATAGGTAAAAACCCCAGTGGGAATTGACACCCACTAATATTTTGTACTAGTGTTTTATGATCCTTGTTAGAAGATCTTTAACCCTATTAGGAGTTGTTTTATAATGTATTAAGTATAGTAGACATTGTCAAGGGTCAGACCCTATTAGGAGTCTTTTACAATAGTCCCTATTAGGGGAGTGGACACACTATCCTAGAGTTCACTGCTTAAGTGGTGAAGGCTACAACCTTCTGATCTCAGATACACACTATATCTGTAGGATGAACTGTCACTATGACACTGCTTTTCAAATTAGTTCCTTTGATGCGCTGATGCTTGGACCTCTTGCAAAGCTCTAATACATCTTATAGTCTCTTCACACACTTCTTCTCTACTTGTCACAACTCTCCATCAACTACTATCTCAATTACAATAGGTGCATCTCATATTTATATGTGCATACAAAATAAACAACTAGGTCGGCCCTTAAATCTATTACATACAATGCATCCAATTGAATTGGCTCAAGCATGTTTACAAACAAACATATATACATGTCAGAAACCTAATTACAATGGGCACATAGCCTTTGCATCATTATAATATAACCACAACTCAAATGATAACAGTCATCTACTTACTATGTTCTACACTGGCGCATAATGGCTGTGTAACTTCAACTGTCTGTATCTTTCTCATACTTGCATATCTGATCATGCGCTCATAGACTAAGCTTTAATATTGTCTAACCAACTTAACTTCTAGGGTACATACCATAACTTAGTCATTCACATGTGTGTTAATGCTCTGAGCTTCAAGAACTCTGTACACTATCCAGTCTTCAACACTTAGCTGATTTATGATCTTCCCATCAAGTGCGCTAACTCCAAACTGCTATATGACTTTTTTGCCATAATGACAACACTATACTAATTCATATACATTAGTATAGCCAACTTGCCAACAATCTCCCCCTTTTTCATTGATGGCAACAAAGGAATATGGTCAAGTTGCTAACTATCCTTAATACAAAAAACTTGTCTTGTATCTCCCTATACATATCTATAATCCATATTCTACATTAATGACAAAGGTGTGTCAAAAATGAATCTACAAAAACTTACTATGATAGAACATCTAGACATGCAATCTACATATTTTGGATCTCCTTCTTCCAAAATGTGATCAACAAATTTACAATCTGTAGATGGGCACATAAAGCATACTGTAGCTTCTCCATCTTCTCCAGATCAGTGCTATGACCTTGATCATATGTCACCATGGTTGGATCAATCTCCTTGATATTCTGATTTAGTATGTCTAATGAGGATGCAAGAGCATTCCTTAGCTCAGTCCACCTAGCCCTTATCTTGATCATCTCTTTTTCTGCCTTATCAATTTTTTCTAACTGTCCTTGGTAGACATTTTTGCACATGTTCACATCAATAGATGGATCTTCTACTAATTTCCTTATGATGTCTATCATGACTTCTACCTCTTGTACCTTTTTGTATAGATCACTAGTTAACTTGTCTTGGTTCATACATTTTGCAATGATATTTCTTCCCTTTGCTGCAAACTCCTTCAGGGATGCTTGACCAGCCTTTAGTGAGCTTAGGTCAAGTGTATAGGTGCTAACCAATTCACTTAATCTCTTCTTCAAGTACTTCTCCTCTGCAACTAAGAATGCAAATTCCTCCAGGCTAGAGAAATTATTTTTGAATTGTCAAATGACTACACTTACATCATCAACAGAGTGTACCTTGGACACTTTCTTGTCTATGGGTAAAAAAATGTTCAGTATGTTCACTGACTCTATAAGGAGAAGATCCCTCATCACTTGTTTCTCCTTGGCCTTCTCCATAGCTAAGACACTTGACTTAATCAAGTCTTCTTCTCCCCATGAGTCCAAACTAGTTGTGTCAGGTGTCAAACTTGACAACAATGTTGTTGAGGGAGTGATGGGAGTGCTATCCATCACTTTTTGTTTTACCTTGATTTGTTCAGCTGATGTTTCATCTTTTTGTTCACTTCCTTTTACCTCTTCTTCTTCTTTTTGTTTTTCAGCTTCTTTTTCTTTTTTTTCTTATCTTCCATCTTTTCTTCTTCTTTCACATTAGTTATATCCTCAATCAAAATTTATTCTTGATGAGTAGGAGGAGTGTTACTGCATAAGATTTCAGCTTCTTGTGTTCTCACAAAAGATTCTTCAAACTTGTCCAACTCAATGGCAATAGTCGCCATGGCTATCTCCACATTATCAATGATAATGGTGCTATCTTTTAGTAACTCTGTCATGGTTGCAGAATTAACTATCTATGTTTGTGTTTCAAATACAGGCACTGAGTCTTGAGGACCTATCACTGATGCATTAGTGGGCTCTGCCACCTTGAATTCCTTTAAGGGTGCTTGTGTTGTGGGTGCAATAGCTGGATACATGTGTCTTATTCATAAAGACCTTCTCAAAGGCTTTCTCTATTTCCTTAGCCACCAAATCATAGTTTTTGTCCATTATATACAAAGTCCTTGACTTTGTTCTAAGATCTGGCTTCACCAGATCTAACAATAGAGATTTCTCTTCTAAGGAACATACTGGAAGAGTGCCATCTAAAATAGTTTCCCTTATCCTTAAATCCTCTTCAATGTCTTGTCTCTTTTGGAATTCTAAGATGTTCCATACATTGTCAGGGATCATAGTCTTAAGTTCGAAGACTGTCTTCTTGAACTTCAGCATGTGTTTGACTAAAATTACATGTATCTTAGATTTTTCTATCTCACTATATTTTTCATAAAACTTTCCTACTTGATCAATTCTACCCTCATCAATTATTCTTGCACTTAGCACACTGAGACTAGGTTTGAAACTTACTTCAAGAGGTGCTTGTGAGTTCTTTCTGTTCCTTGTTACTCTTGAGGATGGATGACCAATTCTAACCTCTTTCTTCCTCTTCGGCATTGCCTTATACTCAGGAGGAGTAGTAAGGTCAATAATTTCTTTGGGCATAGAAGGAGTAACATCAGTACTACCCTTCTATTCATCAGATTTTTCAATATTCACTTTCTTCAACTTAGGATCATCTGATTCTACCTTTGATGCATCTGTGCTCTCTAATTCCAAAGAAATATTTTGTTCCCTCGCTTTGTCTAGGTCTACTTGAGACACTCCATGTATTCTTAATATCATAGAGGTAACCTTGGAAACCTTCCTTTTTGTTGTTGCATTGTTCAGTTTAGCATCTACCTCTCTTGTCTTCTCCTCATAAGTTCCCCATCTTGGCTCATTGGGGTCTTTAGGTGTTGCTAATAGAACTTGAGCATAAGCCTCTATAATAGGCTCTTCCACTTCATATCCTAGTGGATGAATCCACTTTATTCTTGGTTCAACGGCCTCCATGCATGGTGTGTCTGTCTCAACCATAAAACAAATAGTATCCTTGTATTCCTCAATAATGTTCTCTAGTATCATGTACCTCATCTCTATTTTGACCTTGAATATCTTCAAATCTAGTGTCATGTAGTCTCTTAGAGTGCTCTCTATAGATGCCTTGAAAGATATCTGAGGCATGGTAGGAATAGTCTTGTCTAGGTATGAATCTGACACCTTTCCAACAATATGGAAGTACATATAGATAATTAGGGACCCAAACCTAAATATCTTGGTTTTATCATGCTTGATTTCTCTGATGTTATCAATTAGTTGTGCACACAAGATCTCACACTGGTTGAACTCTCCATTTTCATTAACAATTCTTATGGGTGCAAGAATTGTGGCTACAGACACACTATTTACCCTTCTAGTGTGTTGAAACCTGTATCCATGTATCATAGACATCAATTTGATGTCATATTTCTCAATACACTCTATGGTCATTCTGCACCTATCACTTCTTGACTTGCAAGTTTGTTCAACAATATTCCTCACATCTTTACTCACAAGAAGGATGGCACCTATCCTTGAGAGCCCTGTCATCTCATGAATTAGGTCATGATTAATTTTGACCGGCACTTCACCTATCTAAAATAGGTCATCATGAATCCTACTCAAAAGAATCTTGATCCATTCTGATTCATAGAACTCATATGTCATAGCATAATCCACTATAGGGTGATTATCCTGATGTGCATACTCATCCGAGAAGGTTTTGTCTAGTTTTAACATAGTTTCCATGTGCACCCTTAATTTGTCCAATCCTACTAGTTCTTTCTTACAGTAGATGTATGCCCTAATATCCTCGACATGCATAATGCCCATAGGCATGTGGGAGAATTCCCCTTCTAGGTCATCTAGTGTATATTTAAATGGATGCCTCTTAAACACATATCTTTTCTTCTCTGCAATATCAAATACTATAGGAGTAGTCATCACTTACTAGGGTTTTTGTAACTGATCAAATGCACAGCAAATCACTTGAAGAATCAAACTGCAATCCTTCTCAATCAACTGCTAAGGCTCTTCTACTCTTCAATCGCTCTTAATTTGAATGTAATGAGAGATCTTCTAACTTTTGTGTACTTTAAAGTAGAAATTCTACCATTAATGCTTGTCACGTAAACTAGGCTATCACTTGGAAATTTCTAACTTTCATTCTACAAATAGTTAGCTAGTGCACTCTTGCACGAAGGTTCCCTTAGTCTCCAAAAGCTTAAGTCCAAAGGTGCATACTCTAAGAATGAGTATACCAGCCACGCAGTGGTCTAGAGCTAAATTAGCTCCCCCTATGACCCTAAGGGCCATTCATCTAGATGTAGAGGGTGCGTCCACTATGGATGCATCCAGTACATACTCATCAACCTTATCTTTCTTTGCTTCTCACCAAATCATGCTCACATCCTCTGAGGCTTTCACAAACTTGACTTCTCCTTTGGGATCCAATACTGATTCGTTGGTCTTTTTAGGGCTTTCCTTACCTTGCATCCTTGATCTACAAAACTTTGAGATGTGTCCAGCCTTGTAACAAGAGTGAAAAATGACTGGAGGCCTTATATTCCTCGGTGCATTGACATGAGTCACCTTCTTATGTTGTTTAGCTGAGTGACTATTATAGTTACATATCTGATATGTAACATTTTGAGAACTTCTTAGATTTGACTGATTCTAATTTCTTTGATTATGAGTCCTATTCTTTTGACATGTCTTGCAATTCATATCTCTATGACCAAATTTATTGCACGAATAATAGTAACAATTGAAAGGTCTTACCTTTGTACAGTTCCTTGCTATGTGTCCATGCTTGTTACATACATAACAAGTGTAGTCTACTAGTTTGCATTCATTCTTAGGTGGTTCAATATGATCCTTAGTTTGACTTCCAATCTCCTTAGTATCTGAGGTGACTTCTGGTGCTTTTATTCTTGCTCACATGTTGTCAATCTGATTTTATGCTTCATTGTATCCAATGCAGCTAGTATCTCCTTTAGCTCTTCTTGCATACAACTGAGATTCTATCAAATCAGAACTGGTGTGTAATTTGTCAATGTGATTCTTTGCATCTTTTAATTCAGATTCCAATATTTCTTTTTTGTTTCTTAGCTCTAATATTTCCATGTTTGCTTGCCTCAATTCTTCATTCAGTTGAAGGTTCTCTTTGACCTGTTCATCATAGACTTCCTGATTGTTAGTCAGCTTATCATCAAATTCTTCAAGTTGTTCTTTTAAGGATGTATTTTCTTCATTTAGCTTCTTGACCATTATCCCTAGATCACTAGTAGAGCATTCTTTAAAATCTTTCCTTAGCCTTTTGATAACTAATTGAGCATCACTAAGTTTTTCCCTTAGTTCTTTAGTTTCTCTTTCAGATTTGTCTAGGTCTTCAAGAGCAGCTTCCAGATTTCTTTTCAAATGTTTCATTTCTACTTTTTCCATGATCTCCACAAGTGGTTAAACTTCTTTTTTGAGGACCAAAGCTCTGATACCAATTGTTAGGAATGGAAACATTGAGAGGGGGCGGGGGGGTGAATCGGTGTTCACTATATTTTATATTTTTACTTAATCTTTAAACTGAACTTAAATGCTTAAGTACTGAAATGAACATTCACATAAACATGAAACATGAAATAAACACATAACAACAATATGGTTATGGGGAAACCCAAATAGGTAAAAACCCCAGTGGGAATTGACACCCACTAATATTATGTACTAGTGTTTTATGATCCTTGTTAGAAGATCCTTAACCCTGTTAGGAGTTGTTTTACAATGTATTAAGTACAATAGACCTTATCAAAGGTCAAACCTTGTTAGGAGTCTTTTACAATAGTCCCTATTAGGGGAGTGGATGCACTTTCCTAGAGCTCACTACTCAAGTGGTGAAGGCTACAACCTTCTGATCTCAGATACACACTATATCTACTAGATGAACTATCACTCTGACACTGCTTGTTAGATCAGTTCCTTTGATGCACTGATGCTTTGACCTCTTGCAAATCTCTAATACATCTTCTAGTCTCTTCACATAGTTCTTCTCTTCTTGTCATAACTCTCCATCAATTACTATCTCAATTACAATGGGCACATCTCATATTTATATGTGCATACAAAATAAACAACTAGGTTGGCCCTTAAACCTATTACATATAATGCTTCCAATTGAATTGGCTCAAACATGTTTACAAAAAAACATATAAACATGTCAGCAACCTAATTACAATGGGCACATATCCTTTACATCATTAGAATATAACTGTAACTCAAAATGATAACAGTCGGTTGCTTACTCTGTTCTTCACTAGCGCACATTGGTTGTGTAACTTCAACTGTCTGTATCTTTCGCATACTTTCATATCTGATCATGTGCTCATAGACTAAGTATGAATATAGTCTAACCAACTTAACTTCTAGGGCACATACCATAACTCAGTCATACGCACATGAGCTAATGCTCTGAGCTTCAGGAACTTTGTACACTGTCCAGTCTTCAACACTTAGCTGATTTTTTATCTTCCTATCAAGTGCACTGACTCCAAACTACTATATGACTTTGTTGCCATAATGACAACACTATACTAGGTCATATACATCAGTATAGCCAACTTTCCAACAACATCATCCCCATCTGCTCATCATTAATTTATCTTTTAGTCCTATACAATTAAATAATTTTTAGAAATTATTTAATTAGCTTACACTTCCCTCTCAAATTAAATAAATTAAAATATTTATTTAATTTTATCACCTCAAATTTTTAAAAAATATTATTTACTTATTCTATGCATTTAAACCCTAGCTAATGTTGGCATCATACTTTGTGTTGTCATGGATGTCAACCTTTGGTGTGGCATTGATCTTAGCTTGTTGAATATGTGACATTGATTGATGAAGAATATTTTAAAGAATTTTTCTAAATGATTGATGAAGAATATTTGAAGTATGATGGATGTTTAGAGGTTCTTATAATTGCACTAAGATAGTTAGTCATATATCTAGAAGATAGAAATATGACATGCAAGAAAGAGTATGTGAATATCTTATGGGATAATTCTCTACATAAGGTGATGATGCAGTCTTGGCTATACTTGGATTGTTTTTTAGTATGTTTCACTATTATTTTTTTAGGTCCCTAACATTTTTATAGAGGAATTGTTGCTTGGTGTTATGAGAAAGTGGCTAGTATCATAAATGCGTTGAACAAGTTTGGAAAATGTATTGCATTAATCTACATTAGAACTTTAGGAATCAGGTTTTGTGGACCTATTCATATAGAATGTGCAATGTTTTATTTCAAATATCTTGAGTTGGTTTTCTCTACAAGTGAAGATATATTTCTTTGAGTACATGGTATCACTATCAGTGAAGGTGTTTTGTCATCATATGATTTGCAGTGAATGGACTTAGGTCATATGTATCTAGATACACCTTAGAGAATGAATCAAGAGGATGTTGATGATTATTCCAATATTATTTTTGCATTGTGTTCTTTACATCGAAGGATATTTTGGGTTGATCAGTATCATACTTTTTATGCTTTTCTATATGTGAAATTTGTGCCTATCATAGAAGAATGTTTTGATTATTTTCATTTGATGAAGAAATGTTTTGATGAATTATTATGATGTTTTGGGTCCCCTTTATCTCCTTGGTTTGATCACATTAAATATGTGTATTTTCTTAAAATGGACACACTCCTTATTTAAGACCTTTTATCTCCTGTCCTTTATTGACTTTTTGGACCATGGATGGATTTTTTCTCAGATCCCTTTTTCTCCTGTTCAGCCTTATTTTTCCTGATTCTTCCCTTAATCAAAATAAGTTCTCTAAGCCTAACAACTACATAAATATTCACAAGTCAACAAATACAATTGATGATCAAGTGTCTTTTACATCCAAAGGTACAACTACATTTTCCTCTATGTATCATCCTAATCATAAG
Source organism: Chamaecyparis obtusa (assembly GCA_027943335.1). Taxonomy (NCBI): domain Eukaryota; kingdom Viridiplantae; phylum Streptophyta; class Pinopsida; order Cupressales; family Cupressaceae; genus Chamaecyparis; species Chamaecyparis obtusa. The sequence continues at coordinate 207,360 of BSBK01004825.1, forward strand.
TATACTACTTTATCTGAACCTTTACACATGGTGATTACAAAGTTGATTAATTCTAACATTATTAAACTTCCTCATATCCATCCTATTGACACTAGCAAACCAATGCCTAATACATTTGATCAAAATACTTTTTATCAATACCATTGTCAACCTGGTCATGATACTCAAATGTGTTATGCTTTGAAGAATGTTAATATTATGAATAAGTACATAGAACCTCATAACCAAAATTTTCAAATTTACACAAACCCTTTTCTTTCTCATTCAAAAAATGTACTCATTAATCAACCTTCTTCTTCAGTTACCAACATTAGTTATGATGATAAGGTAGAAGAAGCTAATCATGTGGTTAATCATGTTGAGTATCAAACTCAACCTTTTCTTAAACCTTCATCTCATATCACCTTTGATGACTCTGATATTTTTAAAGAACCTAATGGTCCTCTTTACATTACTTATAGGGTTTCTCATATCCCTTCCCATGGTATTTTGATTGATCCCTCTTCCTTTGTGAATGTTATCACTAAATAACATCTTTTTAGTAAAGGATTGCATAAGGATACCTATGATACATCTAGTGTTTTGATTCAAACTTGTAATGGTTTTCTTTATCACCCTCAAGTTTATATTAATCTTCTTGTGACTATTGTTGGAAATTTTGTTTACACTACCTTTTTTGTCATTCCTACTTTAGAACAATTACAAGTTAAGCTTGGAATTTTGTGGCTTTCCTCCATGAAAGATATAGCCTCTCCTATTCATAAGAGAATAAAATTTTCACATAAAGGAGAATTTATCACCATTAATCATTCCCTTTACAAACCTTCACTTCCTCAAGATTGTGTTGATATATATTTCTTTTAGCCATCTCTTCCTCAAAAACTTCCTAACCGTATTGATCATCTCTTTCGATCCTATCAATGTTACAAGGTAGAAAATATTCTTCAGCTTAGCCTTCCTAAGGATGATACTCCTGTAGTTGTCTTACCTACCCCACCTATTCCTCCACATGTTATTTTTCAATCCATGGACATTCCCTCCCCGGAACCTATGATTGTGGAACCTAATCCTTCAAGTTTATCTCGTAAAACCGTTCGTAAACAACATGCTTGTTAGCGTTGCAAGAACCATCAAGATAAATTTAAGGATCATTCCCTTTCTTCTCACACTACGTATTCCTCTCAACCTTTTCCTTCCTTTGATCAACCCATTCTTGAGCCTTTAAAGGAAGTTAATCAAAATAAAAATATGAAAAAGGATAAACATGATGATCTTGTTTGTAGTTTAGATTCTATTAATCTTGATATGGAAGATACTCTTGATGATGATTCTAATGCATATGTTAGTGATGATGAATATGACAATATTGATATGGATTATGAGTTTCCTAACATGTTTTCTATGCATCTTACAATAACTCGTAGTGAAGAGCGCGGTGACTCCCACCAGAGTCCTTGCTTAGATCTGGCGGTGGTTCCTACTATGTTGGATGTTGTTCCTCTTGAGAGTTACTCACCCTTCCCTAAAATTTTAGGCCAAGATGAGGGGAATGTCACATGCTTTATGTGGACTTCTCTATCACGATAGTCTTTGTGTGTTTTTATTTTTTTTTCTCCCGTATTGTGCTTTTTTTATATGTTTTGTCTAGTTTTCTTTGGGTGATTCTTGACTGCTTCATTGGCACAAGATGATAAAGTAGTCAAACATGTTGTTTGATTATTCTATTTGTATCTCTCTCCTTCTATTTTTTTGTTACATGTTGTTTTGTTTATGTTTTATTGTTTATAAATGTTCCCTAGTGTAGTCTACTTGGATTCTTGCGACATAGTAGCACCAATTCTTTTTCGTTTCTATGTTGTTAGCCCAAAAAGACTCTTATTCGTATTATTTTTCCTCCATTATTTTTTAGTTATAATTCCTTTGAGGAATGTTGACATTTCATACCTAATATAATATTACATATTATCATATGATCATACTGACCCCAAAGTTAGTGGATCCCTTCATGTTCTCTCTTTTGTTATGTGTTCATTTCCCTTGGAATGTTCTCTCCTAGGGGAATTTCATAGTGGAAACATTCTTCATGGATGCATGTATGCTTTCATTAAAGCTATTTCTTCTTTTGAGGAATTTTCAATCTCTTTAACATGGCAGCATACACTCCACTCACTTTTTGTGCACACACACATTGGTAGTTTTGTCTCCTCTATTGAACTATTGACAATTCGTGGGGGATCTTTTCTCTTTTGGATTTATCTTTGGATTACTGACAATCTGGGAGGCCTGATCCTTATGTTTTATCATTCTTGGAACTATTGAAATTCTTGGAAGCATGATCACCTTTTGACCCCTTAGGGACAAACACATCCTTATGCCCAAGTCATCTTTCGATTCTTCTTTTTGGGACATGGAGTTCCCTTAAAGTTGAATCCTTTGATGAGTTGACTACTATGCCACAAACACTTGCTAGACCATTTAATTCATATTTTATGTGATGAATATAATTCCACACACACTTTCTAGACCATTCAATACCATCCTTTGCTACACCTTGGTTTTCTTTTTCTTTTGTTTCATGTAGTTGTTAGGAAAGGGAACACTAAGAGGGGGGTGAATCAGTGTTCACTGTATTTTATCTTTTCACTTAATCTTTAAATTGAGCTTAAATGTTTAAGTACTAAAATGAACATCCACATAAACATGAAACATGAAATCAACATGTAACACCAATATGGCTACGGGGAAACCCAAATACATAAAAACCCCAGTGGGAATTGACGCCCACTAATATTTTGTACTAGTATTTTATGATCCTTGTTAGAAGATCCTTAACCTTGTTAGGAGTTTCTTTACATTGTATTAAGTATAGTAGACCTTGTCAAGCATCAGACCTTGTTAGGAGTCTTTTACAATAAACCCTATTAGGGGTGTGGACACACTGTCCTAAAGCTCACTTCTCAAGTGGTGAAGGCTAAAACCTTGTGATCTTAGATACACACTATATCTACTGGATGAACTGTTACTGTGACACTGCTTGTCTAATCAGTTCCTTTTATGCGATGATGCTTTGACCTCTTGCAAAGCTTTAATACATCTTATAGAATCTTCGCACACTTCTTCTCTTCTTATCTCAACTATACTACAACTTCCATGCTAATTAAAATGGGCACATCTCATATTTATATGCGCATACAAAACAAATAAATAGGTCAACCCTTTAACTGATTACATACAATGCTTCCAATTGAATTGGCTCAATCATTTTTACAAACAAATATATTTACATGTTGGAAACCTAATTACAATGGGTGCATAGCCTTTACAACATTAGAATATAACCACAAATCAAAATGCTAGTAGTTGGTTGCTTACTTTGTTCTTCTTTGGCACACACTGGCTGTGTAACTTCAACTATCTATAAATTTGGCATACTTACATATCTGATCATGCGCTCATAAAATAAGAATGAATACAATCTAACCAACTTATCTTCTAGGGTTCACACCATAACTTGGTTGTACACACGTGTGCTAATGCTCTGAGCTTCAGGTACTCTGTACATTGTCTAGTCTTCAACACTTAGATGATTTCTAATCTTCTCATTAAGTGCGCTGACTCCAAACTACTATATGAATTTTTTGCCATAATGAAAACACTATACTAAGTCACATACACCAGTATAGCCAAATTTCCAACAATCTCCCCCTTTTTCATTGATGGCAACAAAGGAATATAGCCAAGTTGCTAATTGTTCCTTAATACAAAAAACTTTTGTCTTATATCTCCCTATACTTATCTTTCTATCTTATACCTCCTTATATATATCTATAACCATATTCTGTACATACTCCCCCTTTGACATTAATGACAAAGGTTCTTCAAAACTATATCCACAAATACTTACTATGATAGAACATCTGAATATGCTATCTGCAAGTTTTGGATCTCCTTCTTCAAAAATGTGATTAGAGAATTTACAATTTGTAGATGGGTGCATAATGCATACTGTAGCTTCTCCATCTTCTCCAAATCTATGCTAGGACCTTGATCATATGTCACCATTATGGCATTGATCTCCTTGATATTTTGATTAAGCATGTCTAATGAGGGTGCAAGAGCATTCCTTAACTGAGTCTGTCTAGCACTTATCTTGGACATCTCTTTTTCTACCTTCTCAATCTTATCTATCTATCATTGGTAGACATTATTGCACATGTTCACATCAACTTATGGATCTTCCACTAATTTCCTTATGTTGTCTATCATAACTTCAGCCTCTTGTATCTTTTTGTATAGATCACTAGTCAGCTTGTCTTGGTTCATACAATCAGCAATAATCTTTTTTCCCTTTGTTGAAAACTCCTTCAAGGATGCTTGACCAGCCTTTAGTGAGCTCAGGTTAAGTGAAAATTTTCTAACCAATTTGCTGAGCCTCTTCTTCAAATATTTATCTTCTGCAACTAGGGATGCAGATTCTTCTAGGTTAGAGAAATTACTCTTGAACTGTGAAATCATTGTACTCACATCATCAACAGAGTGTACCTTAGACACTTTCTTGTCTACTGGTAACAAGTTGTTCAAGATGTTTACTGATTCTAGAAGGAGGGGATTTCTCATCACCTATTTCTCCTTGGCTTTCTCCATAGATAAGATGTTGAACTTGATCAGGTCATCTTCTCCCCAAGAGTCCAAACTGGATGTGTCACATATCAAACTTGACAATAATGCTGCTAAGGGAGTGATAGGAGTGATATCCATCACTTCTTGTTTTACCTTGATTATTTCAACTAGTGGTTCATCTTTTTGCTCACTTCCTTTTACCTCTTCTTCTCCCTTTTTTTCATCTTCTTTTTCTTTTTATTCTTCTTTCTTTTCTTCCATCTTTTCTTCTTTCTCATCTATTATAACCTCAATAAATAATTCTTCTTATTGATTGGGAGGAGTGTTACTACATAAGTTTTCACCCTCTTGAGTGCTGAAAAATGCCTCTTCAAACTTGTCCAGATCCATATCTGTGGCTGCCATAGTAACTTTTACATTGTCAATGAATATTGAATCATCCTTAGGTGTCTATGTCATGGGCATAGTCTTCTCTACCTCTGTGGATGTGTCAATTGCATGCGTTGAATCCTATGGATGTATAGATTGTACATTGATGGTCTCTGACTCTTTGGAAATCATAGTGGGTACTTGGGCTTTGGGCGCAGTAGTTGGATACATGTGCCTATTCATGAAGACCTTCTCAAATGCCTTCTTTGTTTCCTTAGTCACCAGTTCATAGTTTTTGTCCATTATATGCAGGGTCCTTGACTTTGTTCTTAGATGAGGCTTTACCAAATCTAATAATAGTGATTTTTCTTCTAAGGAACATACTAGGAGGGTTTCATCTAAGGTCTTTTCCCTTATCCTTAGATCCTCTTCAATAGCTTATCTCTTTAGGAACTCTAAGATGTTCCACACATTATCAAGAATCATAGTCTTCAATTCTAGGACTATTTTCTTAAACTTAAACATATGTTTGACAGTCATTCCATGTATCTCTGATTTGTCAATCTCACTATATTTTTCATAGAACTTTCCTACTTGATCAATCATTCCTTCATCAATGATTCTTGTACTTAGCACACTAAGAATAGATTTGAAACTTACTTCAAGAGGTTCTTGAGTGGTCCTTATGTTCCTTGTTACTCTCGAGGATGGATGACCAATGCTGATTTCTTTCTTCCTCTTAGGCATTGCCTTATACTTAGGAGGAGAAGTAAGGTCAATGGTTTCTTTGGGCACAAAAGGAGTAACATTAGTATTACCCTTCTGAATATAAGACTTTTCTATCTTCACCTTCTTTAGCTTAGGATCTTCTTATTCAGTCTTTGTTGTTGTTGTGCTCTCAATTTCCAAAGAAATCTTTTATTCCCTTGCTTTGTCTAGGTCTTCTTGAGACACTCCATGAATTCTCGAGATCTCTAAGGTAACCTTAGCAACCTTCCTTTTTTTTTTTGCCCTATTTAACACTGCATCAACTTCTCTTATTTTCTCCTCATCGGTTCCCCATCTTGGCTCATTCAAGTCTTTAGGTGCTGACAATAGAACTTGAGCATAAGCCTCTAGAATAGGCCCTTCCACTTAATATCCTAGTGGATGAATCCACTTTGTTCTTGGTTCAACTACCTCCATGCATGTTGTGTCAGTCTCAACCATAAAACAAATAGTATCCTTATAATTTTCAACTATCTTCTCTGGAATTTTGTATATCATCTGCATCTTGACGCTAACTGTCTTCAACTCTAGTGTCATGTAGTCTCTTAGAGTGCTCTTAGTAGATACCTTGAAGGATATCTGGGGCATAGTAGGAATAGTCCTGTCAAGGTATGAATCTGACACCTTTCCAACAATATGGAAGTACATATAAATGATCAAAGACCCAAATCTGAATCTCTTGGTCTTATCATGCTCGATCGCCTTGATGTTATCAATTAGTTGTGCACGCAGGATCTCACACAAGTTGAACTCTCCATTCTCTTTTACAAGTCTTATGGCTACAAGAATTGTGGCCGTAGACACACTGTTTACCCTATTGGTGTGTTAGAACTTGTAACCTAGTATCATGGACATCAATCTGATGTCATCTTTCTCAATAGGCTCAATGGTCATTCTGCACCTATCTTTTCTTGACTTGAAGGTTTTCTCAACAAGCTTTCGTACATCCTTTCCTACTGGAAGAAAAATGCTTATCTTAGAGAGGCCTACCATTTCATGAATTAGGTCACTAGTAATTTTGACTGGTACTTCACCTATCCAAAATAGGTCATCATGAATTCTGCTTAGTAGAATCTTGATCCATTCTGATTCATAGAACTCATATGTCATAACATACTCCACTATAGGGTGATTATTCGACTGTGCATACTCATACATGAAGGTTTTAATTGGTTTCAACATATTTTCCATGTGCGCTCTTAATCTATCCAATCCTACTAGTTCTTTTTTACAGTGAATGTATACCCTAATGTCCTCAACATGTATAACACCCATAGGCATGTGGGAGAATGGCCCTTCTAGGTCATCTAGAGTGGATTTGAATGGGTGCCTATTAAATACATATCTTTTCTTCTCTACAACATCAAATACTATAGGAGTATCCATCACTTACTTCTATAATGCTTTCTCAAAGGTTTCCAAGAGATTCTAAATCAGCGTGACAAACTAGGGTTTTTGCAACTGATCAAATGCACAGCAAGTCACTTGATGAATCAAATTGCAATCCTTCTCAATCAATTGCTAGGGCTCTTCTACTCTCTAATCAATCTAAATTTGAATGCAAAGAGAGATTTACAAACTTTTGTGTACTTTAAAGTAGAAAATCTACCATTAATGCTTGTCGTGTAAACCAAGCTATCACTTGAAAATTTATATCTTTCATTCTGAAAAGAATCAACTAGTGTGCTCTTGCACATAGGATCTAATAGTCTCCAAAAGCTTAAGTCCAAAGGTGCATACTTTAAGAGTGAGTATACCAGCCGCGTAGGGGGGTAGAGCTAAATTAGCTCCCCCTATGACCTTGAGAGCCATTCATTCAGATGTAGAGGGTGTGTCCACTGTGGATGCATCCAATACATACTCATCAACCTTGTCCTTCTTTTCTTTTGATCAAATCAAGCTCTCAGCCTATGAAGCTTTCACAAAATTGACTTCTCCTTCAGGATCCAAAACTGGTTCTTTAGGATTTTTAGGGCTTTCTTGACCTTGCGTCCTTGATCTGCAAAACTTTGAGATGTGTCCAACCTTGTTACAAGAGTGACAAATGACTAGAGGCCTTATATTCCTTGGCACATTGACATGAGTCACCATTTTACATTGTCTATCTGAGTGACCATTATAGTTACATATCTGACATGTAACATTCTGAGAACTTCTTATATTTGACAAATTTTAATTTCTTTGATTATACTGAGTCTTGTTCTTTTGAATTCTCTTGCAATTCATAGCTCTATGACCAAATTTATTGCATGAATAACAATAACCATTAAAAGGTCTTGCCTCTGTACAATTCCTTGCTATGTGTCCATGCTTGTTACATGCATAACAAGTGTGGTTTGTTGGCTTGTGATCATTCTTAGGTGGTTCAATATGATCCTTATTCTAACTTCCAGTCTCCTTAGCATCTGAGGTGCCTTCTGGTGCTTTCATTCTTGCTCACATGTTGTCAATCTAATTTTGTGCTTCATTGTACCCAATGTAGCTAGTATCTCCTTTAGCTCTTCTTGCATACAATTGAGATTCTATCAAATCAGAACTGGTGTGTAATTTATCAATGTGATTCTGAGCATCTTTCAATTTAGATTCCAAGATTTCTTTGTTGTTCCTTAGCTCCAAGATTTCCATGTTTTCTTGCCTCAATTATTCATTCAATTGAAGGTTCTCTTTGATCTGTTCATCATAGAATTCCTAATTGTTAGTCATCTTATCATCTAATTCTTCAATCTATTCTTTTAGAGATGAATTTTCCTCAATAAGATTTTTTATCATAATCCCTAAATCACTGGTAGAATATTCTTTCATATCCTTTCTTAGCCTTTTGATGACTAATTGAGCATCACTGAGTTTCTCCTTTAGTTCTTCAATTTCTTTTTCAGATCTATCTAGGTCTTCAAGAGCATCTTCAAGATTTCTTTTCAGATGTTTCATTTTTTCTTTTTCCATGATCTCCTCAAGTGGTTAAACTTATTTTTTGAGGATTGGAGCTTTGATACCAATTGTTAGGAATGGGAACACTAAGAGGGGGGGGTTAATCAGTGTTCACTATATTTTATCTTTTCACTTAATCTTTAAACTGAGCTTAAAGGCTTAAGTACTGAAATGAACATCCACATAAACATGACATATGAAATCAACACATAACACCAATATGGCTATGGGGAAACCAAAATATGTAAAAACCCCGGTGGGAATTGACACCCACTAATATTTTGTACTAGTGTTTTATGATCCTTGTTAGAAGATCCTTAACCTTGTTAGGAGTTTCTTTACAATGTATTAGGTACAATAGACCTTTTCAAGGGTCGGACCCTATTAGGAGTCTTTTAAAATAAACCCTATTAGTGGTGTGGAAACACTTTCCTAAAGCTCACTTCTCAAGTGGTGAAGGCTACAACCTTCTGATCTCAAATACACACTATATCTGTTGGATGACCTATTACTATGACACTACTTGTCTGATCAGTTCCTTTTATACGTTGATGCTTTGACCTCTTGCAAAGCTCTAATATATCTTATAGACTCTTTGCACACTTTTTATCTACTTATATCAACTCTACTACAACTTCCATGTTAATTACAATGGGAACATCTCATATTTATATGTGCATACAAAACAAATAACTAGGTCGGCCCTTTAACTGATTACATACAATGCTTCCAATTGAATTGGCTCAAGTATGTTTACAAACAAACATATTTACATGTCGGAAACCTAATGAAAATGGGTGAATAGCCTTTACAACATTATAATATAACCACAAATCAAAATGCTAACAGTCGGTTGCTTACTCTATTCTTCTCTGGCACACACTGGCTGTGTAACTTCAATTGTCTGTAACTTTGGCATACTTTTATATTTGATCATGTGCTCATAGAATAAGCATGAATATATTCTAACCAACTTATCTTCTAGGGTGCACACCATAACTCAATTGTACGCACATGCGTTGATGCTTTGAGCTTCAGGTACTTTGTACATTGTCCAGTCTTCAACACTTAGCTGATTTTTTATCTTCTCATTAAGTGTGCTAACTCCAAACTACTATATGACTTTTTTTCCATAATGACAACACTATACTAAGTCATATATGCTAGTATATCCAACTTGGCAATAGTAGTTCACAATAAGTAACACAAACCTTATTGGGCAAGTTGGCTACACTTTCATGTTCATGACATCTCTTTTATTTTTTGGATTTGGATATGATGAATACTCAATTCTCTTTGGGCCTTGATGATTTATTTTTCTTCTTAGCCATGATAAGATAAAATTTAAATTTTTGATCTACTTTACCATGATTTTGAGGTAACTCATACTCCTACTAAAGTGGGGGCGAAATGTATCATCTTAAAATGGACACACTCCTCATTTAAGATCTTTTAGCTCCTGTCCTTTATCAAATTTTTGGACCATAGATGGATTTTTTCTTGGTTCCCTTTTCCTCCCATTCAACCCAATTTTTCCCAATTTAATATGTGTAATTTCCAAGACCTCAGAGTGGGCTCTTTATGGGCCACCTTGAGAACAAGTTGACCAAGTCAGCCCCTTCTTGGAATAGATCGATCAGGTTGATCTATTCTATAATAGGTAGACCTATTCCCTAGGGGTTGTGAGCCTCAAGCCTGGTGTTGTCTCAGTGATTCAATTGGAAAAAGTTGGTGACCCTGTCAGCTTACTTTGTTTTCCCACCTAGAAACTAGTATAAAAGAGAGCTTAAGCACCTAATTTTAAAAAGAAATAATAAATAAAAGGAGAAGAAAGAAATAAAAGGAGGTAAGGAAGATTTGATGATAGTAATCTCACATTCATGAATTCAACCATTCAAGTCTTCAAAAGATTCAAGGATCCTTTGTGGGCATCTTTCCTCTTCAAGATCTAGAATATTGTTTGCCATCAAGGGAGGAGATCTAAATTGAGGAATTTATCATCTTCTTCATTTGATGAACACTTACATCCATGGATCCATGAAGTGGTTTTGGTATATCCATAGCATTTATGGAGATTTTCTACATTTAAAGTTCAAGATCAACATACAAACACAACAAAATCCTTATTGACAAGGGTTTCTTCAAGAAAGGTGAATATTTACTTTTGTCTTGTTTCATTTACACATTTACATTTAAATTCAAGGTTGATTACTCAATATGGGGATTGACCAAGGCAAGCCCTCATCCACCCCAACCCCAAAAACCTAGTATTTTATGTGCAGGAGTAGGATCTTGGAATTGTGGGTACAAATCTGGAAGTTGCAGACACAAATCTACCAAAAAAATTTGGGTCAACTTTAGTAAAGTGTCCTAGGAACATGGTGACTTGGTCAACCTAATTTAGAACATGATAACATGGTCAACTTGTTTCTAGCAACCTGAGATTCTCAACATTTTCTAGGTTTTTAGTCATGATCGTAGATCTGCAGTCACAAATTCATCTATAGGTCTAGGACAATTATTTTCAGAGTAGAAAATAATATTCCTCTTCATACTTCAAGGTGATTACCTCATTATCTATTTCACATATTATTTTAGATCTATTTTCACATCTTAATTGGACTGACTAGTTACATTTAGCACCTAGATCTCTATTGCTTATCTTGCTAAATCAATTAGTTCAATTTTACAAGTGCATTTACACAACCTTAATCAAATCTTACATTACATGAAAGAGGAATTTCTTTTGTACTTCCTTAGTATAATTTGGGTTTAGCATTGGCATCCCTTTATCTCCTTGGTTTTTGTTAATCTAACTTTAGTTATATTGAGAGTTATGCTTGGAAGCCCCTCTTTCTCTTGTATTTCTAATGTTAGTGTGGAAATGGTTAATTAATGAACACATCTCACATAGTTTACATTACTAAATTCATTGACACCATTTTCCACCTAAACAGTATGCATGTTTATATTGGCATAGTTTGTATAAATATTGTCTATCCTCTAGAGGTTGACTTGTTTGTAATTCCAAAGGGAAAAAGAGTATATATTTGGATGTGATGGATGGATTAAGGTGTGATAGAACTAAGGTATGTGTGAGATAAATTTTCAAAAATATATATGTGATGAAAAAAAATTAAGCAATTGAATGTGAAGTCAGTATGGAGAGTTGACAAAGAGAAGAGGTGTGGATTGTAGTGATTGAGAAAGAGCTTGTAGTGATTTATCATGAGATCCTATACATTTTATTTAATCATGTTTTATTGTGTCTACTAGAGGAAAGTGTGTCTCTTTAGTATTCCTATGAAAATATATTTATTATGGATTAGCAAGATCATTAGCATTTGGCCTAAATTATTGTAATTATTTTTTATTAATAAAAGCAAAAAAAGAAGGGTGTTAACCCCTACAAAATAGCTTCTACTAGGTTGTTCAACCAATAGAACTAGTAAAAGAGACCTCAAACATAAATGGAATTACAATAGTTAACAAACTAAGAAGCCAATTGAGAGAGGATCAACAAAAGATAAAGTAGATGTGCCTAGTCCCTTGGTTTTCTTCTCTCTAAACCTAGAATGCAAAGCCATTCCTAGGAGAGGAAATATAGTAACTTCCTTTTTTTTTCCAACTCATTATCCTATATGTTTTCATGAATAATACAAAATGTTGTGGTCACAATGTACAAAATGCTACTCTCAAAAATGGTAAAATTCTTCATCCCCTTGTCCATCTCTAGGTAATGGTTCATCAAATAAACCACTTTACCCTTGAGGGATTCAACTCTCTCCCTTAGGTATGTGAATCCCAAACATCTATTGCACATTGAGAAAACATCTTACCCCTCTTTTCCAAAATCATGTGAACCCTCTTACCTATCAGGAATGAAATAGTTGAGGATGTGTTTCTATCACTTGTTCCATATTCTCTACCCATCTAACCTTCTTTGGCTACACATTGACAACCTGATGATATGGGTGATTAGGTGTTGTTTTTAATTTAATTTAAAATACTTCCCCTTATTTTTACAAGTTTTTATTTACCTTTATTTCCTTCCTCCAAGTTGTGTGGCCCCTAATAATGCCACCAGAGACTTTTATGTGACCTAGTAAATCACATTCAACCATGCTAGATTTTCATTGGTCTAAGACCAAAACCTATTCTTTAAGGTCCACCTTCCATTATGTGTTGATGTTGTGGGTCCCTCGCATATTGGTGTCTCTATCTAGAATAGTGTTTCCCATCCTTCTAATAGTAACCATGTTTCTCCATCCCATATTAGACGACCCTAGATTCATGTTTCTTCATCTATAGACCTACCCAAAATAGTGCTCCATCTAGTGACCATTATCACTTAGCCCACTCAAATCCATTTGAAACATCTTTTGGGTACCACAATTTCCATTTATAGAACCATCACTAGGCTTAAGTTGTTTTTCACTATCATGTGTAGTCGTGTATTTTTGGAACTCTCCAATATCCTTTAAATTTATAAACTCTACAGTGCTTTCCCCTTCCTTATCCATTATCCCTTTAATAGTAAGAAGGTTATAATGATATTTTTTCAATCCATGTGGAATAATAGCCAGTATTTACCCTCTTTTTCAAATTTACACTAGCCATTTTCCTTGATACAATTGACATCTATAATTGGTCTAAGTAGTCTACCTCTAGCTATTCCTCTCGTCCTATATAATTTTCTTAATTTGAATGGAGATATTTTCATCCTTTCTCCAGCACCAAATCCCATTTATTTTTAGTCCTATAGCTACCAAAGATCCTCATGTTTTATTATATCTCACTATCAAATGAAAAATAATTATTATCCCTAATAAATGAAGGGATGACATGAAATCAATATTTCCATAGATGCATATCAATTAGATTCAATTACTTATTTATCCTTTATAATAAGGGATATTATGTTAAGGGGGATGTTCTCCTCCTTCTTCCAGCACCTGATAACATTCATGTCTAGAATAATTTCTACCATTCCATTTACAACTTTTTTTCTTCCCTATAAAAATTCTTAACCACAAAATCATTTAATTTGGCTAAAATTTTCCTAACATCACCCTTGAAATTATCTCAATAGACCATCCCATTTTAACCTTTCATTTCTCATCATATGTGATAAATTTAGAATCACCTGCAATCACTAATGTTTTAATTCCAATTAAGAAGGAAAATGTAATGCCCCAAAGAATACCCATACCTTCCACCTAATTATTGGTAGACCTATTCAAATCATTTGTGTAGATCAAAATCATCTTTCCAATGTGGAATTTTTTTATGCCACCACTAGAAGCCTTCACTCCCCTCACCTAACCATCAAGATTTAGTTTATACAAACCTAGAATAGTTGGATTCCACTTTATTTTTATTCTTTGCTAAGCCTTGGCACTATTGTACACCATATACTTACCCAACAGCCACTAATTCCTAGAAATTTAGTTATCATAAGGAGTTGGAAGCCAGGTGGCCAATTTATCCATAGTTTCATTTATGTTCTCTATCATTAATTTGTTGAAGGGTTAAAAAACACATCCACTAGGGCCTCCAAATATCTAAAATGTATGTTACTTCACTCCTTCCAAAGACTCCAATATAAATGGGGGGAATGCATTTCTAGACTTTCCTAATGAAGGGGTTGTGAATAGGACAATTCCATTCCATGGGAAGGGTCTAGACAATGTTTTTCATAACCCATGGTGTAATACCCTCTCTTATGGTGATACTTGGACTTTATGATTTGGACATTTTATTATGATGGTTAGAACTATATGTTTACATTTATATTTTATGGATGATGACATGTCTATCAGATGTTTAGATAAACTCATTTATGATTATCATTGATATGTTCATGAAATTGGAAATCATTTATCTTTACATTTTTTATAGAGCTAACCCAAGGATTTGAATCTAACCACTATTATCTATGATATTTTATATTCTATGTATATATGTGTCTGATGTGTTTTCATGACTCAGGACGAAGTTGTAGTTACTCACTCAGTTGAGGTCCACATGATGTATCGATCCTAGTCATTTGTTTGCATATGTCTGATTAGTATGTATATCTATATGTGCACATGTATCTCTTCTCAGTGATGTAGGATTGTAGGTACCAGGTGTCATCTCCACATGGGCTCATAGGTCTGAGAGATCCCTCAAAATCCTTGATCATTGTTGTTGTTATGGAGATGTCACCAAGGTTCCATGAGAATGAACTGTACCTCTGATCCTTTTATCCTTAGGTGGGGAGTTCCTAAGTCAGTCCCTTGTGTGGATGATGTATTTCTCTGTCCTCTCAATTTGTTGGTTTTGTGGATCTTGTAGCTGGTTTCTTGTCTTTTGCATTCGTTGAGAATGAGGTTTTGAGTATGGT
Source organism: Chamaecyparis obtusa (assembly GCA_027943335.1). Classification (NCBI taxonomy): domain Eukaryota; kingdom Viridiplantae; phylum Streptophyta; class Pinopsida; order Cupressales; family Cupressaceae; genus Chamaecyparis; species Chamaecyparis obtusa. The sequence continues at coordinate 222,433 of BSBK01004825.1, forward strand.
AGCTCTAATTGTCTTCATGGTATGTTCAATTTTTGTTAGTAGAATATTGATGTGAATTATTGTTCATGTGAGCGTATGATTTAGTAATTTATCTTTATTAGTAGTTACTAACATGTACTAGTGTATCTTGTTAGGAACGAGTTAGTATGTGATTAAATCATGTGATTTTAATATCAATAATAATAAATAATTTTATGGTATTAATAATGTTTTATAATATTCATAATAATAAGATGTCTATGGCAATAATAATAATAAATGTTTTAATAATAGTGGTAAATTCCAACTTATGTTAGTAGTTACCTAATATATATATATATATATATATATATATATATATATATATATATATATATATATATATATATATATATATATATATATATATATATATATATATATATATATATATATATATATCACTATTGTATTTTGTATGAATAAATAATATGTTTTAATAGTAATGTTCGGGTTGCAATAATATTTATAATAATAATATATGTACACATAGGCATATGGGTGCACACATATGCATATGAATACATATATTTATATAATTTTTTGAGAGCAGGTAATTATTGTATTTTATTCATAAGCTATTTTATAAGTTTAATTTATGGGTGGCAAATAATATTTGGTAATTCCCTTTTAACTTTAGCTTAAGCAACTTAGCATAGTAAATAAACTAAAGGCAAAAATTACTATCATTTGCCTTCCTCAATAAGAGAGAGATGAAATTAGATTATTGTTAATACTTATTTATAGATCTCTTCCCGGGAATGGATTATTAAGTATTATTAAGCCTAAACTAATAACCAATATTTGGTTGGGATAGTTGCATCGATTGATTTTTCCCATGCAACTACTCCCTCAATTTTTATATATAGGAAGGAATCTCTGTGCAGAGGGGGTTGGTAGAAAGTAATTCTCAGGAGATTTTATTATATTTCTATATAGGATGACCTATTGAAATCTATAGTACTTTAGAGTTGGTTGGAAAAACAAACAATCTCAGGGAAGCTTTAGTATTTTGGGGAGAAATTTATTATTCTTTGATAGGATAGTTAATTAGATTGTTTCTAGAGGAGGCTTGGAGTTTTCTTTCAAAAGGATTCTGAAGGAGTGTTTGGAGTGGGCTGAGATCACTTGAGTCTTCTTCTCTCCGATGATTGTTTTTCGCAAGACTCCAGGTAGGAATCTATCCTGGAGATTATTTTTTTATGAGTGTGTTTTTTTTCTATGTGTATGAATGTGTTGGTGTGTGATATGATTAGAATATGATTGTTTAATGTCTATCAAAAAGGAAATATAAATGTCTTATCTTCTATGTTTTCGGGAAGTAAATTATGTATGTTTATATAGTTTTTATTTATTTATTTATTATGTATTATGAAATCTTCCTGGGAAGTTAGGAATGCTTTTTCTCATGTGGGAGGATGTGTTTATCTTTTATTGAATGAAATAGGGAATTTTAGAAATAAATAGGAAGGGATAGGAAGGTTGAGGAATGAGATGGAGTCTTGTTTCATACTCTTTTCCTCTTGTAGGCTTCTCGGTGGATTATTGTTTTTCCATTAATTATTCTTGTCTAGGGCTTGGGTAATGTTGAGGATGTACTATGGATGTGGTACTAAGGTCCTTGCATCAGGTTGACCTCAAGGAACCTTTCCTAGGCACTCTCCATGCCTTAAAAAGTTAGTTTTTGGACTTTCAGGCGATTTTGAATTGAATTTTGAAAAATTATCTTGCAGTGTCGTACGACATTGTAGTCATACCCATATGACACTTGGTCAAATGTCATATTGGAATGAATACATTGTCGTATCGGATCATATATAAATTCATTTGGAGTTTTCGAGAAGTTTTAAATTTAATTTCAGGAAAGTGTCGTGCAGTGTCGTATGACATTGTAGTCATACCCATATGACACTTGGTCAAATGTTTTATGGGAATGCATACATTGTCGTATGGGTTTTTATACAAAGTCATTTGGATTTTTTAGGGTTTCACGAGCTCAAAATTTGCAAGATTTATACAAATATAACATTTAAGTATAAGAATTAATTTCTTATACTTTAAGTTATATTTGTATAAATAATTTCTAGGATGTTTGAGATAGGTTTTAGCTTCATAGGAGTTAAGATGCAAATTCTATATTTTGGAAATTTTTGAAAAATTTCAGACTTAGCCAAATTTCAGGCACATGAGGTTTCCATAGATGGAATGTTGTGGTAATGTATGTGAAAGTTTGAACCACCTATGTATGTTCATTAGTTTTTTTTTAAAGTTATAGGGTTTACTTTTGATGTTTTGCACTTAGATGCCTTGTTAAGTTTCATGATGTGTTTAGGAATCAAGGTTAGGGTTTAGGGTTGTCTAGTGGATTAGGGCTATCCCATGGTTTCCCAAACATTCCTAATCTTTCCTATTTGTGTGTGGAAATACTTAAATGATGTTATGATTGGTTTTACTTCATGTATTATGTGTTTATGATTTTTTGGTAAGGGTAGGAAACCTAAGAACACTAGGTGAGTGGCTCTTAGTGCGTGGCTGGGGCCCTAAGTGGCTAGTACCAGGATAACTGACTAAAGAGTTGTTTTAACAAGTGATAACTTAATTTAAAACTTATGGGAATGGGTTCAAATACTAAAAATATTAATGTATGCCTCGCCCATGCCATTAGTGCTAGTAAAGGCTATGGATGGGAGTGGGAGAAGGTACCTATGAGTAGGTATGATCGAATGGTGCTTATCCGTATGAAAGGCATTTGATTCTGCATGTGCCTACTTGGGGGTCGGGGTCAAGAGTGGCTAGTACCAGGATAACCCAAGGGGTGAGGTCTATGCGATGACACTCACTTAATTTGTTTCTTAGAGTTCTACCTAGCCTTAGAACCTTTTGGGAAATGATTTGTACTTTGATTTTCTTTTTAGTTGCTATTTGGGAAAGGTTACCCCAACCCTAGGTATAGCCTAGTTATTACTCATTTTGTGGACCTTGGTGTTTATCTCCTAGCACAGGGGAGTGGGCCTTTTGGTATCCATGTGGTTGGGTGGTAATCTTTTTATCAAGGTATCTTTTGCGGATGCAGTGCTTAAGGATTCACGCTTTCTTATGTTCTAGTTTTGAAGAAGAAGACTTTGTACTTATCTTTCATGATATTCAATTAAATGTAAAGTTATTGTTACCTCCCAAGAGGAGATGAATGTAATGTAACTATTAATGTATCTCAAAATGATTTATCTGGAATGGGTAGATTTAGGAAAAAGGAAAAGGGAAAATATGAACTTTATGTAAATAATATTTGTTGGAAAAGAAAAGGATTTTGTAAGATTTCAAGTGAGATGGTAGGATCTCATTAATTTTTGATTAAGAAAAGTTAGTGAATCAAATGTAATGATGTCCTATGTGTAATGGTTCAAAATCTTAGATGAATCTATTATGTATTTTAAATGTTATATTGTTCACAAAGGATACTTAGGAATATAGATGAGTTCTAATGTTAGAGTTGAAATGAAAAAATTTTGTATTTCCTTATAAATAATCTTCACATGATACAATGTAGTCTCTTTAAGAAGAAAATCATGTTGTTAGTATGTTTAGTAAACTTAAATGGAACGTTCATATGATAGTAGGGAACCTAGGGAGGAATCTAAGTTAAACTATGTTGATGTTTTGTTCATGTAATTCTTTTTAAAAGTTCAAAAAAATTAATAATTCATTACTTAGTTTTTCTTTTCTAAATAGAATCTTTGTTCTCTTCCCCGGTTCCCTTGCGGGGCATGATACATGGGCTGTCAATTTTGCAAAATAAAATATGCCATAGTTGCTAAAAAAGGTTATAGTAGATGAAAATATCTATAATTGTCTCTCCCTCCTCATTACACATTACACATTTTTTGGATAACTATAATTCTCTTCTCAAAATATTATCTTGGATGAGTATTCTATTATGCATTACAATCTACCAAAATTGGTTGACTTTACATAGTAATTGGTGGTTCCAAACCTTTGCACTTTAATGTGGGGCATGAAACCTAGTTATCATCATTAGGTATAAAATTTAATCAATAAATCACCTTTTTGGTATTACACTAATAAAATTGATCTACACCAAAAATGAAATGGGGAGATAGGAAGATAAGGAAGATGCTATATTAGGGAGGGATAGGAATAAATATCAAGCATAATGGACATGAAATATTGAAATTTAAAAAGTGGGGCCTAACTAAATATACAATTATGGGTGCTAAATTTTTAGGATTATATATGTATCCCCCACTTTATCAAGAGTATGATACAACCTCATTCTCATGGTAAACTAGATCAATGAATTAGAAAAATTTATCAAGATTAAGGAGACAAATAAATACCAAGCCCCCAAGTGAGTTAGGCCCTTATCGAATCCAAAATAAAGATAAAAGAGAAAATCCTTGAAAGAGAGAGAAAGACAAAGAGACATGACCAACTAGCATACTAAAATATTGCAAAACATGGAATTGATTGTATAGCGAGTTATGAGATGCTAGTAAACCCATTAAAACAAAGATGATAAATCCTTATAGAAAGATTTTCTCCATTAAGGGATCCAAAAAAGAAGTCAGTATTAGGACCAAATGAAAGAAGGATCAGTCTTAGGACCCACTAAATAATGCACATTGCATGATAATGAAAGAGATGAAGATAATGAAAGCATTGTCTCCTTTGCAATATAAATTAGAAATTGCATTGAATCATTGTGTGTGTGTGTTTGAAAAATGTGAAACAAGGAGGTGGAGTGTATGCCCCCACATTAAAGAAATTGAAAATTCCATAATGGGAGAAATGGCTTTAATTGAGCATTCATGGATCCACAAGAGACATTTCCACTATGATGTGGCCCCAAGAAAGGACAAACCAAGGGAAATGAAACACATGATAGAGAAAATAAAAGGGATTTACTAACTCTGAGTTTGATATGATCATATAATAACTCATGTATATTAGAATTATGTCAAAATGAACTGTCATCATCCCTCAAAGATAGAAGACTACAAGCACAATAGAAGAAGGTCACATAAGAGATAAAAAGAAGATTCTTTTTGGGCCAACATTATAGAGACCAAAAAAATGGTTGCTACCTCTTTACATCATCCCAATCAAATAACATAAAGGTAAATTTATAAACAATGGAACATGCATAAAATAACATGTATATAGAATATAAAAGAAATGAGATACCAATAGAGGAATGTCAAGACATATTGATTCCTTTGTCACCGTGTTCCAATAGAGAAACAAGGTTCATCTAAAGAAATCTAAACATAATATATAACAAGTAGAACATCACGAGGAAAGAACATTACAATAGGAAAACATTTAAGAATCTACTACACAAGAGGATATAGTAAATCATATCACTCCCCCCCCCCCCCCCCCCCCGTCTTTATCTTTAGTATTTAGGGAATGTTGAAAACATGAAAGAAGAGAAAAATTGAGCATTATAGAAAGAACAATATCTAGTTCCAAACAAATATTGTGCTCTAAGAATGAGTCTCTTTGTTTTTCACTAGGAATAAGAGATAATAGTGTTTTAAATATATCTAGTAAATCATGATTAACATAACTAATCTTATACATTTCATTAGAATTAGTAGCATGAACATAATTTACATTCAAAACATTAAAATCATCATCAAGAGTGTCTTCTACATCTAGATTAATAAACTTAGGATCTTTAATCTGAATAGAATTATTATGTTTATTTAATTTCATATTTTTAAGTTTAACTTCCTCCCTTGGGATATGCATAGGTTGGTCAAATGGAATCAAAGCATCAGTAGGTTTCTTAGGGGAGGAAAGGTTTTGGGAAGAGCACTCGTGAGATTTAACACAATGTTTATGGTCAAGGTCATGAGAAAAATGGCTATGTTTGGTTATTTTGAGATTGGATTTGGTTTAGGATCAATCAACATTGGGTTCTTTTCTTCTTTAGCAAGGAGAATGGAAGGCATCACACTAGGTTGAGGGAAAACAATTATGGAGAATTTATAGAATATAAGAGGTGGAACTGAAGCATTAAGAGGAGGTGTGGGAATAAGTATAGGTCCATGGAAAGGAGATGGAACTATAGGAGAGAGATTTACAAGTTTGCAAATCTTCTTAATTTTGAGCTCTTGATAGGATAATAAATAGTTATCTTTGTGATGTTAAACTGGTTGAGACATGAAAGGCCAAAAGAAGTCAAGCTCAAAGTTCCCTCAAGTGGCTAAAGGTTGATAGAGATTTTGGTTAATTGTGATGATTTATCCATCATGGGTAATTTTCAAACACTTATGGATAGGAAATACTAGATTTCATGGAAGTGAGCCAAGGTAACTTGAAATTGATTAGAAGTTGGGATGACAACAAAGGTAACATCTAAGGTTTTCTTGCTAACTTCTATGGGAAAAGTAATGAACTCATAGGTAGGATAAGTAAAACAAATAAATGTTTTGATCATCACATAAAAAATTTCATAGAAATATTGTTGGATCCATCTGGTTTAAATATGTTCTTTAATTATAAAATTGACCATACAAATAGGATATATAAGAACTCTAGGAGAGGAAAGACCATTAATCTTCAAAACTATGTAATGGGGACCATTAGGTGGCCTAATAGTCTAAAAAGAATAAAATGTTATGCAAAGATCAGGTTTAGTTTTGTGTTTGGGTTCAGATCAATCAATAAGGTTGACAATGTTGTTGGCTTTAGTATACTCCACATCATATGTAATGCCCTTCCAAAGAACCTGGGAGGATAAGACCTAAAACCTCTATAAGATGAAAGTATTTTTTTGTTAATTACAATAACACACATCATTACATCTCATGTTTATAAAATATAATTAATAACTTGTTTACAAAATTAAATGCAATATTTATACAACCTAAGTCCTCACAGGTTCCCTAACATTGCTACTAAAGAAACATTATCTAACCTATTTGCATTCATAAGATATTCATTGAATTATGAGCTTTATTAGTCTACATTCATTTTAATGTACCAAGGTAGATGTTCCTAACTCATTTCTTTCATTAAACATAAGTTAATCATCTATATCATTATTCCTCTTATAAACTCATATCATTAATTCAAATTGATTTCAAGTAAATGTTGAAATTCGTGTGCCTATTCCACGGAAGTCCACAGCCAAAAAAATTTGGTGCAAGAAATGGGCACCTAATTCTTAAAATTTGGGGGCTCGTTTAGCTTCAAGTACCTGACCCGTATTTAAAAAATGGGCACCCATTTAAAAATCGGGTGTCTATTTAGCTTCAAGTGCCTAGAGAACAATGGGCACCCATTTCTTAGAAATCAAGTGGCCATTTTGTAAATGTATTTATTTATTTTTTTAAACTATTTTCCAAGTCATTTTCACAACTTTCTAAATGGGATCATGGTTTTTGACATACGGGTGCCTATTTCTACTACTACTAACAACCCCCTCAACTATTTTTCTCCTAACTCCAGGTACATACCATTGGTTTTTATTATTTTTCTTTAATTTTTATTCTTTTTTATTAAAATTTGTAGTTTAATGTTATTTTTAAATAGTTAAATGAGTAATTGTTTAGTGTCAACTTTATTTTCTAATTTACTAAATAAATAATTATATTTTATGTTTAATTTAGTTATTTTTAGTTTTAATTTGCTTTGCAAATTATCTTACCAAACTAGAAAACTAAAAAAACATAAACCTAGACACAACTAAAATAAGAAACCATCTCTCTCTCTCACCTCTCCCCTTCTCTCTCCCCCCCTCTCTCTCTCTATCTCACTTTATTGTATTTTTAAATTTATGTTTCTAAATTATGTTGTAATTAATTATAAGTCTTTCTTTGTAAGGTAAAATGTAAATTATATATTAATTGTAAATTTTCATGTTTTTATTTATATGCAGATTATATCCATAGGTGATTTTAGCATTGATGAACACTTAGGTTAGCAAGTACCTCCACCTACTCCTGAGGAATTGATAGAGAATATTAGGATAAATCTAAATGCTAATATGAGAGACATCAATACCATTAGACATGATCCTCATCCACCTCCATAGTTAGTACACCTTACAGATAGCATGCAAGGCATTGTATATTTTATATAGACATTAGACTCTAAACTAGGTAGTTTTTAGTCATGGAGGGAGTCCATGCATTCATATTATGTTGACGGCCTCTCTTATAAAGATTTCAATGAATTTTTAGTAGTAAAATGGTGTCAATGAATTTAGTAATGTAAAATATGTGAGAAGTGTTAATTAATTAACCATTTCCACACAAACATTAGAAATACAAGAGAAATAGGGGCTTCTAGGCATAACTCTCAATATAACCTAAGTTAGATTACCAAAAACCCAAGAAGATGAGGGAATGTTAATGATAAACCCAAATTATACTAAGGAAGTACATAATAAATTACTCTTTCATGCAATGTAATATTTGATTAAGGTTGTGTAAATGCACTTGTAAAATTGAACTAATTGATTTAGCAAGATAAGCAATAGAGATCTAGGTGCTAAACATAAGCAATCAGCCCAATTAAGATGGGAAACTAGATCTAAACTAATATATGAGGTACTCACCTTGAATTATGAAGAGGAATATTCTTTTTTCTCTAAAAACTATTGTTTTGGACCTATAACTAATTTTTTTAATACAAATTTATGATCATGGCTGAAAACCTAGAAAATATTGAAAATCTCAGGCTGCTAGGAACAGGTCGACCATGTCACCATATTCCAAAATAGGTCGACAAAGTCACCATGTTCCTGAGGCACTTTACTGAAGTTGACCTACATTTTCCTAGTATATCTTTGTCTCCAACTTCTATCTTTGTACCTGCAATTTTGAGATCATGCTCCTGCACATAAAAAAACTAGGTTTTGGGGGTTGGGGTAGATAAGGGCTTTCCTTGGTCAAACCCTAGATTGAGTAATCAACCTTAAATTGAAATTTGAATGTGTAAATTAAACAAGACAAATGTAAATATTCACCTCGCTTGAAGAAACCCTTGTTAATAAGGATTTTGTTGTGTTTGTATGTTGATCTTAAACTTGCAATGTAGGAAATCTCCACCAATACTATAGATCTACCAAAATGACTTCATGGAGACATGGATGTAAGTGTGCATCAAATGAAGAAGATGATGAATCCATAAATGTAGATCTCCTCCCTTTATTTCCAACAATATGCTAGATCTTGAAGAGGAAATATGCCCACAAAGGATCCTTGAATCTTTGAAGACTTGAATGTTTGAATGCTTAAAGGCTTGAATGTGAGATTTCTATCATGATTTTTCATCTCCTTATTATTCTCTCTTTCTTTATTTTCTTTTCTTTTTCCTCCCAAAATGAGGTTCTTAGGATTCCTTTTATATAATTTTCTAGGTGGGAAAACAAAGCAAGTCGATGGGGTCACCAAATTTTGAGAATTAAATCCCCAATAAAACACCAAGTCTGAGGCTCACAACCCCAAGGGAATAGGTCGACCTGGTGGAGCTATTTTGGAATAGGTTGACCTAGTCAACCTATTCTCAAGGAGAAATTTGAATTGGTTGACCTATTCTAGAATAGGTTGACTTGGTCGACCTATTCTAGAGTTGGCCCATAGGGAGCCAACTTTGAGGTCTTAGAGACTGCATAGTTGAAAAGGGAGAATATGAGATAGAGCAGGAGAAAAAAGGGCGTTGAGAAAAAATCCATCCATGGTCCAAAAATTTGATAAAGGATAGGAGCTAAAAGGTCTTAAATGAGGAGTGTGTCCATTTTAAGATGATACATTTAGCCCCCACTTTGGTAGTAGTATGAGTTTCCTCAAACTCAAAAGTATATTGAAAAGAAAGAGTTGATCTTATCATGGCTAAAGAGATGAAGAAACCATAAATCCCCCAAGAGGATTAAGTATTAATCACATCTAAAGCCAATAAATAAGAGATATGTCACTAACAAGAAAGTGTATCTAACTTTCCCAATAAGGTTTGTGTTCCTTATTGTGAACTACATGAAACAAAAGAAAAAAGAGAAAAAAGGGTGCAACAAAAGATGACTTTTAATGGTCTATCAAGTGTGTGTGGCATACTATTCAACCCATCGAAGATGAATTGAATGATCTAGAAAGTATGTGTGGGATGCTAGTCAACTAATCAAAGGATTCAACTTCAAGGGAACTCCATGTCCTAAAAAGAAGAATCGAAAGATGACCCAAGCATAAGGAAGTGTGTGTCCTTAAGGAATCAAAAGGAGAACATGCTTACAAGACTATCAATAGTCCCAAGAAGGAAAAAAAACAAGGATCGGGCCTCCCAAACTATCAATAATCCAAAAGAGCAAAGATCCCCCGTGAACTATCAATAGTTTGATAGAGGAGACAAAATTGCCAATCTGTGTGTGTAAAAAGGTGAGTGAAGTGTATGCCCCCACATTAAAGCAATTGCAAATTCATGTCTAGGATAAATAGCTTTAATAGAAGTGTACATATATCCATGCATAATGTTTCCACTATGAAATGCCCCCAGGAGAGAATTTTCCAATGGAAATGAACACATAACAATTTAAGAGAGAACATGAAGGGATCCACTAACTTTGGGGTCAGCATGATCATATGATAATATGTAATATTATATCAAGTATGAAATGTCATCATTCCACAATGGAAGTGGAACTACAACACAATGGAGGAAAAAATTGTAAGATATACAAAGAAGAATATTTTTGGGCTAGAAACACAGAGACCAAAAAGAATCGGTGCTACTATGTCGCAAGCATCCAAATAGACTACACTAGGGAACATTTACGAATAACAGCACATATAAAATACAACATGTAATGAAAAAATAGAAGGAGATAGATACAAATAGAATAATCATACAATATGTTTGACTACTTTATCATATTGTGCCAATGGAGTAGTCAAGAATTGTCTAAAGAAGTCTAGACAAAACATATAACAAAAAGCACAACATAGGGGAAATACACCATGAACACACAAAGATTACCATGCTAGATAATTCCACATCAAGAATTCCCCATGCCCCCCCCCAATCTCAGTCTAAAATTTTAGGGAAGGGTTAGCAATTTGCAAGTGGAACAACATCCAACACAATAGGAATCACTGCCAAATCCAAGAAAGGACTCTGGTGGGAGTCACTGCACTCTTCACTAGGAGTGATTGTAAGTTGTGTAGAAAGTATGTTAGGAAAATCATAATCCATATCAATATTCTCATATTAATCATCACTAACATGTGCATTATAATCATCACCAAGAGTATCTTCCATATCAAGATTAATAGAATCTAAAATACGAACAGAATCATCATGTTTATCCTTTTTCATATTGTTATTTTGATTAACTCCCTTTAAAGGCTGAAGCATGGGTTGATCAAAGGAAGGAAAAGGTTGAGAGGGAGATGTAGTGTGATAATAAAGGGCATGAACCTTATCCCTATATTGATGATTCTTTTGATGCTAACGAGCATGTTGATTATGAACGGTTTTACGAGATAAACTTGAAGGATTAGGTTCCACAATCATAGGTTCTCATAAGGGAATGTCTACGGATTGAGGAATAACAAGTGGAGGAATAGGTGGGGTAGGTAAGATAGCTATAGGAGTAGAAACCTTAGGAAGGTTAGGCTCAAAACTATTTTCTACCTTGTATTGTTGATAGGATCGAAAGAGATGATCAGGACAGTTAGCAGTTTTTGAGAAAGAGATGGCTAAAAGAAATCTATATTAACATAATATCAAGGACATGAAGGTTTGTAAAGGGAATGAATAATGGTGATAATTTATCCTTTGTGGGGAAACTTTATGCACTTATGAATATGAGAGGTTATATCTTGCATGGAGCAAAGCCATGAAATGCCAAGCTTAACCTAAAATTTATCTAAAGTAGGTATGACAACAAAGGTAGTGTAAACAACCTTACCAACAATACTCATAGGAATATTAATAGAACCTTGAGAGAAATAAAGAAAACCATTACAAGTTTGAATCTAAACACTAGATGTATCATAGGTATCCTTATGCAATCCTTTACTAAAAATATGTTCTTTAGTGATAACATTCATTGTGGAAGAGGGATAAATCAAAATATCATGGGAAGGGATATGAGCAACCCTAGTAGTAATGTAAAGATGACCATTAGGTTCTCTAAACATATCAAATTCATCAAAGGTGATAGGATATCAAGGTTTAGGAAAAGGTTGAGTTTGAGACTCAACATGGTTAATCACATGATTAGTTTATTCTACGTTATCATCATAACTAATGTTGGTAACCGGAAAAGAAGGTTGATTAATGACATTTGTTAAATGTGGAGGCAAAGAGTTGGTGTAAATTTTCAAATTTTGGTTAGGATGTTCTATGAACTTATTCATACTATTAACCTCATTATCAAAATATATAGCATTAGAATCAATAAGTTCTTGAATAGAATTCTTCAAAGCATAACACCTTTGAGTATCATGACTAGGTTGACAATGGTATTGACAAAAAGAATTTTGATCAAAAGACTTAGGCATTGGTTTTATAGTGTCAATAGGATGTATAGGAGTAAGTTTAAGAATTTTATTGTTAATTAACTTCATCATCACCATATGTAAAGGTTCTAATAAAGCAATATACTTATGATTAGGATGATACATAGAGGAAAAAGTAGTCATACTTTTGGATGTAGCGACCACTTGATCATTAACTGTGTTTGTTGACTTGTGAATCTTCATGTAGTTATTAGGCTTAGAGAAGTTATTTTGATTAACTGTGGTATCACTCTTATCCATAGTAACATGATCCATTGGAGTAAAGCTCTCAAGCTAGCTCACTTGTAATTGATAGTGGTGAAGCACTGCGTAAAGATGTGAAAAGGAATTATACTTAGTAAGGATAATCTTATCTCTAATGTATTTTTGAAAATTAGAAATAAAAATAAAGTGGCTATCATGATCATGCAGAGGATAAGAAATTTGAGCATACAAATGTTTAAATCTACCAATAAAGTCACTAAATTTTTCTTTAACATTTTTCTTTTAATGCATTAAATCAGTCAAAGAAATTTGAGGACTAATATTATTTTAAAATTTTTGAATGAAGGCATTAGAAAGCATTTGAAATTTTTTGATAGAGTAAGGAGGTAAAGAGAAATACCATTACAAATCTTTATCCCTAAAATTATGTGTGAACAAATTAGCCATGAGCCTAAAGTCATGAGAAAAATCACTACATATAGTTTGGAAAATCCTAACATGAATCAAAAAATCACCGTTACCATTATAAGTTTCAAGATGAGGTATCTCCATGTATTGTGCAATAACAGCACAAAGGATATCTAAGGAAAGGGGATTGGCAATATCATATGTAGGGTTTTTGTACTTAGATTGTGTGAGTTAAGCTACTTAATATTGTAAAGCAGTGATAATTTGAACTAAGCTACTAATGGTAGGATTAGAAGACCCAATAGTAGGCATAGACATATTGGATGTACTAGGAAAATTGTAGGAAGCAGAAGGAAAAAGCAAGTATGTTGGTGGAGGACTAGAAGGAATGGGAAGAGGATTGGAATATGTGAAAGTGAGAGCATTGTATGAGTGTAATAAATAAGGTATGGAGGTAGGAGGAATACTTGAAGGATGTGAAGTATTAGGAAGACTAACACTTAAAGGAGCATAAAATTGTGTAGAAGTTGTCATGAGAGGTGGCATATAAGTAGGAATACTAGGAATTGTAGTAGAAATCATGAGAGAAGTTTCAACGGTTGTTGAAGGAGGAGTCTATCCTAACTCTTGAGCACATTCTGTCAAAGGCTTAACATGAGTATTAATAAGGTGTGAAATACCACAAAAAATGGATATGTTATTATCATCATGGTTAATAAGCTTCTTAATAGCCTCAATAGTAGCAACACTATCAAGATTTAGGCTCTCTTACACAAGACAATTTTCCAATTTATTAAACTCATTCAAGATCTTATCAACTTGAGAAGGAGGAATTCTTAAGGCTTCATCTTCATCATGGGAGGAATGAGAAGAGTTATTCTCCATTATGGGATTGAGATCTTGAGAGACAATATTAGTATCATCATGGGTCCTACGAAGGAAAGAGGAATCATAATCAAAAGAGCATGTGAGTCTATGACTTCTCCTAACAGGAATGCTAGAGGTTGGACTTAGCATAATAGAGCTCATAAAAGAGGAGATCACAAAAGAAAACTCTAATGATATCTAACTACATAATTATCAATGTAATAAAGAGAAAAGAAAGATCTAACCAAACACATATAGTTAAATCTAACTCTAAAATAGGGTTCACCAATGGGAAAAAAGAAAAGGAGATTAAGGGATCTAACTCCAAATTCAAAAGGTACTTGTAACACGTCAGATTCACCAAAATATTTAGGGGGAAAATGGTGTCAATGAATTTAATAATGTAAACTATGTGACAAGTGTTCATTAATTATCCATTTCCACACTAACATTAGAAATACAAGAGAAAGAGGGGCTACCAGGTGTAACTCTCAATATAACCTATTAGATTAGAAAAAATCCAAGAAGATGAGGGAATGCTAATGCTAAACCTAAATTATACTAAGGAAGTACACAAGAAATACATCTTTCATGCAATGTAAGATTTGATTAAGGTTGTGTAAATGTACTTGTAAAATTGAACTAATTGATTTACAAAGATAAGTAATAGGGATCTAGGTCCTAAACGTAAGCAATCAGCCCAATTAAGATGTGAAAATAGATCTAAACTAAGATATGAGGTAATCACCTTGAAGGATGAAGAGGAATATTCTTTTTTACTCTAAAAACTATTGTTCTAGATCTATAGCTGAATTTCTAACTGTGGATCTATGATCACAGCTAAAAACCCAAAAAATGCTAAAACTATCAAGCTACCAGGAACAAGTTGACCATGTCACCATTTTCTAGAATAGGTCAACCAAGTCACCATGTTCTTGAGGAACCTTACTTTTCCAACCCATATTTTTCTAGTAGAAATTTGTCTTCAAATTCCAAATCTATACCTACAATTCTAAGATCCTAATCCTACACATAGACAATTAGGTTTTGGGGGTTAGGGTAGATAATGGCTTGCCTTGGTCAAGCCCTAGATTGAGGAATCAACCTTGAATTGAAATGTAAATGTTTAAATAAAACAAGAAAAATTTAAATATTCACCTTTCTTGAAGAAACCCTTGTCAATAAGGATTTTATTGTGTTTTTATGTTGATCTTGAATTTGCAATGTAGCAAATATCCACAAAGTTTATGAATCTACCAAAACCACTTCATGGAGCCATGGATGTAAGTGTCCATCAAATGAAGAAGATGATGATGCCTTGATGTATATCTCCTTCATTGATGGTTGAAAATATTCTAGATCATGAAGAGGAAAGATGCCCACAAAGGATCCTTGAATCTTTGAAGATTTGAATGCTTAAATGCAACACTAGGCCCCGAGGCTCACAACCCCTGGGGAATAGGTCACCTTGGTTGACCTATTCCAGAATAGGTTGACCTAGTTAACCTATTCCAGAATAGGTCAACCTAGTTAACCTATTCCAAAATAGGTTGACCTAGTTAACCTATTCTAGAATAGGTTGACCTATTCGACCTATTCCTGAGGAACATGTCAACTCGGTTGACCTATTATAGGGTTGGACCATAGGGAGAAAACCCTGAGGTCTTGGAGACTGCATAGTTGAAAAGGGAGAATATGGGATAGATAAGAAGAAAAAGGTGGTTGAGCATGAATCCATCCATGGTCCAAAAATTTGATAAAGGATGGGAGATAAAAGGTCCTAAATGAGGAGTGTGTCTATTTTAAGATTGTATAGATTTAAAAATTATAAAAAATGATATGAAACATTATTTTTTGAACCCTAAAATAGGTGAAGAGATACTTATAAAGAAGCCATGCATTTATATTAGATGATGTCATCACCCGTAGATAGATGCAAATTTTTGGGAGTGGTGGTGGATGGTATTTGACCATCTACCACATGCTAATCATGAGGTCCCCCTATATTTTTTGAAAAATTTATGGGCTGAATTTGAATTGGGTAGGAAACCCAATTACTTTAGCATGAAAACATTCTACGGGGTTAGTTGGGGTATGCAATAGGATAGGCCGGGGGAAAAATTAAGCGATAGAACTAGAAATAGTGTGTAATGATCCCCTTATTCCTATTCCTACTCCATTAGTTCCTACACTTGTCCATCATCAGACAGTGCAGTCTTCTCTTAGTTCATTGAGTACCCTTTCAGGAAATTTATTAGAGTAGTTGCCCCAAGTGAGGGTTGCCCCTAGCATAGCACATGTTTGCACAAGCTCTGGAGATATATGTAGGGGTCCCTAGAGTGATCCTAATGTTGACCATGGTGGATATGATGATGTTGATGGTGGCACACATGGTGATGTTGGAGATGATATCACAACATATGTTGATTTTCTCTATGTGAGTGATGATCATCCTATAGAAGTAAATTTAATTATAATTTATAGTGCAATATTAAATTTCATATTTATACAAATATGAATCATAACATGTCTATTTTTTTGTTAATAGAGAAGGATTGACACTACATCATTCATTGTTCATCATCATATGACATCCATGCCTTGAGATCTCAATGCCCCATTCATGGTATGCACTTTGATCTAGATACATTTAAGTACATTTAAACTTTAAACAATTAAAACTTGAATTGATAATGTGTTTGACATATTTTTATCAATTTTGTAGGGTGCTTCACGTAACATTGAGATTGGTATTTATTCATGCTCTATGCCACCGGTCAATGAGACTCAATCACATATACCTGTAGTATGTTTTTCATTCATTAATTTTAAGTGTTTATATGCTTACTAATTTATTTACAACTTTATTTCATACTTATTTTTTTGCAATTTTTACTTTTGGATTGGCTCATGTTGCATCATAGTTATGTCTAGACTCATTAGTGACATCAACTACGTGTCACACACCTAATGTACATGATTTTGTTCCATAAATTTATAGTCAAGTTATATATAATTTATAATTTATGTATATACTCTAAGTTTGATTCATGCTTTATATATGTTGTTCACGTTGACACCACCATGACTCTTGGCATGGCTACAGGATTAAGCCAAATGCATCCATCAACATTATCCTTTGAGGTCACAATTAAAAGTAATTTTTCAATGTCTATTGTGTACCTATCTTTTATACCTAGATTATCAAATTTTTGTAATGTTTGTTTGTATAGGACTTGACTACATCCACTTTTTATGTAGCTGAGAGAGGACCTACATGTCCCACTAAGGGAATTACTGAGCATGGACACATGGTAAAAATTTACATGTTCAAATTAATATTAATTACTTTTTAAGTGAATTATGCAAGTCATTAGAATTAAGTTCACACATCATCTTCTGATGTGATCTTTTGAAAATGTACAACATAACAAGGGCACTCAAGAGTAGAAAAAGCATGATGGTGCATCTCAGTCACCTTCACGTGGAGTGAAGAGGACTACAGATTAGCTCAATGAGTAGAGTTAGATTATACATGTCACATACATTATTTTCACTTTTTATATGATGGATATTTTATGATGGCACATGTTATATATGATATCAGGACTTGTTATCATGTTATTTGGACTTGTGTTATCAGGATTGTTAGGAATGGGAACACTGAGAGGGGGAGGGTGAATTAGTGTTCACTTAATTTGATCTTTTTGCTTTACTTCTTAAACTTAACTTGAATGCTTAAGTATTGAAATGAACATCAACATAAATAAGAAACATAAACTCAACACATAAAATCAATGTGGTTACAAGGAAACCCAAATAGGTAAAAACCCCGATGGGAATTGACATCCACTAATAATTTGTACTAGTGTTTTATGATCCTTGTTAGAAGATCCTTAACCCTGCTAGGAGTTGCTTTACAATGTATTTGGTACAGTGACCTTGTCAAGGGTTGGACCCTATTAGGATTCTTTTATAGTAACCCTGTTAGGGGTGGGGACACACTCTCCTGGAGCTAACTGCTCAAGTGATGAAGGCTACAACCTTCAAATGTCAAATACACGCTATATTTGCTGGATGAACTAGTGATGTGACACTACTTGTCAGATTAGTTCCTTTGATGTGCTGATGCTTTGACCTCTTGCAAAGCTCTAATACATCTTAACAACTTTTTGCACACTTCTTCTCTACTTATCTCAATTCTATTTTAACTCCCATTCATATTACAAAGGGTGCATCTCATATTTATATGCGCATACCAAAATAATTAACTAGGTTGACCTATAACCGATTACATACAATGCTTCCAATTGAATTGGCTGAAGCGTGTTTACAAAAAAACATAATTATATGTCTACAACTTAATTAAAATGGGTGCATAACACTTACATAACAATAATATAGTTGCTAATCAATTTACCATCAGTTGGCTGCATACACTATTATGTTATGGCATTCACTGGCTGTGTAACTTTAACTATCTGTAACTTTGTCATACTTGCATATCTGATCATGCACTCATAGACTAAGAATGAATACACTCTTACCAACTCATCTTCTAGGGCACATACCATAACTTTGTCATACGCATGTGCGTTGATGTTCTGAACTACTGGTGCTCTGCTTACTGTCCAGTCTTCTACACTTAGCCAATTTCTGATCTTCTCATCAAGTGTGCTGACTCCGAAACACTATATGACTTTGTTGCCATAATGACAACACTATGTTAAGTCATATACAATATTATAGTCAACTTTCCAACAAGGACTTCTTGTCATATTATTTTGACTTGTTGTTAGAGTAGGACCTTTTATCATATTACTTGGACTTGTTGTTATGATGGACATTATGATACATATTATTCAAGGACTTGTTATGTTATTTATCTTCTTCATGGACTTTTTATCCTATTTCATGGATTTTTAAATAGTGATTTGAATGTAGATATATGAGCTTATGTAATATGATCATTTAATATCAATTGTAATTAAATATCAATTACATAGTTTGATCTTTAATAGTAGCTATTTCTTCATGTAATTAACAAGAGCAATTGATTTTAAAACTTTCATTAATCAACTAACTTAGTATATAATTGATATGAAACAATATAGATGTAAGTAATATTGACTTTGATTAACTATAAAAAAAAATCATCTATCTAACAATGAGATATATTATTTTGAACTATGAATATGGATGTACAAATAACTCTATCAATATATTAGTGAACATAGGAACAATGTACATAGTTTAATATTTAGAACAAAATTAAACGACTACAACTATGAATTTAAATTATATTTAAAACAAAATTGGATGAATAACAGTGAACTTGTGTTGTTTATAAAACCAAAATTGGACGAATACAAGTGTGCATTGAACTACATGAATAATTCAATTTTATGTTCTTCAAGAGGTCCTGCATCATAAAAATGAATGTTGAAACGTTAGAAAAAATATATTTAAATGTAAAGTTCATTTAGTGTCAATTTTCATTTATTTAAAATTTATCTCTAAATATAGAACATATAGAAATAAGACAAATAAAAAAACTTACATTTATAGGTTTGATTCAACCTAATGTACCATCAACATCCTCTCTTTTCTACAATGCATCTATGATTACATTATGCCCTTCCATTGAAAGTGTCCATAATATTTTATTAGCAGGTCTCCCTTTGCATCTTTCCAATTTGATATTTGTTTCCACTACCAAATGGGAATGGTGTGTATTAAAGAATATCGAAACACTGAAAAAAAAACTTTCAATAGATTATTTTTTTAAATGATGCTTTGTTGCCTCCAGAAGCTTCATTTTCTGATTCTTATGTGACTCTTTTCTTTGGAACCTTCATTGACATCTCCTAAATAGTTTAAGAGCTTTTTTCACTTAGAAAACTATTTTTGATATTGGATGGTAACTTGATGCAAACTTATGCATTGTAACTTAAAAGTATACTAAATGAAAATTAAGTTAAAAAATTTACAATGTATAATACAAGTTGAGATAATGATTATGGAAGAAAACTGGGCACCTTGATCCCGGCATTCATATTCAATCTCTGTATTCATCATGTGAAAAACATTTTCAATGGATAGAGTAGATTGTCACCAATTTCAATAGCCCCACCTTTACAAGACTCTACTTAACTCCCCAACTCCCTCGCACAAAATTAAAAGTTTACTTATGATTTAGACCCCTAAATGTTGTGAAAATATCCAGTATCCAATTTCCCTATGATGCAAGATCTATAAAACATATACATGAACAAGAATATATATTCAAAGCCAATAATAATGGAGGGGATTTATATTAAGAGAAAGAAATGATAAGACTAAGGAGGATCAAATTCTCTACTAGAGATGAAGTCATAGATGAGGGCAGAGTGAGTAGAGAGAAGACCATCTTGAGGAAAGAGAATGGTCTAGAGAAATGTGGTTGACCCATTCCTTCAAATTCTCCTTTTGATCCCATGAATTATGGATCCATACACTCCCTTCTACTATACTCTATATCTCTACAACCTTTCTCTCGCAGTTACATTCCTCATCCCCAAATGTTAATTCCTCTTCTTATGATAAAAAACAAAACAAAATTAGTTGGTATACCTACAATAATCCCAAATGTTTATTTTTTCAATCTTACTTTGCAATATTCAGCAATAATTGAATGCGCGAGAAGGGTGTCCCTATTTTCTATATGAGCATCTTGTCTGGCTCTACAATGCTCCTCCCTCTCTCCATGCCAATGGTTTGCAAAATTCTCACATCAAAAAAAATCTTCATCTCATCCAAATGGTGTGGGGGTACTTCCTTCTAGGTGTTGCAACATAGGGGGCATGTTTCCAACTCCACCCCACAAATAGGAATGAGAATAATCAATATTTTTCACATGGACCTATCCATTCAAACTTGCAAATAAGAGATCAACATTTTAGAGAATCAAAATGAAAACAAAGAAATAGAGGAAAAAACAAATGTAAATTATTTTGAATGCAAAAGTGACAAGAAGGGAGTCCATGTTTTCTACACAAGCATCTTGTCTAGCTCTATATTGCTCCTCCCTCTCTCTATGCCACTCTATGAGCTTCTCCATCAAATTCTGCCAGTGTGTTTGAATCATATTCAAATGTGCTCTATGGATTTTAAAATTAATATTATTAAAATTATTTTGAGGGGGTTGGATATTTTTAAAATCCTTGACACATATGGAAATAGGTGAAAATGTATGCCTACCAGTTTAGTCTAATCTTTCATCTACCATGTTGTCACATGGGGATGGGGTATGGTATGGTATTTTTGTCTAGTAGAAGCATACATAGCATGGAAGTTTTGTTTGGAGATTAGCCAATAGCTTCTCTATTGCCATGTTAATAATTTTCTTTGATCACCACAAACTTTTAACAATTGATCTAATACTTATGGATAAATGTGCCAATAATTATAAACTTTTGGTACCCATAATAAAGTTGCACAATTGGTCTATTTATTAACTTTTTTTGTAGTTATTGGGTATACCAATGGGTGGCCATTGGTCCACTAAATGATATTTTGATGAATTTTTAAGTAGTGAAATCAATTAATGGTATTAGGAACATGAATATAAAGTGGAGCCCTTCCAATAATTCAACAAAAGAAAATCATTTTGAATTTTGTTCAAAGGAAAATTAAGTTGAGAAAAAAATCCTTATAAATTTGTCATTAGGGGAAGAGCACTAGTAGTCATTATAACTAACTTGACATGCCCTAATCTCCTACACCATACATTGGATTTAAACAATTTTTTGGTTGTCTTCATATGCTATTTAACTGCTTATAGCTATTGTTCTAGCTTCTAGATAGTAGAGACAAACACCGCGAGACTCATTAAAGTGTTGTCGGAAACATATTCCCTATTGCCCCATTACCTATTATCTTTGGAAACCCAAAAAAATTCATACTTGATCTAATACTCATTTCCAATACCCCAATTATCATACCAATAGCTGCACAATTAATCAAATTGTGTAGGTAAATCTAAAATTATAAACCTTCATAAAATATTAATTTGACATCATTTTTATTCAAATATAAGATATAGAAGTTAAGATAATTGAAATGAAAGAAATAAAGAGCATTATATGGATCTCCAATCTTAGGGACTTGAATTATGATCTCAACTACAATAGATCCTCAAGTGACATCCTAAGAGATGAGAATTTAAATGATATGAGATGCAATTCTATGCTATATGATCAAGAACATGAGATTAAGATGAAATTCTTCAATTAAGATATGACGAAATGAAATGATTCTAAAATAAATTAAACATAATAACAATGCTCTCAATGAATTTGAACTAAAATGGCTATAATGGTGATGCTCTCAATGATGGTGGATATGAATTACTTTATTTGTGCATCCAATTTATAGGATTTGCCAAGGTTTAGGGGGTGAAAATTAGATTAACCATGATCAAGGTAGAGTTAGAGTTAAGTTTGATGATGTGTTCAATTTAAGGGACAATATTGATTCTCAAGATTGGATGGTCAAGATAGAAAAGCCTATTAGTGATCCATGTGCACTTTTTATTCCTCTCTCATTGGCTTATTTAAATTTTTGATGTAGTGGTGGGTGAGAGCATTTAGTAGTAATTAATTAAAAAGACTGAATTTAATTAGTAATGTCTTATTATTGAATAGGTTGGATTTAATTAACAAATGAACTATATAATAAAGGTATTAATTCAATTACATAGTTATTTGATTTTGATTTTAATTAATCCAAATGGCTTAAATTTAACTGATGTTTGCTTTGACCATTTTTAGGCCTATACAATTTCCCTTCTTTGAATCAATGTGTGAAGTGTACTGGCTCAAAGAAAATCTAATGTTTGATGCTTGATTGCTATTATTTGATGTCCTGATATTGATCTAATTAATTTGGTGATGTGATGCTACCCCTAATGATGTTAAAACTTTGATATGGATCCCTGATTTGAATTTCAATAGATTTTGATTCCTCAATTACAATTTTAAAATTTGATATCCAATGTCCACAATTTTGAAAAGTGTCTCGATTTTGATGATTTTACATCATGATCATAGTATGCCCCCTCGAAAAATGAAGCAAAATGTTTTTGAATGCTTGGGTGATTTTTTGCAATTTTTATGAATTTCAAAGATTTTTTGAATTTTTAATGATTTTGGATTTTGATTTATTTTCAAAAAAAAATTGATGTGAAATGTAATTGCCCCAGTTAGATTAGATCATTGATGTGTCTCAAAGACTAGATTGTGTAATCGCCTAAAATTTGTCCAGTAGAACCTAAGTCCCTATTTTTTATCAAATTGTGTCAAATAAAATCCTAAATCTTAAAGGCATATGTACTAGACATAATTGTGCAAAGTAACCCTAAAAATCCCCTTTGCATAATTAAATCAAAAATCAAAAATCTAATAACAATCTTATAGTATGGTCTAATTTCTAGAGCTTGCATATTTATTTAATTGCTATAGCATTGCTCTTAATATAAACTTTCTACACTTGTATTAAAAGAACACATTCACATGTGTGCACATACTTAATCTTGATTAATTAGCAATTAAAGGGGATTTGTTCTTTCAAAATTGCTATTTTGTCTTATCTTACCTAACATCTCTCTTTTGCCACTTAATCCTCACCACTCATCTCTACCTAACCTTGTATCCCCTTCATTATCCTTTTGCCTCTTCATCTCAATCACACATTCTTTATCCACTTAATATCCACCCTCCATTCTTTAGGCAATTCCTTAAAAGGAATCTCTTCCTTGGCTCAAGGGTTCCATTTGGACAATCTTGCATCTTGGTCCCAATCTTGATCATTTGCATACTTTTTCTCTTGCATTCTTAGAGTAATCTTTCTAATTTGAATTCTTAATTCTTAGCTTCACATAGCTCCCTTGCATTCTTAGTCTACTTCATTTCTTAGAATAATCTTGCACCATTAATCTAGCTTGTTCTCTTGCATTGATAATGATAGCATAGATTCTTGCACTCTCATTCTAGAACACTAGTTATTTGCATCTATTCTAGCTTAAATATTACATTCTAGTTCATTTCTATTCTTGCATTGTATTTGAATCTTCTATTTTGGAGTAGTCAAGTCACTAATCCTCAAGATGCCAATCTGATGAGTATTCAAAGAATGATTAAGCTCGCTTCAACTAGGAAGCAATAAGCCACTTTTGAGGATTTAGTTGGCTCATTTGATATGGTCTCCTATAGCTAAATTCTTGAGCTAATGGTTTATTGAGTGTTGGTTGATTTTCAATTTGATACCAATATTTAACAACACATTTTTGGTGCCCACCGTGGGGCTTGAATCAAAAAATTGTCCATTTTCTTGCATGTTGTTTTTATTTATTTTTTGAAATTACGACAAAAACCATACCCAATGACATGGTTTATCGTAGGATACCCTATTTCATTGCATCCAATGGTGAGAATTATTGTATGATAATATGGTGAAGGGTATTTCATCATATGCATGGTTAAATTTCATCATACGATAGAACATCCCTAGAGTTTATCGTGTGGGTTTATGGGTTTCATCATACCATAATATGGTGACTGACCGTGTTTCACCATATCAAAAAGAGCATTTTTTAGGGTCCTATGGTTATATTTTTTGGATTTTGATGCTTTATTCAGCCTTGTCTTAGCCTTGACCTTCTATTTTGTAGGTTTTAACAGGTTTTTGCAGGGTATTTGATAAGGACATTGTTTGACAAAGACATCGACACTTGCTCATTTCATGACTACTAATGCTTTGTGGATGTAGGACACTTTCCAAAGATTTTTTTGGAGACTACTAAAGCCATTTTTTTTTTGTAGGTTTCCTTGGAGATAAAAATCAACATTGTGTTTTCATAAGTTTGGTTTTCTAGGCATCTAGTTTTAATTAAAAAGGCTTCTTTTCTTGTGATTACTTGAGTAGTGGGAGAGTATGCTCTTCACCTCCTAGAGGATGAATCAGAAATATTGACCTACTTAGTTTGTTACTTGTAGAATAAATCTTGGGTAAATGAACATGTTCTTGATGTGTTTGGGAGAAACTATGGAGTAGGAGAGTATGCTCTTTTCCTTGTGGAAAATTAGAAATCTTGACCTCCATTAGCTATCCATTTTACTTTTTTGCATTTATCTTTAGAGGGTTTGCTAAGAGAGAAATCATTTAGGAATGACCCAAGTTGGGAACAAGAAAACCCAACTAACTCCATCCCACTATAATCAAAAGCTTCCTTAAATCTAAAGAGAGGGAAGACTTGGCTATTTTCTATGTCCAATATTTCTTCATGTGTAGGGCCTAGTTACCTCAATCTTGCTAAGAAAGACTACACTTGTCTAGGTTCTTGTAGCCCCATCATGGTCTCAATATTATTTACAAATCTACAAGGGGATTACATTCAACTTGTATAGGGTCAAGAGGTCTCAATCTTTCTTGCACGACTATACATTTTGAGTTCTTGTAGGGTTGTAGGCCTTAATTCTCCTTACAGAACTACAAGGGGTAGTCATGAATGGAGACCCTTACTAAACACCTAAAAATTTAGAGGGAAACCTTTTTATCCATGTGACTTCCTTTGTGCAAGGATTGATCAATTAGATTTACCCAAATCACCCCAAGATTACTCACCATATATGCTCCCTTGGACGCTAAAGTTTGAATGTGGCAATATGGAGAGACATGTGTGTTACTATAATTGATATTAATATTGAAGATTGATTATCTGATGGACCTAATGATGAAGACTGACAAAGATCAGAGGAATACATGATAGTAGAAAGGTTAGATTAGTTATTGTCTTGTCATTTATGTCAAGAAATTGATTTTTTGTTTATATTATGTTTCCATATCATCCGGTAATGATATAAAGATGAATGAGTTAAGGAGAAGAAGAAATGAGAAGTTAAGAAGTTGAAAAACTTAATTGGGCAACTAATATAGATCAAAAAATGATTAGATTATTTTGATATAATTATTTTCTACCTAATATATAATTATGTTAAGTTGGTAAAGCATGGTGATAAGGATTTGACAATTTGGTAAGTAAAGTTGTTTTGGCTACCGAGCAAGAAAAGTCACTCAGTAAGGTAAAGGAAAAAGAAAATTCACTTGGTAAAGACAAAGGAACTGAAGACACCAGACATCAAGGAAAGGTTTAGGCACCAAACGATGTAACCAAAATTTTAATGAAGAACACTGAGCAAGGAACATATATTAAATAAGGATTGAATCGATATTTAATGATTAGCTCCATGATAAGTTGGATGATCGTGATGATGAGGAAAGTTAGTTACAAGAGATCTATGGATAGTAAAATTCAAGGTGAAGATCTAAGTCGAAAAAAGAGATGGAACAAGTTTCTAGAAAATTTTAAGTTCCTAGGTGAAAAGAAAACATGTTACCAAGATTCAAATTCAAGGTATAATGAATTGAACAGTCAAGATTGATTACAGGAAAATGTAATAGATAAGATTAAGAGGCAAAATATGTCTATATAAAGGATGATCTTGTATGGACAAATGGATGGAAAACTGAATAGTTGAAGGGTTATCGACTATTGCACTGAATAAGGAATGGAGAGATTCTGAGTAGAAAAGAAGGATTTGATGAAGTGCTGATGCCAATGGATAATGAAGAATTGAAGTGAAGACTAAAGAGCATACAAGGATCTTATTGAGAAAAGATAGTTGCAAATCTATAGATCAATTTTATTATTGTTGCTTACTAGCATTTGTAACAGAGAAATATCTTAATAAAGTAGACCTAATAGTTTTATTGTAAAATCCTCTAAAAAGGTGACATTCTAAAGAGTGTTTAAAGCCCTTTAACAAGACCACTCCTAATAGGGTGAAAATCCTAACACATCTGAGGTAAGTCCCTTGATCAAGTCACACCTAAGAGTGTGTATTGTAATTTTTAACCACATTGGCTCTTAACTGGGTGTACTTCAAAAGAGTATTTTCTTGGTGGGTGACAATTCCCATAGTGGTTTTTCCCAAAGCTAGGTTTCCATGTTAAATATCAGTGTTACATATTGTGAATGATTTATTGGTTGTTATAGTTTATTTACTAATTTTGGCAAATAGTGAACTATTTTTACACTGAGTTTCTACCAAGTTAATTATAGAATAGTTATTAAGGTATTTGGGATCATGGATTATTGATTCACCCCCCTCCTCTCCGTAATCCAATAATTGGTATTGGAACTAAGAACTCTGAAGAGATAAGTTTAAAAGACTTGAGTAAAATATCTGAAGATGTATAGGAGAGAATTACCTAAGCTAAACAAAGAAAGTTTCTCAACATGGCAAAGAAAAATGAGACTGTATCTATCTAGGATTGGAGAATCTGCACTGTATCTGTTGGATAATGAGTACACTCCACCGGCTACTAGACCTTTGACAATTAATCAGATGAGAGAAAACTAGTAACACAACTTGGTTATGATAGAGATTTCTTCTTGCCTCTCCGATGTCAAATTCAATGATGTTAAAGATTGTGCTAATTAAAGAGAGATGTGGGATAGGCTTACACTTATCTATGGAGGAGATAAACATGTACAAAAAGTTAAAGTTGACAATCTAAGAGGAAAGTATGATGAAATGAGGATGAAATATGAAGAGAATACCACACAATATAGCAGTAGAACCAAAGAAGTTGTTAGTGTCATCAAAGGTGCTGGTGGATTCGTGACATGGCTTAACTACCTCTTGTGTCTTCTATAAGTCTAGTGGTTGTAGTGGGCATTAATAGGTCAATATTTTGGTGCAACGGAAACAACTACTTGTAACAAGTGGTATCAGAGCTTGGTCACAAGTTTGAATCCCCTCAAGTAACGGTGAGGAGGAGATTGTTGGAAAAATGGTCAGTTCTCCCCTCGAGATTCATGACATGGCTTAACCACCTCCTATGTCTTCTATAAGTCTAGTGGTTGTATCAGATATTAATAGGTCGATCTTTTGGTGCAACGACAACCACTACTTGTAACAAGAATTGTTAGAATGGTTTTATAATAACTGAGAGGGGGATGAATCAGTTATTTTCAGGTCTAGATGTACCAATTTAACTTTCAATCTCTTCAACAAACTCAAATCTAATCAATTTTTCCTCAACCTCTATAATATATATCAACAACATAAAAGTATCAGTCTACTACCCAAAAGTAATTAACTTGCAGAATATAAAACTTTCAACAACATTCACATCAAATAATATTCACACAACTATAACACCAAGATTTATAGTGGAAATTGAGAAAAACCACTTGTAACATGCTACTAATTTTCACTCTTCTGAAGTGAGCTTTATGAGAAGACAACATGGTTAAAGGTTTACAATACACATAGTTAAGTGTAACCCAGTTAAAGGATTTAATCACCCTATTAAGAGTGGCCTTGTTAGAGGGCTTAAGAACATTCCATCAGAATTTCACCTTGATTAAAGGATTTAGACAATGACTGTTAAGTCAATCTTGATTAAAGGATTTAGATTGATACAATGGTTAGAAAGTAACAATAGGTTCTAATCTAAAAATATACAACTCGCTTTACAAATACAGATCCACTTCACTCATATGTTGATTTATTGACTAACCTTCATTTCCATCTCCATCTCTAATCTGCTCAGAATTTTCTTCAAGCAATCACCACAACTTTGTTCATCTCTTCACAGCTTCACCTTAGCCTTCTGCTTAGACTCATCAGTCAATAACATCAACCTTTTCTCTCTACTATAATGTCACAATTAAGTTATCCTTATACCTCCTTGATCAGGTAGATTAATCTTTTGTTTCTTAATCTCTTTTGTAGATCTTAGGTTTAGGTTAGATTCATTGAATCCTTCCATCATTATGTTCTCCTTATTTTTCCTTCTAGATACATCTCCAAACTTATCTTTGAAATTATAATAAAATGATTTACCATGCATTAAATGCTTCATACCATTCATTAATAATGTTAACATGTTTTAAATATCCCAAGAATTCAACTATGTCAGCTGGGATTCTCAATTCTTTCTCAAAATGTAAATTACTAACACACGGTCAATATTGTGTTTATCTCCTTGGTCATTACTATGTATCTCGGTCATCGCTAACACTTTCCTTCTTGGAAAACATTGTCTTTGCTTGGTAATTATCTATCACTCGGCAATTATTGATGGTTTTTTGATACTAGATTCACTCACCAATTACTGGGGCTCGGTCGATACTAACATCATTCGGCTTAAACTAGATTTCTTCACTTTTTCTCAATTAAACCTATGTTTCTAGTCTTTCTTCTTCACTTGGTGTTAAAGATAAACAACACATTATCTTGTCAATGTGCCAAATAATCAAGTACCCATTGAAGTATCACATAACCCAACCTTTCTTTAGGTCCTCTTGTTATCTCCTCTTTTGAAATCCTCTTCATCAATCAAAAAATATGGTACTCTCCTAGATAGAAACTATCTTACCAGTTAAGGTTTGACATCAATGAAAATATAACAATTGTTTCAATTATATTTTCTAACAATCTTCCTTTTTGGCATTGATGGTGTAAGAATTTGCCTAAGGCAAAGAATAGAAACCAAGATCTAGAAGCTCAAGAGATAGCACAAACAAGAGAGACAAGACAATATGATCAAATGAAGAATTCAATAATGATCAAATGATGGATAACTGATTCATTGCATACAATGTAGAAATGCCTCAATATATAGGCAATGCATGATAACTAGAAGTTATGCAAGTGATAAGATATCAACTAGACATGGTGGAATCACATGTCCACCAAAGGTGGATCATCCTCCATTGTACATGAAAGTATGTGCAACAATGAGAGGATGATAATGTGATAAGAGCACTAAAGGTGGATCTCACACACAAAGAGGTATGTGATGACAACTATCACACCTAAAGTGGAGATTCTCCTAACCATGTGCTAAAAAAAAATGCAAACTCCTAGGTGTCTCAAAGACAACTAATTATGCAAATGCATTATCCTAAGTAAACTTAAGCAAAGTGTAATTAGTAAATACTTAATTACACTAACACCCCCCCTTAAGTGCAACTTAGGGGAATGCACTTAAGCTCACAATGTAAGATGGGTCCTGGCTACTAGGCTATGTTAGGTACCCATGTACAATATGTAAGAACAATGCAATCTCTCATAAAGCAGAGAAAGAGGGAAAACCTCATGGGAAAAACCATCCCCCAAAAAGAGAGATGAGCACAAGATGCATGCATGGATGGAGTAATCAAGACCCCCCTATTATGACATACATCATACAAATACAATAAAGAATCCCCCCAAAGGAATGAAATAGGGAAGAGAGACAAAGTAGCCCCCCCTCAATGTTGAATCTCCTGCAAAGATGGTCTAAGATGTTGACCAATACTCCTCCATAGGAAGAAAATAGAGCCAATGCTGCACCGAGAATGTCAAAGTGTGACAAAATCAAGTACTAATGTCGATGTAGAATGACCGACAAAATGCCCATTAAGATATGATAGAGATGAGGCATGGAGACACCTGCAAGCACCAACTGGGTACTCAACTAACAGGATGGTATACTTGAATTTGTGTCGTGCATCCATTGATGATTGGTTGGAGTATAACCTTCAAGAACCAAGTCCCATGATATTCCTAATCTACTAACATAGGGATTACATCAAATGTGTCATCAATGACAAGGTACAAATAAAAATGTGGCACTTTATGATAGTGCATGTACAACATGGCTCATGCAAGAGCATACAACATCAAATACAATGCAAAGCTAGAAACATGAAGAAGATGAAGCCACCAAGGATGCCCTATCAAATGCTGCAGAAAAGGTGTCCTCTTGTTGGCCTTGTGCTAGGAAGTCTTTGGGACAAAATTGGCCTCCCCCCTGCTGTCGATTGGATGACCTTACAAAATAGGTATACAAGTGGCAAAGAAAAAAATAGTGTTCCCAATTTTATTTATTTATTAATATTTTGTTTTCCAAAAACCCAATAAGTTTAAGAAAAACATTTATTAAAAGACCACATAAAAAAACTTTATTAAAAAAATTAATAAAGAAAAACATAAAATGTTTTATTAAAACCAAAAAGTTTTTATTAATTAAAAAACTTATTAAAAAAACATATTAAAAAAAACATTAAAAAAAACATATTAAATAAAAGTTTTTATTTATTAAAAAAACTTATAAAAAAATATTATAAATTTAAAAAAAAAACTCCCCTTGCGGGGGCCGCACTGGCAGTGTGGGTACCGCACTATAGTGCGAGCCAAAACATTTTTTATTTTTATTTTTTAAAAAAATTTGAAAAAAAAAAAAACACCCCCCCTAATTATAATTTTTTTAATTTTTCAATTTTTCAAAAATGAAAATATTTCAAAAGAAAAAAATAATAAAAATAAATAAATCGTACCTTTTACAGATCTGTATGACGGGGCAGGGAGGGAGAATATTTTTCTTGAGACCAACGGTGTCCGATCTAAGCGAATGAAAAGTTGATCTTGAGGTTTTTGACTGCTCTGATCGCAATGGCAGTGTCAGATTTGGCCCAAAGTGCTCCAATTTTGCAGATCGGCCTTAGGGGTCCGATTTGCAAAAAAAAAATTTGCCTCAAATTTAACTTTTGTCCAATATAGGCAAATTTATAGTCAAAATTTGTGGAAACAGCCACTCAGATGCAATGGTGAGGTCTGATCTTGCTCAAAATGCTCCCACAAAATGTTGATCCTAAATTTGGTTTGTGGCCCTCCAAAAGTTGAAGCAATCAATCGCTCTCGAATGGCTATCCAGTGAAGACTCATTTGGCTCTGATACCATGTAAGAATTTGCCTAAGATAAAGAATAGAAATCAAGATCTAGAAGCTCAAGAGATAGCACAAACAAGAGATGCAAGACAATATGATCAAATGAAGAATTCAATAATGATCAAATGATGGATAACTAATTAATTGCATACAATGTAGAAATGCCTCAATATATAGGCAATGCATGATAACTAGAAGTTATGCAAGTGATAAGATATCAACTAGACATGGTGGAATCACATGTCCACCAAAGGTGGATCATCCTCCATTGTACATGAAAGTATGTGCAACAATGAGAGGATGATAATGTGATAAGAGCACTAAAGGTGGATCTCACACACAAAGAGGTATGTGATGACAACTATCACACCTAAAGTGGAGATGCTCCTAACCATGTGCTAAAAAGAAATGCAAACTCCTAGGTGTCTCAAAGACAACTAATTATGCAAATGCATTATCCTAAGTAAACTTAAGTAAAGTGTAATTAGTAAATACTTAATTACACCAACAGATGAAAATACCACATGAACATCACATGATTCACCATACAATCCAAAATCTTTGTGCAACAAATCTTTATTAATATCCTTAGCTTCATTCTAATTCATATCCAAATATCATCTCCCTTTTTGGATAAATTTGGCTTTGCATGTTCTTTGAATCTCTCCCTCTAAATCTTTCCCTATTTTCTTAGGGCCATTTACTTTTCATTATTTCTTCCTCTAGTTCATTTAATCTCTCCCTCTTTGACAACAATGCCAAATAAACTTGTATCTATCACTTACATCTTTACCATGTAGATGTCTTCATGTCAGTGCTATATGTTGTATACTCCCTATATCATCTTTCTTATGACTAATTATCATCTTTTCTTTACTTCTCACAACCCTAGGCAACTCCTAAAGTGTAACCTCTTCTGCTTCAATTTATCAAATATTTTGATTAGCATATTTGATGTAGTGCTCCTATATGTTTCTAGGTAGCCTCAGTTAGAGAAATCACCCCTAATTTACCTCTAAGGTATTCATGAGCATCTTTAGGTAATGCTTTTGTGAATATATCTGCTAATTATTCCTTTGTATTCACATATTCCAATCTCACTTCTTTTTCTTGAAATAACTCTCTCAAGTAATGATACTTGATAGTAATATGCTTAGTATTAGTGTGCATAATAGGATTCTTCGATATGTTAATAGCACTTGTGTTATCACAGAAAATAACAACCGGCTCAGTGATTTTCTCCTTCATACCTTTTAATAATTGCTTGATCCACACTAAATTTGAACAATTCACTGATGTTGCTATATATTCAGCTTTTGTTGTAGATTGGGAAATATAGTTATGTTTTGTCCTTGTCCAAGAGACTAATCTCTTTCCTAGAAAGAATGCACCACCACTTGTACTCTTTCTATCATCAACATTTCTAGCCCAATTTGCATCAATGTAAACTTTCAGTTCAAATTTATCATTCTTCTTGTAAGACAATCCATAGTCCTTTATTCCTTTTAGATATCTCAATGTCCTTTTCACTACCATCATGTGACTCTCTTTAGGATTTGCAAAAAATCTTGCAACAATCCCAACTACTAGGGCAATATTTGGTCTGATATTGACAACATATTATAGGTTTCCAATCATGGATCTATACAAGGTTTGATTCACTTCAGTTGTATTATCAATTTTAGATAACTTTTGTCTAGTAGAAATAGGTGTACTTACTGGTCTAGAATCTTCCATACCAAAAGTTTTTAGTATCTCCTTAACATATTTATATTGAGTAATAAAGACACCTTTCTTCATCTAATAGACTTGCAAACCAACAAATAATTTGATCTCACCAAACATAAACATTTCAAATTTAGTTTTCATATCATTTGAAATTTTTTGACATAGGGCATCTTGTCCTCCAAATATGATATCATTAACAAATATTTCAGCTAACAAAATCCCTTTACCTTTTTCAGTCTTCATATATAGATTTTTTTTCATTTGTCCTTACAAATCCAATCTTTATCAGATAGTTATGCAGTCGTTCATACCATGTTGTGGGGGCTTGTTTCAATCCATATAGTGCCTTGTGTATCTCGAAAACCATATTCTTCTTTCTTGGGTCAACAAATCCTTCTAGTTGTTCAATGTATACTTCTTCCAATATCCCATTCAGAAATGCAAATTTGACATCCATTTGATATACTTTGAATCATTTATAAGCTACATATGCAAGTAGAGTCTTTAATCTTTCCAATCTTGCAACTAGGGAAAATGTCTCCCCATAGTCAATGCCTTCATCTTGTGCATACCCCTTGCATACCACTTTTTCTTTGTTTCTAGTGACTTCTCCATGTTCATTTAGCTTGTTCCTGAATACCCATTTTGTTCCAATAACATTCTTGTCTTCTGGTCTCAACACTAGTGTCCAGGTTTTGTTCTTTTCTATCTTCTCTATTTCTTCATTCATGGCTTCTATCTAGTCTTCATTCTCTAAACAATCTTTCACTATTTTAGGCTCAAACTCACATAGTCAGCATGTATGATATTTCAACTTACTTTTTGTCATGGCTCTAGATTCCTTATCTCCAATTATTTATTCTAGCTTTTGATGTCTTCTCGCATACTGTGCCAATGTAGGTTCATATTTCCTTTCTCCTTGGTCTTGATCTTCAAGTTCATCTTATAAATTCTCTTCTTCTTCTAATTTCTCGGTAGCATCCTCTTGATGCTTGGTAGCATCTTGTTGTGGCTTGGTAGGTTCATGCACTTCCTTGGCATCTAGTTTAGGTGCATTACTAGCCTCTCCTTCTTCCATGTATACAAAAGATATGTAATCTTCAGGATCTTGCTTGCACTCACCTTCATTCTTTTCTACATTTTCATCAACTCTAACATTTGCACTTTCCACAATTTTATTTTTGTTACAATTCAAACACTTGTAAGCTTTTCTCTTAGTATAATATCTTAGGAATATGCCTTCATCACTTTTAGCATCAAGTTTTCCATTTCTATTGTCTTTCAGTATATAAAATTTACTCCCAAAGACTTTAAAATATTTTCCATTAGGTGTATATCCATGCCATAACTCAAAAGGTGTAGCATTTGTAGCTTTCTTGATTTGTACTTGGTTCAAGGTATAAATAGTTGTACTTGCAGCTTCACTCCAGTACTTTTGTGCAACATTTTTCTCAATCATCAGTGTTCTGGAATAATCCATAATTGATTGGTTTCTTCTTTCTGTTATACCATTATGTGGAGGTGTCCTAGGTGTAGACATCTTTCTCTTTATTCCTCTATCATTGAAAAATAGATTGAACTCATTTGATATAAACTCTCCTCCTTTGTTAGATTTCAAACATTTCAAGCTTTTACCAGTTTATTTATCAACTTTTTCCAAATACCACTTAAACAACTGAAATGCATCAGACTTCTCTTTTAAAAACATTACAGTCATCAATCTAGAATAGTCATCAACAAAAAGAATTAAATACTTATCACCATAATAACTTTGTACACCCATAGGTCCACAAAGATCAGTATGAACCAATTCCAAAATATTTTCATAAGTATATGTCTTGCTCTTAAAACTAGACTTTTTCATTTTTTCCAATTGACATTGTTTACACATCACATTATCAGGTTTCTTCAATCTTGGAAAACCTCTAACTTTCTTCAACTTATTGATATTTACCAAATTTTCAAAGTTCACATGACACAACCTCTTATGCCATAACCATACATCATCAAATTGTGCAAACAAAGATGTTTCTTGAGATAGGTCTAGATAGAACAAGTTACCTCTTGTCTATTCTCCACTTCCAATTAGTTCACCAGTGGCATCAAATATTTTTTCTTTCCTATGATGAAATTTGACTCGATAACCAGTACTGTTCAGTTGTGCAACACTCAACAAATTATATTTAAGACCTTCAACCCAATAAGCATTATCACATATGATCTTATTAGTCAATCTTATTGATCCTTTACCTTTCACAGCATATGGTGCATCATTACCAAAATTAACATTTCTACCTTTGTAATGATTATGGGTTTCAAGCTTTCTTTTATCACCATCCATGTGATGTGAACAACCACTATCAATAATCCATTTATCACCTTTACTCACATAAAGAAATAAGTGCATTTTTCTCATCCTCATTAGAATCATCTTTCATAACAACATAAATAACTTCTATATCACATTCATCAAATCTACTAGTTCCACTATCAGTTTCCTCTTCAGCAATATAGAAAAATTTCTTACCTTTGTCTTTGTAGTCTTTGTACCTTCGATGATCTCTACCATTTCTTTTGTCTTTGTACTTTTTTTTCCTTTCTTTCATCTTTGTCAGTCTTGTCCGGGAATCTTGTTGCAGTATGGCCAACTTTGTTACATGAAAAATAGATAATAGGAAGTTTACCTTTATATTTCCCTTTTCCTCTCTATAGCCTTCTAGCCATAAGTGCCTCAAGATCATCTAGATCATCATCAGAAGTGTTATTATCACTATTGTTGTGTTCACTGCTCTCACATCTTTCTTTTCCCTTCTTAGGCTTATGAAGAACCATTTGAGACTTGAATATAGATTCAATATTATGAACAATGAAATTATCATAGTTAGGAATTAAGGTTCTCAATGCTTTACAAATAACAGTCTCATCATCAATGATTCCATTAGCTCCTCTAATATCATTTACTACCTCCTTAATTCTACCACAATAATGAGAAATATTTTCACCTTCTTACATTTTCATTTCATCAAACTTACCTCTCAAGCTTTCAGATTTGGCTCTTAGTACATTTGTGTCCCCACCATAGATAGCTTCTAGAGTGTCCCACATTTCCTTTATATTAGTACAGTCCTTTATGTCCTCAAATTTAGGATAGCTTAGGGTAGATGCAATCTCCAACATTGTCTGATTGTATTCTTGTTTTTCTTTCATCTCCTCGGCATTCAAAGGTGCAACAGGTATTACATAATCATTTTCCACATAGTATTTCACTAAATCACCAATATCAGCTAGATGAAATTTCATCAAACTCTACCATGTAGGGAAGTTCTCCTTGTTAAACTTTGGTACCTCCTTTTTGTACATCCTTATCATTAGCTTCAAGTACCTCTAAACTTTTTCTCTACAAGCACCAATAGCTCTGATACCAATTGTTAGAATGATTTTAGAATAATTGAGAGTGGGGTGAATAAGTTATTCTCAGGTCTAGATGTACCAATTCAACTTTCAATCTCTTCAACAAACTCATATCTAATCATTTATTACTCAGTCTCTATAGCATATATCAACAACATAAAACTTGCAGTCCACTGTCCAAAAGTAATTAACTTGCAGAATATAAAACTTTCAACAACATTCACATCAAATAACATTCACACAAGTATAACACCAATATTTATAGTGGAAACCCAATTTCAGAAAAACCACTTGTAACATGCTACCGATTTTCACTCTTTTGAAGTGAGCTCTGTGAGAAGCCAACCCGGTTATAGGTTTACAATACACACTGTTAGGTGTGACCCGGTTAAAGGATTTAATCACCCTATTAAGAGTGGCCTTGTTAGAGGGCTTAAGAACATTCCATCAGAATGTCACCTTGATTAAAGGATTTAGACAATGAATGTTAGGTCAACCTTGATTAAAAGATTTAGACTGATACAATGGTTAGAAAGTAATAGTAGGTTATGATCTGAAAATATACAACTCACATATATAGATCCACTTTTCTCATATGTTGATTTACTGACTAACCTTCATTTCCATCTCCATCTCTGATCTTCTCAGAATTATCTTCAAGTAATCACCACAACTATGTTCAGCTCTTCACAACTTCACCTTAGCCTTCTACTTAGACTCATCAGTCAATAACATCAACCTCTTCTCTCTACTATAACCTCACAATTAGGTTATCCTTATACCTCCTTGATCAGGTAGATTAATCTTTTGTCGCTTAATCTCTTCCGTAGATCTTAGGTTTAGGTTAGATTCATCTAATCCTTCCATCATTATGTTCTCCTTCTTTTTCCTTCTAGATACATCTCCAAACTTCTATTTGAAATACTATGTTCATCTCCTTTGTCATTACTGTGTATCTTGATCATCACTAACAATTTCCTTCTCAAAAAACACTATCTTTGCTTGGTAATTATATGTCGCTTGGCAATTACTGATGTTTAGTCGACACTAGATTTTCTCGACATACTGGTGCTCAGTCAATGCTAACATCACTCAACTTAAACTAGATTTCTTCACTTTTTCTTGGTTAAGCCTATGTTTCCAGTCTTTCTTCTTTACTTGGTGTTAAAGATAAATGACACATTATCTTGTCAATGTCCCAACTAATCAAGTACCCATTGAAATATCAAATAAATCAACATTTCCTTATAATGCAGGAGCATCCTAGGTGTAAGAGCAATCTTGCATCACCCAAAAATATTTATGTTTTTTGTATTCAATAAGGGTTATCTTGTGCAGAGCTGCTATTTATGGAAACTTGTTATTTTTAGTAAGTTGCTCATAAATCTCAAAATGTTCCGATTTTACATGTGGAGGTTCATCTCAGTCATATCAGCCTACCAGTAAAGTTTCATGGCTAGATCAGGTCTAGTTTTGAAGATATTGAAGATTTTTGGTATTGGCAGTAGGGTACAGAAACTTTCAACTCAATTTTGAAGACTTTAGAGGCTCTGGATGAGGTCAAAAATTTGGGTGATAGGTACTTGTGTGAGTCAAGCTTGTAGAGTGATTTGTGGCCTTTCTGAAATGGGGTTATAATAGTCCATCGGGTCAACTCATGATGACTTATGGTCTCCGAAAGTTAGGTCACCTGAAGTGGCAAAAAAAAATTTTCCTTCAAAATTTATATTCGGGTTTCAAAAGTTATTTTGAGCCAACTTTGATGTAATAAATTGAAAAATAAAATAATTCTAAGTTTGGTCGGCCCTAAGGGCTAAATTTCTAGAACCTTCTCAGGCGGTGGAAAATGCCTATATAAAGAAGGCTCGTAGTGTTGTCTAGGGTAGTTCTAGGTAGTAGATCTGGGTATTGATTTGAGGCTTTGTCTTACAGAATATTGTAAGGGAATGCCCATGTGGCTTTTCATATTGTAATTTTGAAATTTTGTAATTCCACATTTGTGGAGATAATAAGAAGCTAATTTTTTGTTCTTGCATATTGTTGTTGTTTCTCTATTTCTGTTATGTGTTTGTGGTATTAAGGGGAGCACCCTTCATCAAGTGGTATTAGAGAAGGAGTTCCTAAGTGTGTAAATAGATCACCGACTATGAGGTAGTTTGCACCAAGATCGTGGTTAGGGTTTCAGCATGCATCACGAAAATACCTCCACAAAGGGATCATGGTGGAAGAGCTGGTGTTGTAAAACCTAAGGTTAGAGCACTCCAAAGACAAGTGCAAGCATTCCAAGAAGAGATTCATAGAGGAATGAATCTTAATGTCAAAGATGAAAGTGAGGATGAAGCCGAAGAAAGAAATCATGATCAAGAAGAAGGTAAAATTTTGAATCAAGAAGAAGAAAGGCTTTTTCGGGACATTTTCAAGATCGAAAAAAGACCTAAGATCGAGGTTCTGACATTTTCTGAAAATCTTAACCCAGAAGAATTGATTGACTGGATCAATGAATGTGAAGAATATTTTGAGTATGAAGATATTGAGGATCCTAATAGGGTCAAATTCACGAAGGCCAGACTAAAAGGTCATGCGAAGATCTAGTTGCAAGAGATTCAATTGGAGCAAAATAGAAGAAGGAAAGAAAAAATCACAAGATGGGATCGGATGGTGGATAAATTGAAGCGATAATTCATCCTTGTTGATTATGAGCTTGACCTACTGAAGAAAATGCAAAGTTTGAAGCAAGTGGGACGATCTGTTCAGGAGTATACAGAGGAGTTCTATTGAATCCTCATCAAAACAAGCCATGCAGAAGCTAATAAGGAGAAAGTTTCTCATTATCTTAATGGGTTGAGGCCAAGCATTCAGGAGGAGCTAAATCTGGTTTGAATGAACACTATTGAAGAGGCATACTAGTTTTCCCTAAAAGTGGAGGAAAAGTTGAACAAGAAGTTCAAGAGCAAACAAAATGGAAGAGGTCATGGTGGACGATCTGGTGGACAGTCATATGGAGGATAAAATGAAAATCTAAAAAATAAGGATGACGCCAGTAGTAGTCAAAATAAGAGAGAAAACAATACCAATCATTTCCAAGATCGAAATAATAGAGATCAAAGAGGAAGAGGAAGAGGACAAGGTTTAGGAAGAGGAGGCTTCCATGGAACATGTTTTCACTATGGAGAAGAAGGTCATAGGGCATTTGAATGTCCTCAATGCCAAGGAAGGATAGATAGGAGGAATGAAGGCTAGGCCAGAGTTGCACATGTAGATGAAGATGTCAAATCATTAAATTTAGAAAATGCTGAAAAAGGAGAAATGTTGATTAACAAAAGAGTCCTGCTGAGTGGTGAGAATGAACCTAAACAAAGGAGGAGTCTGTTTCGCACTAGATGCAAGTGTGAGGGTAAATGCTATGATGTGATAATTGATAGTGGAAGCACTGAAAAAAAAATTTTGAAAGAGATGGTGACAAAGTTGAAGCTCAAGAGATAGAAAAACCCACATCCATATCAGATTGCCTGGTTGTAGGATGACCACAAGGTCATGGTCAATGAATAGTGTTTAGTAAAGTTCAAGATCAGTGGGTACTAAGATGAGGTACTATGTGATATCATATCTATGGATGCATGTCATATGTTGTTGGGTAGACCGTGGTAGTTTGATAGATGTGTTGTACATGATGGTCGTGTGAATACCTATTCCCTGACAAAGGCTGGAGTGCAACATAAGCTAAAGCCATTGAAGGAGACCAAAGAAAAGGTATGTGGTAATGCGAGAATAACTTTTTTTCATGGATGAAAATTTCTAGATGGTATGAGGCATGAGCACGTGTATTTTTCATTAATTCCAAAAGCTGGTAAAAAGGAAGTAGAGGATGTACCTGTAGAGGTTGCAGATTTGTTAAATGAGTTCCAGGATATTGTATCTGATAATGTACCTGATGGATTACCACTGGTAAGGAAGATTAGTCATCAGATAGATTTGATTCTAGGAGCCAGTTTGCCAAATAAGGTAGCACATAGAATGACACCAGTAGAAAGTGAAGAGTTTAACAGACAAGTACATGAGTTATTACAGAAGGGGTTGATTCGAGAGAGTCTGAGTCCATGTGTTGTACCATTAGTATTAGCACCAAAGAAGAATGGAGAGTGGAGGATGTGTACAGATTCAAGAGAAATAAATAAGATCACAATCAAGTATAAGTTTCTATTGCCATGAATGGATGATATTATGGATTATTTGAGTGGAGCTGTCTATTTCTCAAAGATAGATCTGAAGAGTGGATATCATGAGATTTAGATCAAAGAAGGAGATGAATGGAATATTGCCTTCAAGACAAAGGAAGGACTGTATGAGTGGTTAATCATGCCTTTTAGGCTAACCAATGCACTAAGCACTTTCATGCAACTCGTGAATGAGGTTCTGAAAGAATTTTTGGGTAAGTTTGTCATTGTGTACCTAGATGATATTTTGATCTTTAGTAAGACATTGGAAGAGCATATGATGCATATTTGTATGGTGTTTGAGAAGCTGAGAGATGAGAAATTGTTGCTTAATTTGAAGAAGTGCAGTTTTGTGAAGAAGGAATTAGTATATTTGGGATTTGTAGTTTCAAAAGAAGGTCTGAAAATGGATCCAGAGAAAGTAAAGGCTATCTTTGAATGGCCTACTCCAAAGAGTGCTACTGAGGTAAGATATTTTCATGGTTTGGCTAGCTTTTATAGAAATTTTAGTAGTATTTGTGGACCCTTGACTGAAACAATGAGAGGAGATAGAAAAGAGTTCAAGTGGACTAATGGGGCAGATAAGAGTTTTAAACTATTGAAACAGAAAGTTATAGAACAACCTGTTTTAGCACTTCCAAATTTTAATAAGGTGTTTCAAGTAGACTGTGATGCAAGTGGTACTGCAATAGGAGCTTTTATGAGCCAAGAAGGTAAGCCTATTGCTTATTTCAGTGAGAAGTTAAATGATGCCAAGAAAAACTATTATGTTTATGATCAGGAATTTTATGCTATAGTTCAGGCATTGAAGAAGTGGAGACACTATCTCCTTCCTAAGGAGTTTATTTTGTATACTGATCATCAACCTTTGCAATATTTGAATAGTCAAGGAAAGTTGAATCAAAGGCATTTCAAATGGGTTGAGTTTTTGCAGAGTTACACATTTGTTTTGAAACATAGGAGTGGAAAGTCTAATAGGGTTGCAGATGCTCTTAGCAAAAGGAAACTATTGCTAACAGAAATGTAGATTGAAGTGGTTGGGTTCAAGGAACTCAAGAATTTGTATCTAGAGGATCCTGATTTTGGTGAAGCTTGAAAACTTGTAAAGAACCTGTTACTATAGATAGAACAAAGTGGCTATATTTTATTATCTAGGATGATATACTATTCAGAAGGAGTCAGTTGTGCATTCCACAAAGTTCTATGAGGGAGAATATCATCAAGGAGAAGCATAGCGGAGGATTGGCTAGACATTTTGGTCATGATAAAACCATTGCTTTGGTTAGTGAGAATTATTATTGGCCACAGTTGCATCAAGATGTCAAGAAGTTTGTATAGAGTTGCAGAGTATGTCAGATGGTGAAAGGAGTGAAGCAGAATATAGGGTTGTATTAGCCATTACCTGTACCAAAGAAGCCTTGGGAAGATATCAGTATGGACTTTGTTCTTGGTTTACCAAAGACATAGCAGGGAAATGATTCAATTTTTGTAGTAGTTGACAGATTTTCAAAGATGGCACATTTTGTTCCCTACAAGAAGACTAATGATGTTGTTCATGTAGCAGAATTATTTTTTAGAGAAGTGGTGAGACTACATGATTGGCCAAAGAGTATAGTTTCAGATAGGGACACTAAGTTCGTTGGATATTTCTAGCGTACATTATGGAAGAAGTTGAAGATAGATTTGAAATTTATTTCATCACATCATCCATAGATTGATGGATAGACAGAGATGGGGAATAGGAGTTTGGGAAATTTGCTGAGATGTTTGGTTGAGGATAAGCCAACAGGATGGGATTTGATTTTACCACAGGCAAAATTTGCATATAATAATTCTATCAACAGGAGCACTGGTAAATCACCATTCCAGATTGTATATGGGAGTAGTCCAAGAAATGCATATGAGTTGAGAAAGATAGATAAAGGAGAAATAAGTAGTGCTAAAGCTGAGGATTTTGCAGAACATTTGAAGAACATCCATGAGGAGGTGAGGAAGCACATTACCAAGATGAATGCACAGTATAAGGCTAAGGCAGATGAGAAAAGGAGGCATAAGGAATTTGAGGTTGGAGATGAAGTCATGGTTCATTTGCAAAAGGAAAGATTTCTAGTTGGTACATATAACAAGTTGAAAATGAAAAAGTTTGGGCCATGCAGGATACTGAAGAAGCATGATTCAAAAAATGCATATGAGGTAGAATTTCCTACTGAGCTGATTATTTTACCAGTGTTTAACATTTTAGATCTGACAGAGTATCATGAAGGAGGTGTTGAAGATGAGGTTACAGTAGCACAGTGGAGTTTTCTAGCAACCAGTTCAGATATTGAAGAGATTGAAGACATACTTGATAGTCATGTTGGCAGAA
Source organism: Chamaecyparis obtusa (assembly GCA_027943335.1). NCBI lineage: Eukaryota > Viridiplantae > Streptophyta > Pinopsida > Cupressales > Cupressaceae > Chamaecyparis > Chamaecyparis obtusa. The sequence continues at coordinate 266,015 of BSBK01004825.1, forward strand.
GCACAAGGAACAGGACATATGAAGAATATCTAGTCAAGTGGAAAGGATGACCTGTTGAAGATTCATCATGGCTAAAAATGGAGGAGGTTAACCATCTTGGTTTTCATCTACATACCTGAGATGTGACAGGGTCACTTCACAAATTACCCTGGGTGTCTGATGCAGGAGCATCCTAGGTGTAAGAGCAATCATGCATCACCCAAAAATATTTATATTTTTGTATTCAATAAGGGCTATCTTGTGCAGAGCTACAATTTATGGAAACTTTTTATTTTTAGTAAGTTGGTCATAAATATCAGAATGTTCTAATTTTACATGTGGAGGTTCATCTCAGTCGTATCAGCGTGCCAATAAAGTTTCATGGCTAGATCAGGTCTAGTTTTGAAGATATTGAAGATTTTTGGTATTGGCAGCAGGGCACAAAAATTTTGAACTTAGTTTTGAAGGCTTTAGAGGCTCCGAATGAGGTGGAAAATTTGGGTGATAGGTTCTTGCATGAGTCAGGCCTGTAGAGCACTTCGTGGCTTTTTTGAAATGGGGTTATAATACTCCATCGGGTCAACTCATGATGACTTATGGTCTCCGGAAGTCAGGTCACCTGAAGTAGCAGAAAATAATTTTCCATCAAAAAATTTGTTTAGGTTTCAAAAGTTATTTTTAGCCGACTTTGATGTAATAAATTGAAAAATAAAATAATTCTAAGTTGGTCGGCCCTAAGGGCTAAAGTTCTAGATCCTTCTTGGGGGGTGAAAAATGCCTATATAAAGAAGGCCCCTAGTGTTGTCTAGGGTAGTTCTGGGTAGTAGATCTGGGTATTGATTTGAGACTTTGTCCTACAGAATATTGTAAGGGAATGCCCATGTGGCTTTGCATATTGTAATTCTGAAAGTTTGTAATTCCACATTTGTGGAGATAATAAGAAGCCAATTTTCTATTCTTGCATATTGTTGTTGTTTGTCTATTTTTTTTATGTGTTAGTTGTATTAAGGGGAGAACCCTTCATCAAGTGGTATCAGAGTAGGAGTTCCTGAGTGTGTAACCAGATCACCGACTATGAGTCAATTCACACCAGGACTGTGGTTAGTGTTTTAGTGTGCATCGTGAAAATGCCTCCACGAAGGGAACATGGTGGAAGAGTTGGTGTTGTAACACCTGAGGTTAGAGTGCTCCAGAGGCATGTGCGAGCATTGCAAGAAGAGATTCGTAGAGGAATGAATCTTAATGTTAGAGATGAAAGTGAGGATGAAGCTAAAGAAGGAAATGATGATCAAGAAGAAGAAGAAGGTGAAATTTTGAATCGAGAAGAAGAAAGGCTTTTCTGAGCCATTTTCAAGATCGAAAAAAGACCTAAGATCAAGGTTCTGACATTTTTTGGAAATCTTAACCCAGAAGAATTGATCGACTAGATCAATGATAAAATCAATTGGAGAGAAATAGAAGAGGGAAAGATAAAATCACAAGATGGGATCAGATGGTGGATAAATTGAAGTGACAGTTCATCCCTATTGATTATGAGCTTGACCTACTGAAGAAAATGCAAAGTTTGAAACAAGCAGGATGATCTGTTCAGGAGTATATAGAGGAGTCCTATTGAATCCTCATCAGAATAGGCCATGCGGAAGCTGATAAGGAGAAAGTTGCTTGTTACTTTAATGGGTTGAGGCCAAGCATTCAGGATGAGCTGAATTTAGTTCAAATGAATAGTATTGAAGAGGCATACCAGTTTTCCCTAAAAGTGGAGGAAAAGTTGAACAAGAAGTTTGAGAGCAGACAAAATGGAAGAGGTCACTGTGGATGATCTAGTGGATGGTCATATGGAGGCTGAAATGAAGATCTGAAAAAGAAGGATGAGGCTAGTAGCAGTCAAAATCAAAGAGGTAACAATTCCAATCATTTTCAAGATCAGAATAATAGAGATCAAAGAGGAAGAGGAAGAGGACAAGGTTTAGGAAGAGGAGGCTTCCGTGGAACATGTTTTCACTATGGACAAGAAGGTCATAGGGCATTTGAATGTCCTCAATGCCAAGGAAGGATAGATAAGAGGAATGAAGGCTAGGCCAGAGTTGCACATGTAGATGAAGATGCCAAATCATCAAATTCAGAAGATGCTGAAAGAGGAGAAACGCTAATTAATAGAAGAGTCTTGCTGAGTGGTGAGAATGAACTTGAACAAAGGAGGAGCTTGTTTCACAATAGATGCAAGTGAGAGGGTAAATTCTATGATGTGATTATTGATAGTGGAAGCATTGACAATTTGGTCTTGGAAGAGATGGTGACAAAGTTGAAGCTCAAGAGATAGAAACACCTAAATCCATATCGGATTGCCTGGGTGAAGGATGACCACAAGGTCATGGTCAGTGAATAGTGCCTAGTAAAGTTCAAGATCAGCGGGTACCAAGATGAGGTACTATGTGATATCATATCTATGGATGCATGTCATATATTATTGGGTAGACCATGGTAGTTTGACAGATGTGCTCTTTACGATGGTCGTGCGAATACATATTCCCTGACAAAGGATGGAGTGTGACATAAGCTAAAGTCATTGAAGGAGACCGAAGAAAAGGTATGTGGTAATGTGAGAATAATTTTTGTTGATGGACAAAAATTCTTAGATGGTATGAGGCATGAGCACATGTGTTTTGCTTTAATTCCAAAAGCTGGTAAAGAGGAAGTAGAGGATGTACCTGTAGAGGTTACAAATTTGTTGAATGAGTTTTAAGATATTGTATCTGATAATGTACCTAATGGATTACCACCGGTAAGGAAGATCAGTCATTAGATGGATTTGATTCTTGGAGCCCATTTTCCAAACAAGGTAGCACACAGAATGACACCAGCAAAAAGTGAAGAGTTGAATAGACAAGTACAGGAGTTATTACAGAAGGGGTTAATTCAAGAGAGCCTGAGTCCATGTGTTGTAACAGCAGTATTAGCACCAAAGAAGAATGGAGAGTGGAGGATATGTATAGATTTCAAAGAAATAAATAAGATCACAATCAAGTACAGGTTTTCATTGCCATGAATGGATGATATTATGGATTGTTTGAGTGGAGCTGTGTATTTCTCAAAGATAGATCTGAAGAGTGGATATCATGAGATTTGGATCATAGAAGGAGATGAATGGAAGACTTCCTTCAAGACAAAGGTAGGACTGTATGAGTGTTTAGTCATGCCTTTTGGGATAACCAATGCACCGAGCACTTTCATGTGGCTCATGAGCGAGGTTCTGAAAGAATTTTTTTGTATGTTTGTCATTGTGTACCTAGATGATATTTTGATCTTTAGTAAGACATTGGAAGAGCATATGATGCATATTCGTATGGTGTTTGAGAAGCTGAGAGATGAGAAATTGTTGATTAATTTTAAGAAGTGCAGTTTTGTGAAGAAGGAATTAGTGTATTTGGGATTTGTAGTTTAAGAAGAAGGTCTGAAAATAGATCTTGAGAAAGAACAGGCTATCCATGAATGGCCTACTCCAAGGAGTGCTACTGAGGTAAGATCTTTTCATGGTTTGACTAGCTTTTATAGAAATTTTAGTAGTATTTGTGGACCCTTGACTGAAACAAGGAGAGGGGATAGAAAAGAGTTCAAGTGGACTAATGGGGTAGATAAGAGTTTTAAACTATTGAAATAGAAAGTTATAGAACAACCTATTTTAGTACTTCCAAATTTTAATAAGGTGTTTCAAATAGACTGTGATGCTAGTGGTACTACAATAGGAGCTATTATGAGCCAAGAAGGTAAACCTATTACTTATTTCAGTGAGAAGTTAAATGATGCCAAGAGAAATTATTTTGTTTATGATCAGGAAATTTATGCTATAGTTCAAGCATTGAATAAGTGGAGACACTATCTATTTCCTAAGGAGTTTGTTTTGTATACTGATCATCAACCTTTGCAATATTTGAATAGTCAATGAAAGTTGAATCAAAGGCATTTCAAATGGGTTGAGTTTTTGCAGAGTTACACATTTGTTTTGAAACATAGGAGTGGAAAGTTTAACAGGGTTACAGATGCTCTTAGTAGAAGGAAACTATTGCTGACAGAAATGTAGATTGAAGTGGTTGGGTTCAAGGAACTCAAGAATTTGTATCCAAAGGATCCTAATTTTGGTGAAGCTTGAAAAGTTTTTAAAGAACCTGTTAGTCTAGACAGAATGAAGTGGCTGGATTTTATCATCCAGGATGATATGCTATTTAGAGGGAGTCAGTTGTCCATTCCATGAAGTTCTATGAGGAAGAATATCATCAACGAGAAGCATAGCAGAGGATTGGTTGAACATTTTGGTCGTGATAAAACCCTTGCTTTGGTTAGTGAGAATTATTATTGGCCATAGTTGCAGCAAGATGTCAATAAGTTTGTACAGAGTTGTAGAGTATGTCAAATGGAGAAAGTAGTGAAGTAAAATACAAGGTTGTATCAACCATTACCTATACCAGAGAAGCCTTGGGAGGATATCAGTATGGACTTTGTTCTTGGTTTACCAAGGACACAGCGGGGACATTATTCAATTTTTGTAGTAGTTGATAGATTTTTAAAGATGGCACATTTTGTTCCCTACAAGAAGACTAATGATGTTGTTCATGTAGCAGAATTATTTTTCAGAGAAGTGGTGAGACCACATGGTTTGCCAAAGAGTATAGTTTCAGATAGGGACACTAAGTTCATTGGATATTTCTGGCATACATTGTGGAAGAAGTTGAAGATAGATTTGAAATTTAGTTCATCACATCATCCAAAAACTGATGGATAGATAGAGGTGGTGAATAGGAGTTTCGGAAATTTGCTGAGATGTTTGGTTAGGGATAAGCCAACGGGATGGGATTTGATTTTACCACAAGCAAAATTTGCATATAATAATTCTGTCAATAGGAGCACTAGTAAATCATCATTCCAGATTGTATATGGGAGTAGTTCAAGAAATGCATATGAGTTGAGAAAGATAGATAAAGGAGAAATAAGTAGTGCTGAAGCTGAGGATTTTGCAGAACATTTGAAGAACATCCATGAGGAGGTGAGGAAGCACATTACCAAGATGAATGCATAGTATAAGGCTAAGGTAGATGAGAAAAGGAGGCATAACAAATTTGAGGTTGGACATGAAATCATGGTTCATTTGCAGAAGGAAAGATTTCCAATTGGTACATATAAAAAGTTCAAAATGAAGAAGTTTGGGCCATGCAAGATACTGAAGAAGCATTATTCAAGAAATGCATATGAGCTAGAATTTCCTACTGAGCTGAATATTTTACCAGTGTTTAACATTTTAGATCTCGTAGAGTATCATGAAGGAGGTGTTGAAGATGAGGTTACAGCAACACAGTGGAGTATTCCAGCAACCAGTTCAGATATCAAGGAGATTGAAGACATACTGGATAGTCATGTTGGTAGAAGCACAAGGAATAGGACATATGAAGAATATCTGGTCAAGTGGAAAGGATGACCTGTTGAAGATTTATCATGGCTAACAAAGTAGGAGGTTAACCATCTTGGTTTTCCTCTACACACCTGAAATGTGATAGGGTCACTTCTCAAATTACCCGAAGTGTCTGATCCAGGAGCATCCTAGGTGTAAGAGCAATCTTGCATCACCCAAAAATATTTATGTTTTTGTATTCAATAAGGGCTATCTTGTGAAGAACTACTATTTATGGAAACTTGTTATTTTTAGTAAGTTGGTCATAAATCTTGAAATGTTCTGATTTTACATGTGGAGGTTCATCTCAGTCATATCAGCCTATGAGTAAAGTTTCATGGCTAGATCAGGTCTAGTTTTGAAGATATTGAAGATTTTCAGTATTGGCAGCAGGGTATAGAAACTTTGAACTTAGTTTTGAAGGCTTTAGAGACTCTGGATGAGATCAAAATTTTGGGTGACAGGGGCTTCCACAAGTCAAGCCTGTAGAGTGCTTCGTGAACTTTCTTAAATGGGTTTATAATAGTCCATCAGGTCAACTGGTGATGACTTATGGTCTCCGGAAGTTGGGTCACCAGAAGTGGCGGAAAATAATTTTCCTTCAAAAATTTTCTTTAGGTTTCAAAAGTTATTTTGAGCCGACTTTGATGTAATAAATTGAAAAATAAAATAGTTCTAAGTTTGGTCGGCCCTAAGGGCTAAAGTTCTAGAACCTTCTCGAGGGGTGGAAAATGCCTATATAAAGAAGACCCGTAGTGTTGTCTAGGGTAGTTCTAGGTAGTAGATCTAGGTATTGATTCGAGGCTTTGTCCTACAGAATATTGTAAGGAATGCCCATGTGGCTTTGTATATTGTAATTTTGAAAGTTTGTAATTGCACATTTGTGGAGATAATAAGAATCCAATTTTTTTGTCTTGCACACTGTTGTCGTTTCTCTATTTCTGTTATGTGTTTGTGGTATTAAGGGGAGAAACCTTCATCTAGTGGTATCAAAGTAGGATTTCCTAAGTGTGTAAAGAGATCACTGACTGTGAGGCAATTTGCACCAAGACCATGGTTAGGGTTTCAGCGCGCATCGCAAAAATGCCTCCATGAAGGGAACATGGTGGAAGAGCTGGTGTTGTAACACTTGATGTTAGAGTGCTCCAGAGACAAGTGCGAGCATTGTAAGAAGAGATTCGTAGAAGAATGAATCTTAATGTCAGAGATGAAAATGAGGATGAAACCGAAGAAGAAAATCATGATCAAGAAGAAGAAGGTGAAATTTTGAATCAAGAAGAAGAAAGGCTTTTTTGAGCCATTTCCAAGATCGGAAAAAGACCTAAGATCAAGGTTTTGACATTTTCTAGAAATCTTAACCTGGAAGAATTGATCGACTGGATCAATGAATGTAAAGAATATTTTGAGTATGAAGATATTGAGGATCCTAATAGGGTCAAATTTGTGAAGGCCAGACTGAAAGGTCATGCGAAGATCTAGTGGCAAGAGATTCAATTGGAGATAAATAGAAGAGGGAAAGATAAAATTACAAGATGGGATCAGATGGTGGATAAATTAAAGCAACAATTCATCCCTGTTGATTATGAGCTTGACCTACTGAAGAAAATGCAAAGTTTGAAGCAAGCGAGATGATCTGTTTAGGAGTATACAAAGGAGTTCTATTGAATCCTCATCAGAACAGGCCATGCAGAAGCTGATAAGGAGAAAGTTGCTTGTTACCTTAATGGGTTGAGGCCAAGCATTCAAGAGAAGCTGAATGTCATTTGAATGAATAGTATTGAAGAGGCATACCAGTTTTCCCTAAAAGTGGAGGAAAAGTTGAACAAGAAGTTCAAGACTAGACAAAATGGAAGAGGTTGTGGTGGATGATCTCGTGGATGGTCATATGGAGGCCGAAATGAAGATCCAAAAAATAAGGATGACGCTAGTAGTAGTCAAAATTAGAGAGGAAATAATTCCAATGGTTTCCAAGATCAGAATAATATAGATCAGAGAGGAAGAGGAAGAGGACAAGGTTCAAGAAGAGGAGTCTTTTGTGGAACATGTTTTCACTATGGAGAAGAAGCTCATAGAGCATTTGAATGTCCTCAAAACCAAGGAAGGATAGATAGGAGGAATGAAGGCCAGGCCAGAGTTGCACATGTAGATGAAGATGTCAAATCATCAAATTTAGAAGATGCTGAAAGAGGAGAAACGTTGATTAACAGATGAGTCCTACTGAGTAGTGAGAATGAACCTGAACAAAGGAGGAGCCTATTTTGCACTAGATGCAAGTGTGAGGGTAAATGCTATGATGTGATTATTGATAGTGAAACCACTGACAATTTGGTGTCAAAAGAGATGGTGACAAAGTTGAAGCTCAAGAGATAGAAACACCCACATCCATATCAGATTGCCTAGGTACAGGATGACCACAAGGTCATGGTCAATGAACAATGCTTAGTAAAGTTCAAGATCGGTGGGTACCAAGATGAGGTACTATGTGATATCATATCTATGGATGCATGTCATATGTTGTTAGGTAGACCATGGCAGTTTGATGTTGTACACAATGGTTGTGTGAATACCTATTCCTTGACAAAGGATGGAGTGCGAGATAAGCTAACTCTATTGAAGCAGACTGAAGAAAAGGTATGTGGTAATGTGAGAATAACTTTTGTTGATGGATGAAAATTCCTAGATGGTATGAGGAATGAGCACGTGTGTTTTGCTTTAATTCCAAAAGTTGGTAAAGAGGAAGTAGAGGATGTACCTGTAGAGGTTGCAGATTTATTGAATGAGTTTCAGGATATTGTATTTGATAATGTACCTCATGGATTACCACCGATAAGGAAGATCAGTCATCAGATGGATTTGATTCCAAGAGCTAGTTTGTCAAACAAGGAATCACATAGAATGACACCAGCAGAAAGTGAAGAGTTGAACAGACAAGTACATGAGTTATTGTAGAAGGGGTTTCTTTGAGAGAGCCTGAGTCCATTTGCTGCACCAGTAGTATTAGCACAAAAGAGGAATGGAGAGTGGAGGATGTGTACAGATTCAAGAGAAATAAATAAGATCACAATCAAGTATAGGTTTCCATTGCCACGAATGGATAATATTATGGATTGTTTGAGTGGAGCTATGTATTTCTGAAAGATAGATCTGAAGAGTGGATATCATGAGATTTAGATCAGAGAAGGAGATGAATGGAAGACTGCCTTCAAGAAAAAGAAAGGACTGTATGAGTGGTTATTCATGCCTTTTGGGCTAACCAATGCACTGAGCACTTTCATGTAGCTCATGAACGAGGTTCTGAAAGAATTTTTTGGGTAAGTTTGTCATTGTGTACCTAGATGATATTTTGATCTTTAGTAAGACATTGGAAGAGCATATGATGCATATTTGTATGGTGTTTGAGAAGTTGAGAGATGAGAAATTGTTGATTAATTTGAAGAAGTGGAGTTTTGTGAAGAAGGAATTAGTGTATTTGGGATTTGTAGTTTCAGACGAAGGTCTTAAAATGGATCCAAAGAAAGTACAGGCTATCCTTGAATGGCCTACTCCAAGGAGTGCTACTGAAACAATGATAGCGGATAGAAAAGAGTTCAAGTGGACTAATGGGGTAGATAAGAGTTTTAAACTGTTGAAACAGAAAGTTACAGAACAACCTATTTTAGCACTTCCAGATTTTAATAAGGTGTTTCAAGTAGACTGTGATGCTAGTGCTACTGCAATAGGAGCTATTATGAGCCAAGAAGGTAAACCTATTACTTATTTCAGTGAGAAGTTAAATGATGCCGAGAGAAAATATTTTATTTATGATTGGGAATTTTATGCTATAGTTCAAGCATTGAAGAAAGAGAGACACTATTTGCTTCCTAAGGAGTTTGTTTTGTATACTGATCATCAACCTTTGCAATATTTGAATAGTCAATGAAAGTTGAATCAAAGGCATTTCAAATGGGTTGAGTTTTTGCAGAGTTACACATTTGTTTTGAAACATAGGAGTGGAAAGTCTAACAAGGTTGCAGATGCTCTTAGCAGAAGGCAACTATTGCTAATAGAAATGTAGATTGAAGTGGTTGGGTTCAAGGAACTCAAGAATTTGTATCCAGAGGATCCTAATTTTGGTGAAGCTTGGAAAGCTTGTAAAGAACCTAACACTGTAGATAGAATGAAGTGGCTAGATTTTATCATCTAGGATGATATGCTATTCAGAGGGAGTCAGTTGTGCATTCCATGAAGTTCTATGAGGGAGAATATCATCAAGGAGAAGCATAGCGGAGGATTGGCTGAACATTTTGGTCGTGATAAAACCCTTGCTTTGGTTAGTGAGAATTATTATTGGCCATAGTTGCAGCAAGATGTCAAGAAGTTTGTACAGAGTTGCAGAGTATGTCAGATGGCAAAAGGAGTGAAGTAGAATATAGGGTTGTATCAGCCATTACCTATACCAGAGAAGCCTTGGGAGGATATCAGTATGGACTTTGTTCTTGGTTTACCAAGGACGCGGTGGGGACATGATTCAATTTTTGTAGTAGTTTATAGATTTTCAAACATGTCACATTTTGTTCCTTGCAAGAAGACTAATGATGTTGTTCATGTAGCAGAATTACTTTTCAAAGAAGTAATGAGACTACATGGCTTGCCAAAGAGTATAGTTTCAGATAGGGACACTAAGTTCATTGGATATTTCTGACGTACATTATGGAAGAAGTTGAAGATAGATTTGAAATTTAGTTCATCACATCATCCATAGACTGATGGACAGACAGAGATGGTGAATAGGAGTTTGGGAAATTTGCTGAGATGTTTGGTTGGGGATAAGCCAACAGGATGAGATTTAATTTTACCACAGGTAGAATTTGCATATAATAATTTTTTCAATAGGAGCATTGGTAAATCACCATTCCAGATTGTATATGGGAGTAGTCCAAGAAATGCATCTAAGTTGAGAAAGATAGATAAAGGAGAAATAAGTAGTGCTGAAGCTAAAAATTTTGCAGAACATTTGAAGAACATCAATGAGGAGGTGAGGAAGCACATTACCAAGATGAATGCACAGTATAAGGCTAAGGCAAATGAGAAAAAAAGGCATAAGGAATTTGAGGTGGGAGATGAAGTCATGGTTCATTTGTGGAAGGAAAGATTTCCAGTTGGTACATATAACAAGTTGAAAATGAAAAATTTTGGGCCATGCAAGATACTGAAGAAGCATGATTCAAGAAATGCATATGAGGTAGAATTGCCTACTGAGCTGAATATTTTACCAGTGTTTAACATTTCAGATCTGACAGAGTATCATGAAGGAGGTGTTGAAGATGAGGTTACAGCAGCACATTGGAGTATTCTAGCAACCACTTTAGATATCAAGGAGATTGAAGACATACTGAATAGTCATGTTGGCAGAAGCACAAGGAACAGGACATATGAAGAATATCTTGTCAAGTGGAAATGATGACCTGTTGAAGATTCATCATGGCTAACAAAGGAGGAGGTTAACTATCTTTGTTTTCCTCTACACACCTGAGACGTGATGGGGTCACTTCTCAAATTACCCCAGGTGTCTAATGCAGGAGCATCCTAGATGTAAGAGCAATCTTGCATGACCCAAAAATATTTATATTTTTGTATTCAATAAGGTCTATCTTGTGTAGAGCTGGTATTTATGGAAACTTTCTATTTTTAGTAAGTTGGTCATAAATCTTAGAATGTTCTAATTTTAAATGTGGAGGTTCATCTCAGTCATATTAGCATGCCAGTAAAGTTTCATGGCTAGATCAGGTCTAGTTTTGAAGATATTAAAGATTTTCGGTATTGGCAGCAGGGTACAAAAACTTTGAACTCAGTTTTGAAGGCTTTAGAGGCTCTGGATGAGGTCAAAAATTTGAGTGACAGGTGCTTGTGTGAGACAAGCCTGTGGAGTGCTTCATGGCCTTTCCGAAATGGGGTTATAATAGTCCATCGGGTCAACTTGTGATGACTTATGGTCTCCGGAAGTCGAGTCACCTGAAGTGGCAGAAAATAATTTTCCTTCAAAATTTTTGTTTAGGTTTCAAAATTTATTTTGAACCGAATTTGATGTAATAAATTGAAAAATAAAATAATTCTATGTTGGGTCGGCTCTAAGGGCTAAATTTCTAGAACCTTCTCGGGCGGTTGAAAATGCCTATATAAAGAAGGCTCGTAGTGTTGTCTAGGGCAGTTCTGGGTAGTAGATCTGGGTATTGATTTGAGGCTTTGTCCTATAGAATATTGTAAGGGAATGCCCATGTGGCTTTGCATATTGTAATTCTAAAAGTTTGTAATTCCACATTTGTGGAGATAATAAGAAGCCAATTTTCTATTCTTGCATATTGTTGTTGTTTCTCTATTTTTGTTATGTGTTTGTGGTATTAAGGGGAGCACCCTTCATCACCTTAGGTCCTCTTATTATCTCATATTTTCAAATCCTCTTCATCAATCAAAAGATATGGTACTCTCCTAGATAGCAACTATCTTACCGGTTAAGGTTTGAGATCAATGATAATATAACAATTGTTTTAATTGTAGTTTCCAATAATTTAACAGTTAATTAGATGAGAGAAAAGTAGGAACACAACTTGATTATGATAGAGATTGCTTCTTCCCTCTCCGATGTCGAATTCAATGATGTTAAGGATTGTGCTAATTAAAGAGAGATGTGGGATAGGCTTACACTTATCTATGGATGAGATCAACATGTACAAAAAGCTAAAGTTGATAGTTTGAGATGAAATTAAGATGAAATGAGGATGAAAGATGAAGAGAATGTCACACAATATAGTAGTAGAATCGAGGAATTTTTTAGTGCCATTAGAGGTGTTGGTGGATCATTGACTAATGAAGAAGTGGTGAGTAAAATCTTGAGAACCCTTTCTTAGAAGTATTCTATTAGAGTATCTGCAATTGAGGATTTGAGATCTATATCAAACAATGATGTTACTCTTGAAGCCCTAATCGGTAATCTAGCTACATTTGAGCTTACCAATTATGATAATAGTCTACTGACCATTGAAACTATCTTCAAGTCATCTGTAAGAATTGGACCTTCAAGAATTAGAGAAAGATAAATTCACAATAGTTCATATGGAAGTGATTATGACAATATTTTGAATGAAGAAAAAGAGAAAGAAGAATTGGAAGCATTGTTGGCTAACCAACTACCTAGAGGAAAAGGAAAGTACTAAGGCAAGTTACCATTGAGATGTTTCAATTGTAATAAGATTGGACATATTGCATCTAGATGTCCTGACAATGATATGAATGATAAGGATTAAAAAAGAGAAAAATAGACACTAAATATTTAGATACTTTAAAGATAAAGTTAAGAAGTTTTTCTACCTAGCTAAGGAAGGTGTAACTAGTGATGAATCTAATGATACTGAGGAAGGATATGAAGTTGTCTATGTTGTTGTGAAGGAAGAATCAAATGAAGAAAAGCATGAAGATGAAAAAGAACTTGTTTCTCATGTAATTAAATCAAACCCTTAGATTATTGATAGTGGTTGTTCACATCATATGACTGGTGATATTGACAAGTTTGAGAGCCTAGAAGAATATGATGGAGGATTTGTCAGATTTGACAATGATGCTGCATGTCCTATGAAAGGTAAAGGATTTATTTTTTTAAATGAAAAGATGAAATATAATGATGCATATTGGGTTAGAGGACTGAACTACAATCTTTTGAGTGTTGCACAACTGAACATTACTATCCACAGATTGGAATTTCAGAATAGAAAATTTAAGATCTATGGTGTTGATGGAGATCTAATTGGAACTAGAGGACAATCAAGAGGTAATTTATTTTACCTTGATATTGATGCAAAGAGTTTATTGTTTTAAACTTAAGATGTATGGCTATGACATAACAGACTACGTCATGTGAATTTTGATAACTTGATCAAAGTAAGTAAGAAGAATAGAGTCAAAGGACTATCGAGATTAAGTAGACTTGATAAAACTATGTGTAAAGAATGTTGAATTGGTAAGATGACTAAGTCTATTTTTTCAAGAAAAAATTACTCTACCAATGGTATTTTGGAATTGGTTCACACTAACCTTTGTGGTCGTAAGAGAGTTCAAAGCTATTATGGAGATCAGTGCTTTATTTTTTTGTTGATGATTATTCAAGAATGATGTCTGTTATGTTTCTAAAAGAAAAATTTGATGCATTTAAAATATTTAAGTGGTATAAGGCAAGAGTTGAGAAGGAAATAGGTAAACAATTGAAGTGTTTGAGATCTGATAGAGGAGCTAAATTTATCTTTGATGAATTTATTGTCTTCTAGAATGAGCATGGAATTAAAAGACAAGTATCTACACCGAGGACTCCACAAAAAAATGGGATAGCTGAGAGAAGGAATAGATCTATTGTTGACTGTGCTAGAACTTTATTGATTGATAAAAAGGTTGCACAAACATTCTAGAGAGAAGCTATAAGTACCACAGTTTACACTCTTAATCGAATATAGTTGAAGAAAGGAACCAACAAGATACCCTATGAATTATAGTTTGATCACACACTGAATGTAAGCTATTTTAAAAAATTTGGAAGTAGGTGTTACATACTAAAAGATACTAGAAATGGAAAGTTTGACTCTAAAGGAGATGAAGGAATATTTCTTGGTCATTTATCAAAGATAAAAGAATATAATTATTTGATCAAGGATTCTAAAAAAATTGTTGAAAGTGAAAATGTAAGAGTTAATGAATTTGCAAAAAGGAATGAAGAGGATAGAAAAAAGGAACCTGAGGATTATAATAGATTTGTTTATGTACAAGATGGTAATTCAGTTGACACAACTGAGTAGCATCAAGAAGAAACTAATGAACAAGATGAGCCTCCTCCAAGAGATGAAAATACTGATGATCGGTCTACCAAACCTATATTAACAAAATATGTGAGAAGACACCACTCACCGAGTAGAATATTTGGATACAAGAATGCAAGACTCATGACAAGAATTAATTTGAAAGATAACACATGTTTGATTTTTGAATTTGAGCCAAGATTGGTGAAGGATGCACTAGAGAATGAAGATTGGATGAATGCTATGAAAGAATAAACTGATCAAATTGAAAAGAATAACACTTGGTCACTGGTACCGAGACCTCATGACAAGAATGTGATTGGAACAAAATGGATTTTCAGGGAAAGAAAAAAAAAAACTCAATGAGAAAGGAGATGTGATTAGAAACAAAGAAATATTAGTCTGCAAAGGGTATGTGCAAGAAGAAGGTATTGATTATGGTGAAACTTTTGCACCTATTGCTAGATTAGAAGGTGTAACAATATTGCTTGTATATGCCACATACAAAGGATTCAAATTTTATCAAATGGATGTTAAATATGCATTTCTGAATGGAATACTTGAAGAATAAGTTTACATTGAACAATCTGATGGATTTTTTGACAAAAGCAATAAGGATATGGTATGAAAATTGCATAAATATTTATATGGATTGAAACACGCACCCCAAGCATGGTATGAAATACTGTGCTCTTACTTAGTTAAGATTGGATTTGAAAGGACTAGTGACAACAACAATTTATACTTGAAATGTGATAAGTTTGATGAAATTTTGATTGCTGATATATTTTTTGATGACATTATATTTGGTGGTAATGAAATAATTTCTAAGTCATTTGCTAAGGAAATGAGAAAGGAATTTTAGACGTCTATGATAGGAGAGATTAAATTCTTTATTGGACTTCAAATTAAACAAGGGATGGGATCTACATAACTCAATTAAATTATATTAAGGAGATCCTGAAAATATTCAAAATGGAAGACTCAAAACTAGTTGGAACACTAATGGCTACTGGTTGTAAATTATCCAAGGAAGATGACACTAAGGAAGTGAATGTGATACTTTACCAATCTATGATTGGTAAACTATAATATGTTGTACATATTAGACCTAATATTGCACATTCAATTGGCATTGTTGCAAGGTTTTCTACAAATCCAAAGGAGACACATTTATCGACAGTGAAAATGATATTTAGATATTTGAAGGGGACTAAAGATTTTAGTTTTTTATACATAAGAGGATGAAATTTTGATCTCAAGGTATATACTGATGCTGACTGGAGAGGAAATATTCATGACAAAAAAAGCACTAGTGGCGGAGGTTTCTTTTTAGCAGAAAGAATAGTGACATGGTTAAGCAAGAAACAGAGCTGTATTTCACAATCCACTGTCGAAGTTGAATATGTTGCAGCTTCCATGAATTGTTCAAATATTGTATGGATCAAACAACTACTAGAAGGTATGCATGAAGAGATTATTGATCCTATTACAATTTATTGTGATAATACCAGTGCTATTAACATATCAAAGAACCCTATGATGCATTCAAAGATATATGTGTGTGTGTGTATGTATGTGTATATATCTATATACATATATATATATACATATATATGTATATATATATATACATATATATGTATATATATATATATATATACATATATATGTATATATATATATACATATATATATATATATACATATATATGTATATATATACATATATATATATACATATATATGTATATATATATACATATATATATATATATATATATGTATATATATATATATATGTATATATATATATATGTATATATATATATATATATATATATATATATATATATATATCAAGTATCATTACTTGAGAGAGAAAGTACAAGATAAGCATGTGACATTGGAGTAAATGAATTCTAAAGAATAGATAGCTAATGTATTCACTAAACCATTATCGAAGGATTCTTTTGAGTATCTTCGAGGTAAGTTAGGGGTTCTTCCCCTATCTAATGTTCATTAAGGAAAGATGCATGTTGCATCAATTCAAGGACTCAATAGAATATCTATCTTGTGAGTTGATGCTAGTGTTCACTCTTTAGGTGAACCCTGAAGTTGTGAAAAAGGAATTTTATGACTACAATGGAAAATCTATACACTTGAGGTATAATCTGAGAAGTTTATGTTTATTTGGCATTCTTGTCAAAGAGGGAGAATATTTAGAGGGAGAATATCATTGATGATTGTTTATCAGAAGATGAGTAAAGAATGGGAAAGATTAATAGAGAAGATCAAAAGTAGAGATGAACAAGTCAATTGATGTAAGAAGGAGATGTTTACTGAAAGAGGGAGAATAGTATATCATGAGGGAGATGATTGACATGAACAGAGGGAGAATGTTGTTGATGGAATCAAAATGGAAAGTGTTACTGACAAAAAGAGACATATTACATATGGAAGATTAGGAAAGGAGAAGTTACTACTTAGAGGGAATACAAAATATGAATGAGAGTGAAGGATACCATCATCAATTGAATACTAAATTTGTTAGTGTTTCCATCAAGGTCAAAGAGGGAGATTATTACTAAAACTGATAGTATTGTTGAACATTGATTATCTGATGGAGTTGATGATGAAGACCGACAAAGATCACAAGAATAAATGATAGTAGAAAGGTTAGATCAGTTATTGTCTTTTCATTGATATCAAGCAGTTGATTTGTGGTTTATATTATGTATCCATATCATTCAGTAATGATATAAAAATGAATGAGTTAAGGAGAAGAAGAAATGAGAAGTTAAGAAGTTGAAGAACTTAATTGGGCAACTAATACATATCGGACAATGATTAGATTATGTTGACATAATTATTTTCTACCTAATATATGATTATGTTAAGTCAATAAAGCATGGTGATAAGGATTTGACAATTCGGTAAGTGAATTTGTTTTGGCTACTGATCAAGAAAAGTCACTTGGTAAGGTAAAGGTAAAAGAAAAGTCACTTGGTAAAGACAAAGGAACTGAAGAAACTGAACAAAAAGGAAAGGTTTAGGCACTGAGCGATGTAACTGAAATTCTAATGAAAAACACTGAGTGAGGAATAAATATTAAATAAGGATTGAATGGACATTTAATGATTCACTATGATGAGCTGGATGATCATGATGATGAGGAAAGTTAGTTACAAGAGATCTATAGACAATAAATTTCAAGGTGAAGATCTAAGGCAAGATCTAAGAGGAAAAAAGAGATGGAACAAGATTCTAGAAAAGTTCAAGTTCCTAGGTAAAAATAAAATGTGTTACTAAGATTCAAATTCAAGGTATAATGAATTAAACAATCAATATTGATTATAGGAAAATGTAATAGATAAGATTAAGAGGCAAAAAGATGTTTATATGAAGGATGATCTTCTATGGAAAAATAGTTGGAAAACTGAATAATTGAAGGGTTATTGACTATTGCAGAGAAGAATGAACATAGAGATTCTGAGTGGAAAGTAAGGATTTGATGAATTGTTGATGCTAGTGGATAATGAAGAATTGAAGTGAAGACTGAAGAGTGCACAAGAATTTGACTAAGAAAAGATAGCTGCAAATCTATAGATCAATTTTATTACTATTTCTTACTAGCATTTGTAATAGATAAATCTCTTAATAGAGTAGACCTAACAGTCTTATTGTAAAATCCTTGGAAAATGTGACATTCTAAAGAGTGTTTAAAGCCCTCTAACAAGGCCACTCCTAATAGGGTGAAGATCCTAATAGATCTGAGGTAAATCCCTTGATTGGGTCACACCTAACAATGTGTATTGTAATCTTTAACTAGATTGGCTCTTAACCAGACGTACTTCAGAAGAGTATTTTCTTAGTGGGTGACAATTCCCATAGTGGGTTTTCCCAAAGCTAGGTTTCCACATTAAATATTAGTGTTACATATTGTGAATGATTTGTTTGAATGATTTATTGGTTGTTATAGTTTATTTACTTATTTCAATAGATAGTGAATTATGTTTCTACTGAGCTGCTACCGATTTAATTAGAGAATATTTATTAAGGTATTTGGGATTAGGGATTACTGATTCACCTCCTCCTCTTTATAATTGAACAATGTGATGTGAGGATTTTTCTCTTCCAATTGATCCATAACTTGCATAGTCCTAGGAAAGGCCATTAAAACACTTAATTGTGAGCCAAAAGCATCAAGTTGTGGGAAAGGGGTTGAACACTTCCCTTTTTACCTTAGGTAGAGTGTTCTTGATGTGTTTTAATGTGATAAAGACACATCAAAACTATTGTGAACTTACACTTGATATATTTGACGCATTGTTATACCTTGTTAGACTTCACAATTTCTTGTATCCCCAAATTTTCTTTGTCCTTTGGTGGATTTTTTGGAGAATATTGCTTGATCACACTATTTTCTTACTTGGAAACATTCAAACTTGGTTTTGGGACACATAGACTCATCACAAATCTAAAGCCAAAACTTGTCCAAGTTGATCAAAACTTTTTAAAAATAGTGGCAAATTGCTCATCCTATGTGTGATTGATTGTCATAGCTTGCTCCTAGATTCTCAGATCTTCATTCCTCATGTGTCCTCTTGACTAATTTTGATAAACAATTATTCATCTACAAACTAGTATCCCTAATCGGTTGGCCTTTTTTTAGTGATTTGATGTCTCTTTGTTTTTTCTCTAAGATCTTGGAAGTGCTCTAGTCTTGTCTCAAGCATCCTATTAAAAAAAATTATACTTTTCTTGACCTTTGTCACAAGTGCCACTCGGAAGGCATCCAAGCCTCATTTTTAGTACCTTTTACTTAGTTCTCTTGGCTATATCAACTTAGTCACAAGTTCCACTCAGCTGGCATTTAGTCCTCAAAATCTTGGTACCTTGCACCTTGTTCTAGCCACTTTACTATTAACTACTTATTCTTGAGACAGTACAACCATTACCTTGATCTCTTGGTACAAGCTTAAGTTACCTTATTACTATTGGTTTGTTAACCTCATGTTCCATGCCAGTCAAAACTCATAGTTTTTCTTATAAGGCTATCGTTGATCCCCTATGGAAATTCATTTACAATACTACTAGACCATCTTTTCATGAAGAACCTTTGCATCAACCTTTTGATTATCAGTTAGTACGCTTTGCTAATGCTAAAAGCTTTCATTACTTTAGTATGTTCAACTTTGACTTAGGTACCCACAGAAGGCATGACTCTGATTGCTTCAAGGATGAAGATCCCACACAAGAAGAGATTCAAAAGTGTCAAGAAGACAAGAACTTTTTCAAAGTGATGCAAGCCATCATGAATCAATACAAAGATCGCTATTTTATTCATCTTTCTTCCATGGGTGTGAAGCTTCCACCAGGATTTGATGTTGATGCATTACTAAAAAAAGAGGAAGAGTCTCCTCTCACTGCCCTTACTATATAACTAAAAGATATACATTATCATATTTCCCAACTAAATAAAGATAAGGACCAATCCTCTAACAATTACTCACTTGAATCAATTTTTCCTTTTCCTTTTGACAAAAATCTCTATATGCCACCTTTCTCCTCCAAGGTGGAGATCCCCAAATATGACAAGTATGATGGCAATAAGGATCCTCAAGATCATGTGTGTGATTTTTGTTCTCTAATCATGGATTTTATGCATGAACATACTTATCTGATGAAACTCTTTCCTCAAAGTCTTGGTGGTTAGGCCATGAGTTGGTTTACCTCACTTTCCCTTGGCATTAAAACCTTTAAAAAGTTGGTTTGATAATTTATCCAACAATATTCTTACAATATCTCTCATACTATCACCATGCTTGATCTATTTAACACTAAGCAGTGTGTGGGAGAACCCTTTGTCACATTCCTCCAGCGATGGTGGATAATGTTTTCTTGATATCCTCAATAGATTCCTAAGAGTGAAAAGGTTAACATATTCATTAACACTTTGGTTCCTGAGATGAACTATGTATTACAAATGAAAACACATTCTTCATTTGACAAATTAGTTGAATCATCTATATGCATAGAGAATTTCCTTGTTCGAAAGGGAGCAATCACTCTTCAATATAAAGAGCATAAATCCTCTTCTAACAACCAACATAACAAGGGAAAGCATAAGTTCTAGATAAAAACAAAAGATGTCATCAATGACAAAATCATAGGTGTGACCTCAGAGACTGCCCCTACCAAGCCCAAAGAGCCAACTTTGAACTTGTCTATTGTAGTAAATCCTAACAAAAGTTCTCAAATAGGCTCTAAAACTGAAACCACCAGAGATAGGCCATGGGTTCCTACGCCTAAGATAGACTTTACTCTTCTTGGATAATTACTTGAGAACACCTTGAAGACACTTAAAAACAACAAGATCATCAATTTTCCTAACAATTATAAAACATATGATCCTAAGATAAAACCTAATGGGTGGAATGACAACCACTACTATGATTATCATCACAAAAAAGGTCATAAGACTAATGACTACATGAAGCTTAAACATATCATCCAAGATCTAATCAATAATGAGATAATCATGATTGATATTACACAAAAAAATATTGATCACAATGCTTTCAAGAAGCCTTTTCCCAAATATGAGAAGGGGGAATCTTCTAAGGAAAAGGCTAACAAGGTTGGTTACACATACCCTGATACTAACAATGTGATTCACATGCTTGAGTCCTCTAACCATACCATCAATGTTATCAAAACCAAGGGAAAGGCTCAGGCTGAGTCATCTAACACGGGTACCCATTCTCAAGGAAAATTCTCTCTAAGAATAGTTGGTTAGTCTTCCTCCTCATCTTCCAAACCAACAACAATATAGGTGTCTAAACATATTGCTTCTTCCACCACCCATGATTACAATCTAGTTGACCAAATCCAATGCATGTCAACTCAAATTTCAATTCTTGAACTATTTAAAATCTCTCCCACTCATAGAGAGATTACTAATCAAGCCCTTCTTGTGGCTAATGTTCCTAATGACCTAAACATAGGGGTGAACCCACAATAGTGGGTTACACTTTTTGGCCTGAATAGACACTGAACTCTACATTTTGAAAAGAAAATTCAGATTCAAATGCATATTGTCGTTAAGCCATTTGAAATCAGAAGATGAAGTAAATTAGAGTCTTTTAGGATTTTTTGTCTATATTCTAATTATATATTTTTATTTTTATTTTGAATTGATTTGAATGGTTTTTTATTTCTCCCACGAAAACTGGTGTGTTTCTAAAAATGTCATTTTCAAAGAGTTACATTATTTTTATAGTGCATAATTTTTTTCTAAAATAGATATCATTATGATTATTTTGAATTTAGTTTTTTAAGATCCATGTGGAGGGCATGAATTTGGTTTGACGATATTATCATGATTATTTCATATTTTATTAATGTTTGAATTTGACTAAACTATAATTTTGACATACCTTGACTACATAGCTTATAACTTGTCATGTATTTGGTCAATTTCATTTTTATTTTTTTTGATAGAAAGATAACTTCAATACCTAGGGCGTAGATATTATTTACAAAAAAAATTCTCTCATTTACTATTTTTCCATAAGCATCAAACATAGAGGTAGACATACAGTGAAATATCTATGTTTTGTAAAACTAAAAATACAAAGTCATAATAAAATTAACATGTATTAACATTATAATCATTGGAAAGATTTTTCTTAGTAGTACCTTACTACATAGATATTTTTTTCAAATGGATTCATTTGATTTTCCAAAACATAAATTCAAAGTGATTTTTTGTCACCATTTTAATAGGTGTGAAAGAGACTCCATTATAGGTATGAATGAGGAGTATAGATGTTATATTAATATTTTTTTATCTAAGAGGCTTTGAGATAACCATTTGTCATTAAATCCTTCAAATAGAACCTCTCAAGGATTAAATCATCATATTTTATTAAAAATGTGTTATTTCAGCAAAAATCAGCATCTCTAAAAAAGTGTAACCCACTATTGTGGGGTCACCCATAGATAAGATCCAGTCCATGGTTGTTCATCTCACTTCTCCTCATTACCTGACTTTTTTTTAAGAAGATGACAAATTCATTAGCCATTTTCATAATCAACCCCTCCACATTGAATTTCTCATACACAAGCATATGGTTAAGCATGTTTTGATAGATGGAGGCACGGGTTTGATTATCTACACTCTAAATTTGGTTAAAGCTCTTGGTTTCTTAGAACATGCTATTGATCCTCGACACAAAATAATGATTAATGCATATAATATAGAGGAACATTCTTCAAAAGGCATGGTATTCTTTCCCATTCGGGTAGGTCCTATTTAGTGGGATGTCATTTTCCAGGTCTTGGACCTTCCTCTGGAATATAACATACTTCTAGGTCACCTTTGGATCCATGAAATATAAGAAGTCCCTTCTATGTACCATCAATGCATTACATTCCCTCACAACAGAATAGAGGTTGCTATTCCCACAGACTTTGCATATACATGTAACAATATTAAATAATTAGAGAGAATGGTTCCTCTTAACAAAGCATGGTTAAGTCCTTAATAAATAAAAGGAAGGGAAAACTCTACTTTATCAGATTATGAAAAAAGAATATTAGTCATACCCACCGGTTTGGGAGAATATTGAGGGGACACTCTTCCAATTTCCCCAAGATCTTATGGTAGGCCATCTCCCTCATTCCCTCCTACAGGTATAATAACATCTGTCATATAGGAAGGCACTGCATGGTTAAGTCTAAAGTTCCCCTAGAACTAGAAAGGGAGGAGAGTGTTGTGCTACAATGGCTTTACAAGAAAGAAGAATTTAAACAAGAGGTAAAATATGTTGAGATTTCACCTGAAAAGTATGGTATAGGTTACCAGCTTATACAAAAATGGGATATGATGGGAGAAGTCCTCTTGGAAAAGGAAAAGGCCTCCTTGAACCTCTACATGTTGAATTCAAAAATCCTAAAGACAAGACTAGTGTAGGATACCGTGAATGTAATTTTGACAAACCTCATAACAGCACTCCTACATTTGACCAATATGAGGACTCAAATGAGGAAGAGGAAAAAATTCAACCTATGACATACAAAAGGCTCTTAAATATTCAAACTACTAATATATATTATTGAGGAGAGACCTATATACCATCTCAAGTACCTCAAGAGAATGGCCCCGTGGAACCCATGGATCTAACAGAAAATGGTCTTAATTGAGAAGATCTCACTCAGTCTCCTAAGCCAATTACTACTACTATTGATGATACTACTTCTACCACTCTTACTACTAAAAACATTTTTGAGCTTGATCACATGCATCCTGATTGGGGGAAACTTGTTGATATTTCCCACGTCTTAGATATGCTTAGATTCATGACTATTTTAGACTACTCTATTGCTACTACTATTGAACAAGCTCCCACTACTGAAAGTACACCTCTAGAGATAGAAGAGGGTGATGATGAGGATAGCCCTCCTACAATAACCCTATCTAACTACATTAGTCAATATCATAACAGTGAAACAAATTTACATGAATATGAATGGGACTCACTATCAGATGCTACATTGGATATTCAGGTTGACATCATACATAGATATGCCATAGCTACAAATTTTGAAAGAGGAGAGAACTCAAATTCCAAAGGCCAAATGAATGATGAAGATCCCTTCAATCCTCCTATGGAGATCATTCCCATAACTTCTAGGTCATCTTCTACTAACCAATAGAGCCATGGGTACATCAGACCTCATCCTATGATAGATACTTGGAATTTAGGAAGGCCTAGGATTGAGATGGCTCATGTTCAAACATTTTTGGAATAGAGGACTATTCAAGAAAAAGAAGAGGGACTTGGTTCTAGGAATAGGATATCTCGGTTAGATTCACGTAATACTCCTCCAAAATCCTTGGATGCTTCTAGAATAGCTCATGATTGACAACACTCTATAGAGGATAAATTTCTTGACTTCTTAGGGATATTCATGAATGATGAGGATGATATCGGTGTATTTGCACTCATGCCCATTGAACCTCTATCCCTTATCCATCCTGATTTAATTGACTAGACTCCTTCTGAATCTATCCAACTCATATCCTTTGACACTGACCATGAACTAGCATGTTATCTAAATGTTTTTGAACCTTCCCCCTCTTCCACTAGTGCAAAGAGTAGATATATGATGGTGGAGGATATCAAGTATCTTAGTCAACAAAACAAAAATTAAAAAAAAAGCAGTTTGATGGTGAAAACAACTCTATGGCAGTGTCAGACCCTAAAATAGTAAAAATAAATGATGTTTCCAATGGTGAAAACCTCTTCGAGGTACCTGTGGATGAGATACTTGATATTATCCATGAGAATTTTGAAGAAATATCATCAGTGATTATAGAGCCTATGCAACAAGTAAACTTGGGTACAAAACAAAATCCCTAAATCATACATTTGGCACAATCTTTTTCTAAAGAAGAGAAGTACAAATTAATCTAGTTCTTCACTATAAAGAAGATTAATTTTACATGGTCCTACTCTAATATGTCAGGCTTGGATGCAAATCTCATTATGCATCATTTATCTATTTCTCTAGGCATCAAACCAGTCAAACAAAAGCTAAGAAAAATGCATCCACATATCACATTATTGGTTAAAGCTGAGCTCAAGAAATTACTCAACACTACTTTTATTCAGGATATAGAATATGTTGACTGGATTTCCAACATTGTGCCTATCTCCAAGGCTGAGAAGTCAATTTGCATATGCACAGACTTCAGGGATCTAAACAAGGCTTTCCCTAGGGATGATTTTCCATAACCAAACATTGACATGATTTTAGATCTCACTACTGGATTTTACATGTATTCCCTAATAGATGGATTCTTAGGCTATAATTTGCATGGAACCTAAAGATCAAGAAAAGACAACATTTACTTGTGCATGGAGAACCTTTTGATGGAATTTTATGTCTTTTGGACTCAATAATGTTGGTGCAACATACCAACGTGCCATGATAGCTATATTTCATGATATGATGCATAAAAACATGGAAGAATATGTGGATGATACACTAGCTAATCTATCACTAGAGACATGCATCTCTATTATTTGGAAAGAATCTTCACCATGATGGAATAATTTAACCTAAGGCTTAATTTGAAGAAATGTTCTTTTGGAGTCACTTCTGGTAAATTGCTTGGTTACATTTTCTTTGAGCATGGAATTGAAGTAGATTTAGCAAAATTCAAATCTATAATGGAAATCCAACCCTCGAGAAACATTAGTTAAATGAGGACATCGCAAGGGAATCTATAAACCATTAGGAGATTCATCTCATAGCTAGTTGATAAGGCACAACTTTTCACTAAGGCTCTACATAAAAGTGTGACATTCAAATGGAATGAGGATTGTGAAAAACACTTCCAATAGATCAAAGAATACTTGGACAATCCTCCAGCATTAGTGGCTCCTACTCCTGGAAAACCCTTATTACTCTACATATCTTCTACTAATTCTTCTTTGGGAGCATTACTCACATAACATGATGATCAAAGATGTGAGAGAGCTATTTATTATATCAATCAAATTTTAGTATCTTATGAGCTCAACTATACAGTAATTGAAAAGGCTTGTCTATTAGTAGTGTTTGCCTCTAAGAAATTCAGGCACTATATGTTGGCTTACTCTACATAGCTGATAGAAAAAATATATCCTCTCAATTTATTACTAAGAAAAGAAACATGCTAACATGATGGTTGGATAAATGGGTCATGATTCTCAATGAATTTGACATCACATATGTCGATTGAAAAGTGATCAAAGGGAAAGCATTGGTTGATCAACTAGCGGATGCACCATTACAAGATACATGACCTATTGTGGTGGATTTTCCTAATGAATCTATTTTACACTTGACTCAACATTCTTGGAAAATGTATTTTGATGGCTCATTTATGCAACAAGGTGTAGGTGCTAGAGTTTTATTTATTTCCCCACAAGGTTAAAAAATCCCTAAAGAACACAAGAGGGTTTTCACATGCATGAACAATGTGGTAGAATATGAAGGATTAGCTAATGGGATCAAACTTTCTATCAAGTGGAAAATCAAGGAACTCCATGTCTATGATGACTCTCAGCTAGTAATCAACCAAGTTACTAATGAATACCAAAGTAGAGATGATAAGATCTTTCCCTAAAAATATCTAGTTGATGATTTGAAGAAATACTTTGTATTCATCACTTTTTCAGTAGCTACCATGCATATAAAACAAAGTAGCAAATGCCATGGCTACCTTAGCCTCCATGTTGCAACTTGAGGAGAACCAATTCTGCTATGATTTCTTGGTGGAAGAACTTCCATTCCCTACTTATGACATGCATGATTTTCAAATCATCTTCTCTGTCATTGCTTTTGATACTTCCCACTATATCCAAATCTATCGCTACCTGTGATATCAAACCATTCCTGAACGCTTATCCAAAAATGAAAAACAAATCCTTATAAGAAGTGCATCCTGGTATTTACTCATCGATAATGACTTGTTTAAGAGGATTCTAGAAGGTATCCTCCTTAGGTGTCTAGAACATGAGGAATCCAACAAAGCATTAAGATAAGTCTACGAGGGTATTTATGGATCTCACTCGAATGGTCTTTCCTTGGCTAAGAAACTCTTAAGAATAGGATACTACTGGCCTACCATGGAAAAGGATGTCATTCAATTTTCTAAGACCTTTCAGGAATGTTAGTTCCATGGGAATCTAATCCATACTCATGCTCGAGACTTTCTTCCTTTTATCACTCATTGGCCATTTTAACAATGGGATTTTGACCTTGTGGGTAGATATATCCTTCATCTTCTAACAACCACAAGTTCTTCATAACATCTACTAAGTATTTTAATAAATGGATCAAAGTTGTACCTCTTATCCATGCAACAAGAAAATAGATAGCTATGTTTATTCTCAATTACATCATCTACAGATATTAGATCCCATCTTTGATTGTTACAAACAATAGAGGATAGTTCAAGAACAAAAAAATTGATGAACTCTACAATAGATTCAATATCACACATCATTACTCCTCAATCTACTATCCTTAAGGGAATGGATTAGAAGAGGTGTCAAACAAAATAATCCTAAAAATCTTACACCACACAGTCAACAAGTCGGGAAGAGATTGGCATTTGTAGATCAATCTACCTCTATGGGCTTATGGAACAAGCATTAGAAAGCCTACAAGGGCTACACAATTTTCATTGGTCTATGGTTCTGAAGCTATCCTACCAATCAAATTCAAGATACCTTCACTTAGGGTATCACTACATAGCCTTATTACAGATGATGACTATAAAATTTCATGACTTCAAGAGATAGAACTATTGGATGAACATAGAAAAGTAGCATTTGACCATTTGAGGATCAATGAAAAGTGAATGTCTAGAGGCTACAACAATAAGGTTCATCATCAACAATTTTAGGTTGTTGATCTTGTTTTGAAAGATAATACAAAGAATCAACAACATCGAGAACAAAATGGAAAATTTGAATCTAACGAGTTGGGTCCTTTTGTTATTAGTGAAACATTTGATTATGGAACTTATCATATGGCTACTCCAAAAGGTGATTTTCTCAGAGATCCTCTCAATTCTCTACACCTAAAATTATTCTACAACTAGACATTATGCTCCCTATACAACAATCTATGATTGTGAAAAAATTCTAAAAACCATATAAAGTTCTGAAAAAATCTTAAAAATCATCTATGATCTTGAAAAAATCCTTAAAATTGTAAAAAGTCTTGAAAAAATGATCATCTTGGTGAAAACTTGGAAATAGGCACCTTGATGTATTCACAAAAAAATCAAATATAAAAAAAATTTAAGAAAAAAATTAAGAACAAAAAAAGAAAAGAACAAAAAAAATAGAAAAAGAGAAAAGTGCCTTGGTGAAAACCTAGAAATAGGCACTTTGGTAGCAAAAATAAAATAATTCCAAGTGGTGAAAACCTGGCAAATAGACATCACTTGTAATAAACACTTCATCTATCAACATGTGGCCAAGCTCTCATGCTTCCTTTAGTCTCCATGCATCCATATATTTATTTGTTTCCTTATGGCATCATGGGCTAGAACTAATCTTCGTCTTGTCCTCAGTTCTTATTTACCATCTAAGGGAAAATCATATGCCTATCTGAGTGCTTTATCACTTGATTGATCTCTTGAGCTTAACTTAAGCCAGTGTATTCATCCTTCCCAATGGGAAATTTATCACTGGCACTACTTTGTGTTTCTCGACACCCCAATCCTACAATGTTTGTTAACACCACCAATTTGGACATCACTATGTTTCCTAATATATATCGGATTTTTCACTATCCACTATGCACTTGCAATTTGACACTAGCACAAAGGTGTTCCTTAACACCTATCACAACTTACATCCTAGCAAACTGAAAATGACTGAGATATGTTGAACTATTTTCTTGTGTGTTGTTTTTTATCATTGATTTCATTTTCTATGTCTTTAAAGGTCACTCAACAATGTCTACTTGACTAGAGATTCATGACTAGGGGCATAACAATGTTTTCTTTGATTTCTTCTTATGGTGTGATTTCAATAATCCTAAGGTGGTCTAATAAATTAAGTGCATGTGGTAAGATCCTCCATCATGATTGGAATGTCGCACATACCTTGACCTTCTTTATTCATACACTTAGGTGAGGTTGGAATTATCTCCTTGTCTATTGCTTGTGTGTAGCATGTACGACAACACTCCTAGTTATCTTGATAACTTGTACCTCGATACAAGTGTTATCTTACAACATTAAATTGGAAACCATGTTTAGGTCATCTCGGCTCTTGTGTCTCAATGCTTACATATGTTTCCTATATTTCATCTGATAAGGTTGTATTCATATCTCCATGATCACTTTCACACTAGTGAAGGTTGTACTGACCTCTAATGTCCCAAACACCCAAATGATGAAAAATGAGTAGCTACATGATTAGTGACTTGACTAGTCTCATAGGCCAAATTTTCATTCTAGGGCTGCCTTATAGGTGTTCTTTTCTAGTTCTCTTGAGCCATCTTTCCTTTCTCTCTGCTGAAGCGATTAACTGCAACATCTTCCATTGACTTTGACTAGTATGATCTGCATAAACTAAGGTCAGGAATCATCATAGAAGGTGCCTATAAGTGATTATTTTTTATCATCACACACATAATATAAGAGCAGAGCTAACAGTGATAGAATGAGCATAATATAAACACAACAAAGGCATTACTATATACATCTATGACATACAGTTCAATGACAACATATGAAGTAAAGACATGTGGATCAACATCATAATCATAACATGAGATATATATCAGGAAAGATCAATTAAAAGCATCATGAAAAAGATAAAAACATGAGCATCAAGAGATAGCAAATATGAATAAGAGCTATCCCACAATATATATATCTCAAAAATCTGTATCAACTACAAAAATGGTGCATCCTCGATGCATATATATCCAATGGAGTACATCAAAATGTGAAGAATGGGATAAGAATAGAAAAGGGGAATCAAGAATGGCTCCCTCCCTTTGCCTGGTCTTGAGGAGGAGGAGGAGGAGGGGAATCTACTCTTGTGGGAACCGATGCTAGTATGGCTCCCTCAAGCTATATGAAAAATTGTGACTATGAAGGTGCTCTATCAATAGCGGGTACCACACCAATCTATAGAGCATAATAATAAGTTGCTCAACATTCCTAGTATGTGGCAACCTATTGGAAGGAATCTCATGCACTCTAGAGCTCACAAATTTGTTAATCCTTATCTCTCTCCACTAGCTACAATTTTTCCTTGACCACTACTCTTTGAGTCTTGGCCTCTACCAAGTTTTCCATCGGCTGAGCCTCCCTACCACGTACTCCCTCAACCCTCAGTGCCTCTATAGGTGGATCCTGCCCTGCTACCTCCCCCTCATCCCTGGCCTCTATCTCATCTCTCACTGGCCTAGCCTTCCTATCTCTCTTGAGGAGGTGGCCTTTTTCCACCTTCCACTTAACCAATCTCTCAACCTTCTCCTCCTCCATATCTTCCTCCTCTACCACTATTTCCCCCACAGCCCCCAAAGACCCTCCCTCTCTCCTAGCCCTCTTTTGACCTAATGATGTCAAACAACTAGTGTTGGCCCCTACTATAGTTACTCATGGTCTCCCACCCTATCTCATAATAGTGCCTCCCCTCTATGGCTCATCAGCGGGATCATCCTCATCAAGGCAGGGTGCTCACTCTGCCAGATTAGTAAATCATGGGAATAGATGATCAATACAATATTGCCTATATGCTGGTGTGACTCCTATATCTATAACAGTCAGGAGGTAATCCTAGTCGGCCCCAAGAAACCCTCTCAACTCCTATACAATAACTATATCTATGGTATGTACTCCCTAATCACCCTCCTCATCAACATATCAAGCATAGGCAGAAAACTCGATAGGTGTATCCTCGCAAAACCCAAATTGATGCCAAACGTGGATGATACAAAATCTCTCCACAATGGGAGCACTCCTGCAATAAATAGTTTACATGTTTGAATTCAGAAAGGCACAAAATATTTAAAATCCAGTATTGACAATGCTTTAGAAATCACAACGAGACTTACCTGCTAATCAGTGGCTTGCTACTAAACATATATGCATATTCATAGGTCAAACCCAATCACCTCTCACAACAAAGGTATGGTCACCATGTCACTGTAGTCATGTCATCAAATTGACATGGCAAAAATGAGGTATTGCCAAAATTGGGCTGGTGGATATAACCTATATATTAAAAAATGTAAGGCATGCCCACTCCTTGGGCAGTCTGTGTCACAAGGCATGCAATGGGAATATGCTCCCAAGCCCAAATCTACAAAAAAATCTCACCTACTTCCATGCTCTTGCCATGTCGATCAACTATCTCATATAGCTCTCTATACATATGGAAGAGTAGGTAGGCTCCCCAGCTAAATCTATGAGGGCGAGTAATCATATCATATAAAATTTGGCCCCATCCACACTAGAAGCCCTATTGGCCTGGATCAGGTACTGCAACACAGCCTATCAAACCTGCCAAAATGTATGCCAATGGGTACTCTTGCCTATATTATTGAATCATGTAGTCCCATGTGATATGGTGATCCATGATCATGTCATTAAAAAGATTCTCCTCGTAGTCATGATGCCCTTTATAGAATCCTGGTCATAATACACCAAGTCACCAACAATTAGTAGCTGCAGAATATGATAAATATCCTCAGGAGTCACTATGATCTCTCTAGTCGGCAGATGAAACATATTATTCTCACTATGAAATCTCTCTTCTAAAGCTATCAATAACATGTGGTTCACACTAATATTAGGTAATGTGAGTAACTAACTCAGACCACACTGATCCAGTATGACTAGGTCTACTAGTGACAACAATTGAGCTAGGAGTAGTACCTATGGATATGCACATCTAAATATGGGATTAGGTAACCAAATCTACAAATTAGGAAATAGGGAAAGGTATCAGTAATTGATCTCAAATGAACATCAAGCTATCAAGAATCAACTATTAAAGCATCGCTGGAAAGCTAGAAAAGTACAAATGAATGACAAAAGTTGACTACAAAGGTCAATGAATCAAATGTTAGCCTGTATGATGGAAGATCTGGCCCAATTTTTTCATACAATACAACTCAACAAAGGGTACGATATGATTTCTCAATACGATGAAGCTCCCTATATCGTACAATATGTAAGTACCTCTCATAGGATAAACTTCAAAGAAGCCATATGATGCACTTCTATTAACTAGTTTATCATATGACACACTTCAAAGAGGCATATGATGAACTTGTTTCTCATACAATAAACTGCATGAAAAAACCTAAAATGCAACTACAAGCTTAAAAAACAACTAAAATCTACCAAATCACAGAGAGGAATCAACTACTTATTGGTGTGTTGTACACTCAAGGCCGATTGTGCCATCTCTAGAGCTCGAACTGATGATTTTGGACTGGAATAGGCATCTTTTATCTTCTAGAAGGCTTTGAGATCTGAAAAGTCAACTATAGAAAATGATTTGAAAATGACCTCTCTAGGCCCCTTTTATAGATTTTGACCTAATTTTCAAAGTTCTTAGAATCTCGCAAAAATTGCAACCCAGATAATTTCGATGTCTTGAATCCATTTTTGTGATCAAAATTGAAATTTGAGATTGTTTACCTAGTGAAATTGCAAAGTCAACCCTTTTTGGTCAAACATAGTTGAACATTGATGCTATCACTTTTCGCTCACTTCCACCTTCATTTCTTGAACCTCTGAGACCGATCTTAGGAAAATTTATCAAATCCAAGTGAATTTGTGTTGGTCAAACTTGGTCAAACTTCATCAAACTACAGTCAAATTTGGTCAACATGACCTCAAAATAGCTCCAAACAAGTTGATAACCTCTTTTTAGCTTTGCCCCATTGTACCTCATTTTGATTTTGATCCTGAGGGGGCATGGCAATATAGAAGATCCTCTTCATCAATCAAATCTCCTAATATGCAAATCTAGCAATTGAACCAAATCTCTATCAATCAAGTCAATCAGTGACTAAACATCATCACTCGGGGCATCTTAGCTTCATCAGAAACCATATCAAGTTAAGATTCTCCATATCTCCTTTCTAGAAGAGTGTTATTATAAATTCATATTGGATCACTCATATAGGAATCTCTCGGGGCATATCAGGTTCATCAGGACCCATATCAATCTTGTATTGTCTCTCAATCAAGTGATTCACTTCTTCAGAATCCTTGTCGAGGTAGCTATCTCAGAACTCTTTGGACAGATGTTCAGTCTCCTCACTTCATATCAAGATGGATACTCTTGTCTCTCTTATCAGTCTTCACTCAATCAAGTCTGGAGCTGATGTCTCTTATCAATCTTCATTATATCAATTTTGGAGTTGGTTCCTTATTTGCAATCTATTCTTTGAATCAACGCGCTCCTCATACATTGATTCAAAGAGGGGAAAATGTAATCACCTAAAACTTATCTAGTAGATCCTAAGCCCCTATTTCCGATCAAATTGCCTCAAATAAAATCCTAAATCTCAAAGGCATATGTATTAGACATAATTGTGAAAAGTAACTCTAAAAATCCTCTTTGCATAATTAGATAAAAAATAAAAAAATTTAATGTCAAGATTATACTATGATATAATTTCTAGAGCTTGCATATTTAATTTAATTTCTATTACATTGCTCTTAATATAAAGTTTCTACACTTTTATTAAAAGAACACATTCACATGTGTGCATATAATTAAGCTTGATTAATTAGCAATTAAAGGGGATTTGTGCTTTCAAAATTGCTATTTTTTCTTATCTTACCTAACATCTCTCTTTTGCCTAGTCTTAATCCTCATCGCTCATCTCTATCTAACCTGGCATCTCCTTCATTCTCCTTTTTCCTCTTCATCTCAATCACACATTCTTTTTCCACTTAATCTCCACCCTCCATTCTTGAGGCAATTCCTAAAAAGGAAGCTCTTCCTTGGCTCAAGGGTTCCATCTGGACAATCTTGTATCTTGGTCCCAATCTTGATTATTTGCATACATGTTCTCTTGTATTCTTAGAGTAATCTTGTTAATTTGAATTCTTAGTTCTTAGTTTCTCATAGCTCTATTGTATTCTTAGTTTACTTCATTTCTTAGAGTAATCTTGCATTGTTAATCTGGCTTGTTCTATTGCATTGATAATCATAGCATAGATTCTTGCACTCTCATTCTAGAACACTAGTTGTTTGCATCCATTCTAGCTTAAATCTCTCATTTTAGCTTAAATCTTGCACTGGTTCATTTCTAGTTTTGCATTGTATTTGAATCTTCCATTTTGGAGTAGTCAAGTCACTAATCCTCAAGATGCCAATATGATGAGCATTCAAAGAAGGATTAAACTCGGTTAAACTAGGAAGCAATAAACCACTTTTGAGGATTTAGTTGGCTCATTTGATATGGCCTCCTATAACTAAATTCTTGAGCTAATGGTTTATTGAGTGTTGGTTGCTTTCTAATTTGATACCAATATTTAACCACACAGATTGTATGTCTTTTTTATGAATAAGTCAACATTTTTTTTATGTATATTTCAATGTTTGATAATAGGATTAGGGTTTGATGTTTTGACCTCATGATCTAGAGGATTGAAAATAGATGTTCTCTCTAAGATTGATAGAAATATCAATTGAGCAGATAGGATGGATTATGTTTCATGTTTGACTGATTAGGATAAATGATAGATGATTGATTGATTGATGTTTGATTTGATAGGCTTACTTGGATGTCTTGACAATACGGGGTCAATTAGATATCCAAATGATACATGATTAGGGAGTAGTGGGAATGATCTTAAAAGAGAATCTTTGGTTCATTTTGAAGCCTTGAGAAGTCCCATAACACTTATCTATGCAAGATCTAACCTAAGCATGAATGCAATATGCAATGAAACTATTGTCACTTTTCACTAAATCATTTGTTTTTCTTTTTATCATCATTGAGTTTTTTGGAACATTGAAATTGGTACAACCTTCATTGGTTGCATTCTCAATCATGATGATATGAATACTACTTTTGTTAGATTGACTTTTGCAAGTGGATCTTGGCATTATGGTATGAAAAATCAAAATGACCTAGGCATCCTTTTGTGTAAATAGACAAAGAATTAATCCCTTTCATATGCAAGTGAACTCAATGATTCTTTGATGATCATGTCCTTAGATGTATTTTCATACTTCTATGAATTAATCTCACAAGTAGAAAAAAAAAGAAAATATGATGTTTCATCATTACTCCTCTAGTTTGAAGACATCCTTGAGTTGCTAAAAGACATGATTTGTCAAAAATCAAGAAACAAACATTTGAATATCTTTGCTTTTGTTAATTGATCCTGTAATCACCTAAAAATGGTCAAGACTAAATCATGTGGGCAACTAAGGAAAAATCAAAGAAATAAAATTAAATCAAGCTAAAATCAAAGCATAATTCCAATCAAGTCAAAATCCAATTTTAATTGAAAATCAAAAGCTAATAAATCAATTAATTGTGCAATTAATCTAATTAATTATATAGTTCAATTTAAATCAAATTAACTCATTCAAGGGGTGCACATGGCTAAACAAATCAATTAAATTCAATTATTAAATCCCTATCTTCCCTCACCCACCACATTGGAGGAAAATGCCTCAACCAATGGGAATTAAGGATTGGACTCACATGGATCAAGCTCAAATCGAATCTCAATCACACATAACATGAGAGTATATTGACCACTCATCTTGTCTCTTTGTCCCAAGCTTTGAGGACAATCCATTTAAATTATCCCCAAAGGTGGAACCATGGACTTAACCTTAACTCAACCATGATCAACTCAACTTCACCCCCTACACTTGCCAAATTCTATATAAGCAAGGCATAAATCAATGGAAAATGGTCCACAAATCTGAGAATTGCATCAAACCTCTTGAGTTTTTGAGCTAGAAAGGAAATTTTAGCTATTTTAAGCATAGTTTTCATTTGGAATTCACTTAATTAGCTTAAACATCTATCATTTCTCATTTTAAGGTTGTCACTAATGGAGGCTTTCTTAGAGCTTATCATTAGAAAAATTAAATAGAGAGCCATAAAGTGCTCATTAGTTGTATTTGCATTTGAATAGCTTACTAATTGTGGTATATTTTCTTATTTAGATCATTTATTGCTAAACTAACCTTATGAAGGTGCTTTCTACAACACACAAAATGGTGCCCACCATGGGGCATTAGGCCTCATTCATTTATTTTTTGGAAATTTTTTAGTTTCTTGGTATTTTTCCTTGTTTTATCTCTATTTTACAAGTTTTTCTGTGCATTTGAGACTTTCTACTACGCATCCAAGCATTCCTACTACACATTCAAGGTTTGAAGTTGCATATCCAAGAAAAATTGTTGCACCTTTACACAAAGAAGTTGTGCATTCACAATTTATTATATTTTGTCTTAAATTCTTTCTGCATGTACACCCTGACTCTGGAGCACATCTGAAAAACCATGTTGTGCATTCTATACTTCTTTTATGCACATTTACTAGTTAAAATAATGCATTCAATTTCTATAGCTACATATTTAATTAGTTCTGTTGCACATTCTAGGATTTTATCAGCACATTTAATAAGTTATGTTGCGCATTTGATTAATTTTAAAATTTACAAAATCTGATAGTCAAGAAATGAATTTCTTATGGTTTTCTTATGACAGGTCATAAAAAAATAAAAAATCTAGAGAGCAGAAGTAACAGCGAAGATAAAGCCATAAAAAAGAGGATTAAAAATTAAAATATAACACACATCAATCGTGTTTTGGAGGATTCCAAGCAAGAAGGTGAGGCTTACGAACGATATTGTCAAGTTGTAGAAGCTTATAAATCAAAGTTCGTATCCTTAAATTGGATTTTTATGCCTTAATCATTTTTTAGTTAAATTTTAAAACTAAGGCCTAGAATTCATTTTTGTTGTTTTTTTCTTCATTTTTCTTGGTTGTGTTGACTAACTATTTCGAAGAGGAGGCAAAGGAGTTGGAACGATCGCCACTAGGTGATCTAAAAATATGAAAAATCAAATAAAAAATGCCCCTAGCCTTAGCTATCTTCGAAATAAGGTAAGCCTTTAAACTTGGTCATTTTTTTTTCTTAAATTGTGGCCTTGTCATTTTAAATCTAGTATTTAAAACAACCTACTATTTTTTGAGGAATTTGATACTAGGCCTATGCTCTTCACTTTTCAAGTGAATCAAAATGCCAAAATTATCAAATTCCTCGATTAAAAGAAAGGCTATAGAATAATCAAGCATCTTAAATCAAAAACCCCTTGTTTATGGAATAGAGTAGTGTATGCACCCTAAAATGGTCACCTAGACTTTGGGCCCCCATTGGGAAATTTATCAAATCCCTAAATCAATATTTTCAAAAATCAATATTTTTCAATTATATCAATTTCCTTGATCAAATCCTATTCTATCATTTATTTGATTATTTTTTATGGGCTAACCATTTTATCCTAAAGTCTTTATTTATTTAAAAGGAATTTCCTCCCCTTTTATTAAATAAAAAGCCCCCACTTTTCTTCTTATCCTAAGTTGCACAAATAAAGCATTATTCTTATTTTATAAAAAGAAGAAAAGGTCTTTTTGTCTTATATGGAACACAAAAGTCAACTCTCATTTTCTCATTGAAGGATATTTGTGCACATGGATTGCTCCTCTTTCAAGCTCCACCCTTGATTAAATCTTTTGCCTCTTAATCTCCATGGTCCATTCCTTTTCAATTCATTTAAAAGGAGAGCTCTCTTCTCATTCTAGGATCCCAACTTTGAATACTAATCTTATGCTGCA
The DNA here is from genome assembly GCA_027943335.1 of Chamaecyparis obtusa. NCBI lineage: Eukaryota > Viridiplantae > Streptophyta > Pinopsida > Cupressales > Cupressaceae > Chamaecyparis > Chamaecyparis obtusa. The sequence continues at coordinate 303,676 of BSBK01004825.1, forward strand.
AGATTTATTGGAGACTTTGGAGCTTTGGAGATCTTCATGCATTTAGCTTCCATTCTTGCATTCTTAGCTTAAGCTTTCATGGCATCTAGCTTAGTTTCCTTTATGCTCTAGATTAGCTCACATAGCTTAATTAGTAAGGCTTGTAATACTTTCATTTTCATAGCTTACTTGCATCTTCATTCTTAGCATAGTTGCATTACATTTCCATTGTTGATTCTTGAGGATATTGGCATTCTTTCCCTTGTCTCTTTGAATCTCCCATTGTGTGGTTTACTAGCAAGGTTGCATGCTTCAATAGCTCTAGCTGAGAGCACTATCAAACATCCTTTTGACTCCATGCCTAGGGAGCTCTAGGTTGCTTTCTCAAGATTTTTCATCCATGGATTCTCTTGGAAGTAATGACTTAGAGAAGTGCACAATTTGAGTGTACATTTTTGGCGCCCACTGTGGAGCAGAACACTCTTGTTTTCTCCTTCTTTTTATGCATTTTCATCAATTTTTCATCATCATTTTTGCTTTCTATTTCGGCTCTCTATTTTTCTGATAGATTATCATGCAATAGTTTTCCAATATCGTGCGATATTTTATTACATACCTGTGTGATACTTTTCCAGTTAAAGTATCATTCGGTTATACGAGAATCTATTACATCAGTGTTTTGTACTCTATCACATGCAGGTAACATGAAGTATCGTATAGAGAGAAAGTGTCGCACCAGTACATAGCGAAGTAGCGTATGATTCTTTCTCTAACAGAACTGTCGTGCAGGCCTGGCAGTGAGTAATTTTGGACATTTCTTTGCAAGATTTGATTTATTTGCTTTGAATTTCTAGTTTGTTGTGGTACAACAGAGGTTTATTTGCAGATTATTCTTGATTTTGATGTGCTAACCATTGTAGGGCTAACAAGTTATGCTTGTAGGTGCCTTCATTTCTTGAAATATTTGCTTAAAAGAACACATGTCAAAGCTTCAAATGCACAAGGGCTACTAATCCTTTCTTGAAGGACTACCCAATGCATAAAAACAAATCAAGTGCTTGTTTATTGCTTTCATTTTAAGTATGGCATATACTAGTTGTTTCTTTTCATAGGCACTTAATATCTTGTTGTAGAAATCTTTTGGTGGTAGGAGAGTGTGCTCTTCACCCTTGTGGTGAAACAAAAATCTTGACCCATCTTTGGATTTTGAAAGCAAGAGGGTAATTGAACCTTTTCTTGGTGTGTTTGGAAGAAATTTTTGAGCTAGGAGAGTATTCTCTTCACCCTTGAGGTGAACCAAAAATCTTGAACCTCAAAGGCTAATCCACTCTTTGTTTAGTTTTAGCATCTTTTAGTGGGCCTACTCTTGAGCAATCAAGAGGAACGACCCAAGTGGGGACAAGCTTTTCACTGGCTATTCTGACCCACTATAAACTCAAGGCTATCAAGGACACAAAACCTTGGTAGACGTAGTACTTGTATTCACTTGATGTGAGTACTTATGGGATTGTGACCATGAGGAAAATGTTGAGCAAGAATGCTTAAGGTACTCTTATGGCCGCAAGGTCTATTACTTGCCACAAGCTAAGGAGTCCCTTTGGGGAGCAAGAGGGGTATTACAAATGGAAGCCCTTAGTAAGAACCATAGATAGAAGCCACCCTATGTTGTCACTTAGCTTCTTGGTGCAATGATGAAGGGTGCTCCCCTTAATACCACAAACACATAACAGACATAGAGAAACAACAACAATAATATGCAAGAACAGAAAATTGGCTTCTTATTATCTCCACAAATGTGGAATTACAAACTTTCAGAATTACAATATGCAAAGCCACATGGGCATTCCCTTACAATATTCTGTAGGACAAAGCCTCGAACTATTACCCAGATCTACTACCCAGAACTATTCTGAACTGCGTAAGACAATAATACAGCCTTCCTTATATAGGCAATTTTCCACCGCCTGGGAAGGTTCCAGAATTTTTAGCCAATAAGGCCGACCAAACTTAGAATTATTTTATTTTACATTTTATTACATCATAGTCGGCTCAAGATAACCTTTGAAACCCGAACAGAAATTTTGAAGAAAATTATTTTTCGCCATTTCAGGTGGCCCAACTTCCGAAGACCATAAGTCATCACCAGTTGACCCGATCGGCTATTATAACCCCATTTCAAAAATGCCACGAGGCGCTCTACAGGCTTGACCGGCGCAAGCACTTGTCACTCAAATTTTTGACCTCATCCGGGGCCTCTAAAGCCTTCAAAACTGAGTTCAAAGTTTCTGTACCCTGCTGCCAATACCGAAAATCTTCAATATCTTCCAACATACACTTGATCTGGCAATGAAACTTTACTGGCAGACTTATATGACCAAAATGAACCTCCAAGAAAGAAATCAGATCATTCTGAGCACATGCAAAAATTACCAAAAATAGTAACTTTCCATAAATAGCAGCTCTGCACTAAAATAGCCCTTATTGAATATAAAAATAGAAATATTTTTGGGTGATGCAAGATTGCTCTTACACCCAGGATGCTCCTGCATCAGACACCCAGGGTAATTTGAGAAGTGACCCTGTCACGACTCAAGTGTGCAGAGGAAAACCAAGACAGTTAACCTCCTCCTTTGTTAGCCACGATGAATCTTCTACAGGTCATCCTTTCCATTTGACCAAATACTCTTCATATGTCCTATTCCTTGTGCTTCTACCAACATGACTATCCAGTATGTCTTCGATCTCCTTAGTGTCTGAACGAGTTGCTGGAATACTCCACTGTGCTGTTGTGATCTCATCTTCAACACCTCCTTCATGATACTCTTCTTCGGCTTCATCCTCGCTTTCATCTCTGACATTAAGATTCATTCCTCTGCGAATCTCTTCTTGTAATGCTCGCACTTGTCTTTGCAGCTCTCTAACCTCAGGTGTTACAACACCAGCTCTTCCGCCACGTTCCCTTCGTGGAGGCATTTTTGTGATGCACGCTGAAACCCTAGCCACAGTCCTGGTGCAAACTGCCTCACAGTCGGCGATCTGTTTACACACTCAAGAACTCCTGCTCTGATACCACTTGATGAAGGGTGCTCCCCTTAATACCACAAACACATAACAGACATAGAGAAACAACAACAATAATATGCAAGAACAGAAAATTGGCTTCTTATTATCTCCACAAATGTAGAATTACAAACTTTCAGAATTACAATATGCAAAGCCACATGGGCATTCCCTTACAATATTCTGCAGGACAAAGCCTTGAACTATTACCCAGATCTACTACCCAGAACTATTCTGAACTGCGTAAGACAATAATACAGCCTTCCTTATATAGGCAATTTTCCACCGCCTGGGAAGGTTCCAGAATTTTTAGCCAATAAGGCCGACCAAACTTAGAATTATTTTATTTTACATTTTATTACATCATAGTCGGCTCAAGATAACCTTTGAAACCCGAACAGAAATTTTGAAGAAAATTATTTTTCGCCATTTCAGGTGGCCCAACTTCCGAAGACCATAAGTCATCACCAGTTGACCCGATCGGCTATTATAACCCCATTTCAGAAACGCCACGAAGCGCTCTACAGGCTTGACCAGCGCAAGCACTCATCGCTCAAATTTTTGACCTCATTCGGGGCCTCTAAAGCCTTCAAAACTGAGTTCAAAGTTTTTGTACCCTGCTGCCAATACCGAAAATCTTCAATATCTTCCAACATACACTTGATCTGGCAATGAAACTTTACTGGCAGACTTATATGACCAAAATGAACTTCCAAGAAAGAAATCAGATCATTCTGAGCACATGCAAAAATTACCAAAAATAGTAACTTTCCATAAATAGCAGCTCTGCACTAAAATAGCCCTTATTGAATATAAAAATAGAAATATTTTTGGGTGATGAAAGATTGCTCTTACACCCAGGATGCTCCTGCATCATGCAAGGATTGATCTTAGTGGACTAACTCGGATCACCACAAGATTACTCACCATCTATGTTCCTTTGGTTGTGTCATTGGCACTTCCACGACAAAGCCAATATCTATTGTGGGCAACCACTTTGTGTGAGGCAATGGGACATCAAGTGTGGGCCAAGTTGTTAAGTATTGAGCCTTTGTCTTTTTAGGCTAGTAAGTGCTTGAAGTGTTCTCACTGTGATCTACCTATGTAAACATTCTCAAACATCAAACCTCATGGTAGCATTCATAGGATTTCTTTGCTTTGATATCACAATTGCTTGTCTTGGCAAGGTTGATTTTTCCCTTGTGCAAGTGTTTTATGACATGTTTGATCACCTACTATTTGCAAACTTGTCTGATTCCTGCTAGTATTGTGTTTGAAATTGAAAATTCCAACCATCAGATTGCAACTTTGACTGAATTACCCTCAAAAACTAAAATTTAAGCACTCACTGGTCAAGAGTCGTATGATACTGAAATATCATCGTGCACTATTTTGATTTTTATTGTGCCATAGTTCATTGCTGCACAACTGTCGCACAACTTGCTTGGAAAATATTACATTCATTGCCTAGAAACTATCACACTGCTTCATGCAAAATATCGTCTGGCCAGATTGTATTGTTCTGTTAGCCTGGAAATTGTCGCACAAAGTCTTTTTTGTTGTCTGTCTGATTTATGCCATTTTTCAGTCTTTCTTTGGTCGACCAAATTTTAGTAGGTGACTTACTCTACCACTAGAAGCCTATTTGTACCTTGGGTTCCCATGTTTTGACCCCTTGAATTAGTACTCTTTGATTTTACAAAGTAATCTTGTTTGGAATCAATAAGTTAGAAGTTATACTTGTTGAAAAAGTAAACCTTTAAATTCTTTGGTAATACACTTGGAGAGTATTAGTAGTCTTTTGTCCAATTCACTTCCATCAAAATTCAATTTCAATCAAAAATATATTTTGGGTAAATCCATCATCCTGATCCATATGTGTTAGGATACTTATCCTTTTATTATACACCTCTGTGGTAGTGTTGGTTTACACCTTTTGCAATTTTCTATCTTACCATCTCTTTTTGGACAATTGAACACTTTTACTATCCTCGTTTGGTATCGATGTTTCGTAGGGTCATCTTATCACCAAGGGTCTTTTTCTTTCATGTTAGTTATGACAAGCTACCAAGTTAGTCAAGGAAAATGACCTCAAGTTATCTTTGATCAATTACCCTTAGTCCAAACTCATCAAAAGCAAAAGGGAAAAGAGCCCATCTTTGATCAATCACCTAAAGCAAGTCCAAAGCTTGTTTTGAACCAAAGAGAAATCCTAGTGAGTTAAGTACCTCTTTAGCACCTTCTCAATCAGATATGGACATGATTTACACCATGACTAGAAAGGAGAGAGAATCGATGGATCATAATCTTGATGACATTTTCCAAAGACATAGGGATAACATGCTATTTGGTGATGACAATCAACCAGAATCACCCCCTATCAACACAAGATATTTAGATGCCCATCAGAGAGCTAAAAGACATTATGGATGAGCTCACCAAGATGCACGGTCACAACATGAAGACCAGAACAATGAATCTTGTGATGCTCATGTGAATGCAACATTTACTAACGACTTGTACAAACATTCAAGGCCCAAATATCCACTTAAAACAACCTCAAGGTATGCTAATGAAAGGCATAAAAGAATTGAACGTTAGAAAAAAGCCTTTTTGGATGAACAAGCTACTAAAGAAGAAAGGTTTAGACTCCTAGAGGCGGAGCAACAAGCCTTGTTAGAATTAAAAAGAAAATCATTTCAAGAAGAACAAGATAGGCTTTTAGCCCAACAACTCAATGACCAATTCAATAATAGGGGTACCAACAATGGAAACAACTCTCCACCTTCTACTCCCTCAAGAACCCCAAGAAGCAGGAGGTGGTCAAGAACCCCTTCAAGATATCCTAGTCCTAGAGGAAGAATGATTTCACAACACGCTCACTATAGGAGATAATCACCTCCTAGGAACTTGAGACAACCCTCCCAATGAGCTCATCATGGCTCTCAACATGGAGGAAGTAGTGCAAGTTTTGATGATCAAGACTTTATGAGGATGCAACAAGAGCCACGATTCCAACAATATGTGGCACTAGTAAATTTTGCCCTAAATTTTGATGAGAATTAGTAAAATTCTCTACAATAATTGGTCAAATAGATGACTAAAACCATGGTCGATCTTTTTTCATCGATTATTCTACAAGAAAACCCATTGTCAAAATTTTGACCTTAGTAGTAGTCGACTTATCGACCGACTCTTCGTCGAACTAATCGCATGAAACTGGTAGAATTGAGACCAAATTTGGCAAACTTGATGTCAAAATTTAGATGAAATATTTGACCACTCTTCAACGAAGTGGATGTCGAATGCATAGCATTCTCGTCAAAATTAATGTTATTTAAAGGTCAAAAAATTGACCAATACTAATTTTTGGTAAAAAAAAATGACGGTGATTGAACAAAGCATTTTCATTGTACTATATATTCACAGCCTCAAGAAAAATCAAACTGACTAAGAAAGCTTCGTTTACTTACAGATTTGTGTGCTTGTCTGAGTTTGATATGCAGATCTGCGTATCAAACTCAGACAAGCACACAAATCTGTAAGTAAATGTTGATTAAATATTTTATTTTTAATAGTAGTTTAAAAGGCTATTTAAATTTTTTGACGGTTTGATAAGAACAAAATTGGCATTCAGATATAAATTATTGAGCTTCTCTTTGTTTCGATAATAGTTTAACATTCTCTACTTAACTAGGCCAACCACGTGAAGGTGGAAGCTCATCTGGCCCCTCCTAGGATCCTCTTATGACCTTTTACGACACTTTAAGACCTCTAAGATGTATTCTTAGGGATCGTAAAGGGTCATAAGGGTCATAAGGGGTCTTGGTATACAACAGCTAAGAAACATAAATGTAGGCATCATGGTCACAATGTTTTGAAAACACAACATAATTGAGTGGTATACCCAAATGATGCAACACAACCACTACTCTTGTAGTTCTAAGTTGACACTATAGGATCTAAAAACTAAAGATAACGAATCTATATATGGTTTTTGGATCCACAGTGTCAACTTAGAACTGCATGAGTAGTGGTTGTGTTGCATTTTCTGGGTATAGCATTCAATTCTGTTGTGTCTCCAAACAATTGGGACCATGATGCCTAAATTTATGTTTCTCAGCTGTTGTGATACCTACATTTATGTTTTGTAGCTATCATGTTTATTTGCATGTTCTTTGTGTTTGGCTTCTCTCCCTAGCATCGAAAATAAGATTTTTCCCACTCTGAATTGAGAATGTGCATGCAACACAAGCAGAATATGCACAGATAGCAGGTGGAGTTGAAAAAACACAACACATTTACATTTTCACGATGGTCTATAACTTAAAATACGCAATTAAAGACCTCTATAAAAAATGCAACCCTGTTGTGTTTTTCAACTCCACCTGATATCCTATGTATATGAATTGAGATTGCATATTGAACTAGGCTTCTCTTTCTACATTACCTGAAACCAAGAGACTGTTATAGTTAATATAATTTCAAAATTTTCCCTAGCCTGACATGTTTTGCCCTCTAATCCTTCATCACGGATAAGTGGAGATGGGGGGATAGATGCAGATGATTTATCATCGACCCAACTAAAGTATTTGCAGCCATTATTTCCCTGTGATACCCAATCTACATTAGTTCTTATATTATAATGAATAGTATTTACATTAGAAACTTTAAATATATACACATTAGCAACCTTTTTTCGATTAGGGCAGCACCAAAATTGTCATCCAGGGTTGTTCAATGTCCGTGAAGTCTTCAACACACACTTCCCACCACCACATTGATAGTTTGGCACATTGACAAGAGTCATCGAACCTATATCAATAATGCACCGCACCATCGTTACTACATTTATTATTTTTATATGATTATTTTTACAGACCAAATACACCAAGGAGTACCATCAGAAATATTAACCAATTACAATAATGAAAAGTAAACCTAAATCAAATAGCTCATTTTTTTATCAGCATGTGTAGTCTGTGTGTATATGAAAAATGAAAGAAATATGAAGCTGAAATAAAATAGTGAACAAAATAATATTCCACATAGAGTGAATGAAATATACCATCAAAAGAAGGTGAAAAAATCTTGTCATGAAGCACAGACGTAGGAAATCAAAAAGGGACAAAAGATAAGAAATAAGAAAAATCATTACGACTATAGAAAAATCATTTATACTATAATCAAAAAAAGAAACACTCTTTGTCAACAATTTCCAAAATCATTCAAACTATAAATGGATGGTTCTGATATTGCTTTGCCATTACAACAATTGAGCACTTATCATTTGGTACTTCTTCGTGTATTCCATTTAAGTTTTTCAATTGTTGTGTTTATGTGCATGTTCTTTATGTGTTTTGCTTCTCTCCCTCACAAGGGATACATCGATAGGTAATTGATTTGAAAGTATAATGATTTGACAATCTTTTTTTAGGATAGGCGTAATCATCCCACCAACCTTAATTAGCAACATTGGTGTCCTATCATTGCACAAGTGCAAGATGGTAAGGGTCTATTCAAGGAGGGATGAAAAAAAGGTCATTTTAACCTTGCAAGGAAAGAGGAGAGACAGTCCAAATAATTCTATGGAGATTGTCCCAAACAACAAACAAATTATGGAATTGCTAACATGTTTTCTTTTCATGTTTCTAACAAGTTTGTTGCGATGAGGCTAGTGTGGTCACAATTGAAATTGTGAGTTTCTCTTGGAATTGAATAGCAGACGTTATCTATTGTGCAAAAAAACATATGTAGGATTATTATGGTCACAAAGTAATTGTCTTAGCATCAACATTTCACTTCTAATATAATATTATTAGGAATTTCTTACCATTGATTGTCAAACTGATGGAACCATGAGGCTATGCTTTGTTAATACTTTACCACTGTAGTGAATTTGGGTATTGTTTTCGAACATTTGAATGATTTTAATGGGAATTTTGAACCAAAGATATAAGTTTCCTAAAGAGTGATACTTCAACTTCCATGAAGGACTTAGAAAAAGGGAATTGAACTACAGTGGCTCCTTGTTTACCAATTTTCCATATAACATGAGGCATGTTGTTATTTTTGTCAGAATTGTGAGAAGATTAAGGGGAATTGTGAGAAGATCATACTAAGGAATAGTGAGGAAGTCGTCGAACAAGAGGTGAGAATGTGTTAAAAGACCAATTTAGTAATCCAATGGGCTGATTAAACATACACTCAAAAATCAATGGTAACATCAAAGTTGGAAGAATATCTTTGGTACAGACATAATGTAGAACTCCAACGCTATACAATAAACTAAGACATAACTAGATCAGAAAATTAGGGGTTCTAGAATTATTATATCTCAGACATTATGTGAATAATAGACCCATAATTACATTAACAAAGATAAAAGAATAAATCTCATCACTATTTCATAAGGAATAAATCTAGAACTATATATAATTAACATATAAGACCAAATCAAAACATTTTATGTTATATTGTGAATGAAAACTTGTTCAAATTTGTAGAGAATCAAAATATGTTATATTGTGATGATATCAAGTTTTATGTAGGTGTTGTCTTATTTCCATATTATATGACCTCAAAATACATCAATCAATGTTTACAAACTTGTATTAATCACAATGAATATTTGAGCCCTACAATCTTAGGATAATTCACAAAGATATGCTCATTATTTTATAATATCCTAGTCCCCTCATATTTCTATTTTAAAATTATCTATTTTTTATTCAATTTTATACTATGATTAAGTATATATCCTTATATAATTAAGACCGTGCCTAAGTAAAGTCACATAGCATATCCCCACTCTTATATAAACACTTAGCATATATAGAGACAATGAAATATCAGCATACATATTGCAATTAATGTAATGAATCTCTTCAAATATCTATAAGGAACTTTCCATGACTTTCTAATAGACTCTTCATTAAATGTAAGGGTGACTTTTAATCTTCACTATTGATCTATATTATTCTTTAAGTACTACCCTTAACTAAATGTAAGAATGCCTTTTGTCTTCACCATTGATCTCTAGTTTGAGTATTCTTCACTAATTTATATGATTTAGTTACCGGGTTGTGAGTTTGGAGATCTTTATCTCTGCAATGTAGAAGCCGAGAATAGGGGGTATGAGAGTGGAGAATCGGTGAAGAGAGAGATCAATGGGAATGAGATGATCAATGTAATACGTATGATGAATGAAAATAATAGTCTAGTTTTACATTTGATTCTTCTCTATGATTGTTCAATGTTTCCCAAATGTTTCATTTTTATTATTTACAACTCATTTTGTTTGGTTTGCTCTTTCAGTTCAACAGTCTAACACCCATACTGTCATCATGATCAAGCACGTCTTTATTATGAATATGCTATGATGGAATTTGATAACAGAGAACAAATATTTATTTTAAATGTTTTATGTTGCATTTGGATGTAACTCAAGTCTTAGTATCGAGCTTATTGAAGAAGTTTATCAACTTGTGGAAACCGTTTCTATGCGGTAGAGAATGCAATTTAAATCTGGTCATAAATTGAGTTGAGAACAGCTTCCAATAATCATTGCACAATTATTACGTTGGTTTGGAGTAATTTTATTTCATTTTAAATAAGTTATGGCAATTTTATTTCATTGGTTTGGAGTCTTATTCCTTTTGGTTTGGAGTAATTTTGAATCCAATCTTGATCTTGATGATCCAATCTTCATTTAATCACTCAAATAATTTAATAAAACTGCCATAACTTATTTAAAATGAAATAAAATTACTCCAAACCAAAAGGAATAAGGGTGTTGGTATTCAAAACACAATGAGAATTGGTAATTTCAGAGATCTAGGCACTCTAGCCTATCAACAACCTCAAATGTTTAAAAGATCTGACTTGTCAAGGCCTCCACAATACTACACAATGATGGATTAGGTTTCCTAGGCTTCAAACCACTTAGACTCAAGGAATTCTAAGACTCTTTTTTAATTCCCATGCTTCCAATACACAAAGTTCTTTCAAACTATTCCAAAGGCTTAATAGGCTGCCAATAACCTTGTAGCAGACTTAGGATGGTAATAACTTTGTCTTCCCTCAAAACACTTGACAAGATGAAAACATTTCTAGACACCCTTTTTAGAGTTCTATAACACACCAAAAGCTTTTATAGGGTTACTTTGGACCAACACACCTAACCATGACTGAACCCCTATTTTCAATGCATGAAAATGACCAAATTTTCAAAGCAACTACTCTCCTCATATTCCCTTATCCCACCAAACCTTCAGTAGAGTTATAAAATGACTCAAAATGGTTAAATCCACAATCAATTAGACTCACAGGCCCTGCAACACCAAAACCCCCAAATCTTGACTCCAAACCCTGGTTTACTAGGGCTTCCCCAATCTCCTGTTACAACTCACTCCTGCATCAAATTAGTGATCGAATCACCATTCATTCAACATGACAAAACATTTTCAAACATAAAAACCCTTCCTTATTCAAACAGATCATCCACTACTACACATTGCATCCAATTTCATTGTATTTTCTCACTGTTCTTTAACTGTGATCACCTTTACTCCACACAAATCTGCATATGCATGGTTAATGATCTAATAATACAAGTTAGAATTAACATTCCATGGTTAGAATGGTTCTCATTATTAGATAGACCACTGGCATAACAATAGTTAGAATGGTTCTCATTATTAGGTTAGAATGGTTCTCGTTATTCTAAGTTCCTACTGCAATAACAGTAAACTAAAATAAGAAATGCTATTAGATAAACCACTAGCGTAACAATAGTTTCAATATAAAATGAGACTCATTCGAAAATGGCATGAATTGAACAAAGAAACATTGCAATTCCTTTAATGCATCAGAATAACCAAATTGAGACTTCAAGATGAATGAATTTTGCAAAAAATAGAGTATTTCTATTGCTTACGATTTTATCCATTTTCAACTTATATAAATTCTAAACAACTAATTCAACCAACTTTTCACAAATCCTAAATCCATAGTTTATATATAGCATTCGATTCTTATTGGAAATTGATTCAACATACCTTAACCCTCTAGTTCAACTCTTCACCCTGTTAGCTTCTACCGGCTCCTTCGCGTGCACTGAAATGAAATGCTCAAATGAAGTTTCAAATGAAGTTTGAAATGAAATGCACCTGCAACCAATTTCTAGGCATTTCAACCTAGTTGATCAAATTAGGTTAGTGTCGACTAAAATGGATTATAAGAGGGTACCTAAGACTAGTGTTATTATTGTATTAATCCCTTTTCATTCACTATTGTAGACATTCATTTACTTCAGTGGTTCCACACATTGATTACACCCAAACTAGGGCATCGACCATGAAGTGCAGTTAATGTCTTTCCCAATTCTGAGCACTGAACAAGTTAAATAACATTACCCTAATTTTTTTTTCATCTAGCGGCATGGCATCTCTGTGATGAAAGCACAAATTAGGGCCACAACTTCATAGCAGAGCCGACACGGTGGTTTTGAGTTCAGTCTGCTAGAGCATCTCATAGTTTTGGAAATTTAAATCCAATGCAAGTGAACTGGGATGACTTAACGAGATTCCTTTTTAACAGACCATGACACATTTTCCTTATGGTTGACTATGGCAATCATGAATAGTTTAGGTAATAGAATACCATTCCCGTGAGTGTATTTGAGTACACTTCAACACATAATTTCTTTTGTGAACACAGACAAGGCTTATGGACCGATTGATAAATGCTTCAACAAAATGTGAACTCGTAGATGAGGCAAGACAATATTTGTTCAGAGAAACCCATCTAGTCGATGCAAAGATTAGGGTTTTGGAACTAAGTGCACATAAATTAAACTGTAAAATAGGTTGTGGCCATCCATCAAAGAGAAAAGATCAAAGCACATACCTCCTTCACTTCTACCCTATTCTAGCTTCTACCTCCTTCGCACACGCTGAAATAAAGTTTCAAACTTTTGGTTTTTTTAATACATGCCTGTGTCGGTTGCAATTTTGACTAACATTGTGTTGATCGAAATTGCGACCAACACAGGCATGTATTAAAAAAAACAAAAGTTTTCCTTCTATAATGCGACCAACCTAAACATTTGTATTTGATGGTCGAATTGTTTAGTCAAAATTTAAGGTCAAATGTACTACTATGGAGAAGTATCTAGATCAAAACAAGGATAAGTTCCTAGAGAGCTTGATTAACAAGGGTGCTAGAGTCCCTTACAACTTTTATGTGGCTAGGAAAATCAAGAAGCAAGGACCCTCTCAAGAAGAGGAGATCAAACAACTCAAGCGTATGATGGAAAAGGTGTTGGCACCTAAAATTTTCTTTTCACTTGACTCAATCTGTCCCAATCCTTTTGACAAGAGCATAAGCATGAATGATTTTCCTAGGAAGGTGGAATCCCCTAGTATGATAAGTATGACGGCAATGGTGACCTACATGATCATGTGCATCAGTTCTACATCATGAGTTTTGAATTTCACCAAGATGACTCCTATTTCATGAGATTGTTTTCGAGGAGTCTCAAGGGCCAAGCCATGGAGTGTTTTACCAACTTAACCCCTCCTATCAAAACTTTCAAAGAACTTGTCCATAGATTTTTTCAACATTTTGCATACAACTTGTCAAAATTAGTCACTATGTTAGACTTGTGCAATTTGGAACAAAACCAAGGGGAATTCTTTTTTACCTTCTTACAAAGATGGAGATGATTGTGCTCTTGCTATTCTAGGACTATTCCTGAGCATGAAAGGATTGATATCATTTTTAGCAATTTGGTGCCTAAAATGTGGTATGAGGTTCGGAAGATGGTCTTTGATTCCTTTGACACTATGGTCAAAACTGCATGTCGAATTGAGGATGTCTTGAAAGAGCAAGGCATTTTGACCAAACATAACAATAACAACAATGGTCAAAACAACCATAATGCTAATAAGGACAAAGGCAAGAACTCACACTAGAACAAGAATAAACAAGTAGTCAACGACGGAGTTGTGGACTCTTCTCAACCCAAGGATCAAGGTGTCCATTTGTCTAGTGCGCTCCAAGCTATGAAGCTCAACACATCCTTCAACCAACAAGCGCATAAATCAAAGTATCAGGATAAGCCTAAAAAGGACAGGCAACAATTTTCTAAACTTGGTGACTCATATGAGGATGTTTTCAAAATGCTTATTGCTAATAACCTTGCACAACCTCAAGATCTAGTGAAGCACCATATTCCTGATGTTAAACCTCATTGGTGGGATGAGAAGGCTTTCTGAAAATTCCACAATGGTATTAGACATGACATCGAACATTATTGGAAATTAAAGCATATTATCCAAGACCTTATTGAGAGTGGAAAGCTTAAGGTAGATGGTCTAAACACTAATGTTGATCACAAGGCTTTCAAGGAGCATTTTCCTAAATATGAGAAGGGGGAAATCTCTAAACCAAAGAATGGCAAGGCAAAAATCAACTATACCTACACAGGTGTAGAAAATGTGGTCAATATGCTTGAAGTGGTGGAGGAAAATGTCAACATGATGAGGGACAAGGATCCTTATGGTTATGATGTGGGCTCTCCTCCTATATTTGATGAAGAACCTATGATTATGCTTAGAGGTCCTCACTCTCAAAGATCATCCCAAGCTCTTAACACTGTCACAAGAAGTCAAAGCCAAGGCCCTATGGTTATTAAAGGTCCTAGTTCCAACCAGTCTAGCAAACCCAAGCAAGTGACATCCAAAAATGTCACCACCAAGTTAGCAGTTAACCCTGAGATGAGCTATAACCTTGTTGATTAGCTACAAAGAACGCCAGCTCAAATTTCAATCTTTGAACTCTTGGAATTGTCTCCAAGACATAAACAAATCCTTGAGGATGCTTTGCATGTAGAAAATGTTCCTAACAACATAGATGTTGACCAATTCCAGAACATGGTTAACCACCTTGCCAGCCCTCATTACCTAGCATTCTCAAAAGAAGATGACAAAGCTTTGATCCATCCACATAATATTTCCCTTCATATCGAAGTCATGATTCACAAGACCAATTTCAGGTGTGTGTTGATTGATGGGGGTGCTGGGCTCAACATTTGTTCTTTGAGTCTATTGAAGATACTGGGTTATTTTGAGCAAGTTATTGATACCCAAAATAAAATTACCATTAAAGCCTATGATGAGGCAAAGAGAAGCTCCAAGGGCTTGGTTGTCCTTCTTGTGAGGATTGGCCCTGTTGAAAAGGACATTTTGTTCCAAATTGTTGATGCTGGTCCTCTAGCATATAATATCCTACTTGGTAGACC
Organism: Chamaecyparis obtusa; assembly: GCA_027943335.1. Lineage (NCBI taxonomy): Eukaryota > Viridiplantae > Streptophyta > Pinopsida > Cupressales > Cupressaceae > Chamaecyparis > Chamaecyparis obtusa. Next base: position 319,019 of record BSBK01004825.1, read on the forward strand.
ATGGATCCATGACATGCAAGCAGTGCCATCCACCTACCACCAATGTGTTAAGTTCCCCTATAATGGAGTAGAAGTATATATACCCAGGGATAGCACATTATCTGTAAATACAATTTCAGCAGGGACTCATGTTCCTCTCAATAAAGAAGCAGAGGATTTTGATGAAACTCTAGCACAATGCAAGAATAAGTTCAAATCCATAGACCTTGGTATGGGGAGATATCAACTTGATTCCTTTATAAAACTACCAGTCTCACCTAGGTCTTATGGAAAACCTTCACAAGAGATGTGACCTTCATCTTCAGCCATGACTTCATTTGGTACATTTTTAGAATCCTCGGTGCCTATCCAGGATGAAAAAGAAGAGGTGGTCTTTAAGGACTAGATCTATAGAGAAGACAAATACATGCATAATGAGAAATTCTCTCCCTCTCCTAAGACATATGGAAGAGGGTACACTCTTGTCAAAAGTATGGGCTATCCAAGTCATGGTCCTCTCAGTCACAGATTAGATGTTAGAGCTGAACCTCTCGATCATGCTCTTTTTGGATGCAGGTCTAAAAAATAGTTGGCCTAGGGTTTGAAAGTCATGACAAGACAAATGCTCCTATCCTTGCTATGATGGATAGTGATGATGAATCAAAATACATACCCAATCTAACAAATTAGTGGGACATGTGTGAAAATTGGGTCCCTTCCACCAATCTCCTTTGGGGAGATTCAAGTACTCCAGTTACCCATACAACAGTTTCAGGCCTACAACAAGAAGAATCCACTGTTGGAGATCCTATCCAAGAACATCAATGCACGAATGGTGTTCAAGAAGATGTTACCCTTGGTGACATTAAAGCTTCCAAATCTAGACATCATAAATATGCATGGCGTAAACATCCCAGTTGGGATTCAGATACAGACTCACATGAGTATGAGTGGGTATCTCTCTCTAATTCTTCTATAGTTGACATGGATGTTGATGTTGTCCATACTTATGGTTCCCAACCTGAAGTAGCTAATGAGTCTAGTGTAGGATTAGAGGATTCAAATCCGCAAGTCTCTTTAGTGGACAATGCTTCACTTGGTAGGATAAATCCTAATTTGGGTACCTTAGAGGGATACTTGACAAACCCTAACTCTGCAATCACTAGAGATAATACCATTTGTATCCACAATATTGAACCCGTCATTGACCTACCCCTTTCCAATCCCCACCTAATTGATTGGTCTCAACACTATCAAGAGCCTCAGCTCTTAACTTTCCAGAATGACTATGAGATAGCATGTTACCTAAATGTCCTTGAGCCCATAGTCTCTTCCACCAGTGAACCAACTACAAGCATGACAGAGCCAGATATCAAGTACCTTAGTCACAAAATGAAAAGAAAAGAAAAAAAGAATAAGAGTTATGATGGCGAAAACCACTGTGTGGCGGTGTCAAAACCTAAAAAGTAAAAATAAAGGAGGTATCCAAGGGTGAAAACCTCTCTGAGGCACCTAAGGATGAGGTACTTGATCATCTCCCAAGTTACTTTCAAGACAAATATTTAGTTCTTGTTGATCCTACATAGCTAGTTAATTTGGGTACACAAGAGGCTCCACAAATAGTGCATTTGGCTCAATCTCTATCAACACAGGAAAAAGAAGCATATACCAAGTTCCTACAGAGCAAGAAGATTAATTTTGATTTGACTTGCTCAGACATGCCAAGGTTGGACACTAATCTCATTATGCATCACTTGTCCATAGCTCCAGGTATAAAACCAGTGAAACAAAAATTGAGGAAAATGCTTCCTCACATAGCTCTTCTTGTCAAAGTAGAACTAGAAAAAATCCTTAGTGCAGGATTTATAAGAGCCATTGATTATGCCGAATGGATATCCAATATTGTACCAATTTCAAAACATGACAAGTCCATTCGTGTCTGCACATATTTTAGGGATCTTAATAAAGCATGCCAAAATGATGATTTTCCACTTCCAAACATAAACATGATAGTGGACATGACCATGGGTTATGAGATCTATTCATTGATGGATGGTTTTTGTGGATATAATCAAATCAAAATAGCTCCTAAAGACTAGGAAAAGACTGCATTCACTTGCGCATGGGGAACCTATTGCTGGAATGTTATGCCATTTGGATTGAAAAATGCAGGAGCTACCTACCAAAGAGCTATGACAACTATTTTCCATGACATGATGCATAAGAATATGGAAGATTATGTGGATGACACCTTGGAAAAATCTAAAAAAAGAAACACACATTTGGATGATTTAGAAGTCATTCTAGATCGTATGGAACAATTTCAATTAAGATTAAATCCAAAAAAGTGTGCATTTGGAGTCACCTCTGGAAAACTTCTAGGGTTTATCATTTCAGCCAAAGGAATAGAGGTGGACCTAGAGAAAGTTCAAGCAATCTTAGATATGTCACCTCCCAAAAAAATTAGTCAAATGAGGAGTCTCCAGGGATGCCTTCAATCTATAAGGAGGTTTATCTCACAACTAGCCGATAGAGCTCAACCCTTCAATAAGACATTGCACAAATGATTTAAATGTGTCTAGAATGAGGATTGTCAAAAAAGCATGGACCAAATGAAGCAATACTTGGCCAATCCTCCAATCTTAATGCCTCCTATCCTAGGAAAACCACTCATATTGTATGTTTCAACAACAAAATCTTCCTTGGGGGCATTATTAGCTCAACTTGATGATACTAGAAAATAAAGAGATATATATTACATCAGTCGTACTCTCATGTCATATGAGGTTAATTACACTAGTATTAAAAAATTTTGCCATGCAGTGAAGTTTGCTTCCCAAAAGTTGTGACATTACATGCTTGCGCATACAATACTCCTCATTGCAAAGATTGATCCTCTCAAATATTTTCTTGGTAAGGCTGCTCTCACAAGTAGACTTGCTAAGTGGATGATGATCTTATCAGAATTTGACATAGAGTATGTTGAGCGTAAAGCTATAAAAGGGCAAGCCATTGTAGATCAATTGGTTGACTTCCCAATTCAAGATAGCATGCCTATTCAAGTTGAATTTCGAAATGAGCACATAATGTACATGACTACAAGAAAATGGAAGATGTTCTTTGATGGCTCTTTTATGCAAAATGGTTCAGGAGCTGGAGTGTTATTTGTTTCTCCTCATGGGTACATAATTCCTAAGTCTTGCAAACTATTGTTCCCATGTTATTGAAGAATACCAGACAAAGGCTAAAAAATTGGTACCCTACAAGAAAATAGTTGATTCATTGAGATGATATTTCACCTTTGTTACATTTAAACAAATCCCTAGAGCAGAGAATAAAGCAGTTGATGCTATGGCTACATTAGCTTCACTTCTTCAGCTAGAACAACATGAGTCCATATTTGAATTCCTGGTGGAGGAGCTACACTATCCTATTTTTAACTCCCAAGAAATCCAAGTTGTTTGTACCCTTGTTGGCCTTGAGTCATCCTGTTATGGTGCCATTTACTCATACCTCCATGATGGCATTATTCTTGAAACCTTCAACCATTCTGAATGAAGAAACTTAACCCGAAATGCCTCTCACCACACCCTTATCTCTGGTGATCTATATAGGAGGAGTTTAGATGGGACACTTCTTAGGTGCTTGGAAAAGGATGAGTCCAATCAAGCGTTAGCTAACATTCATGAGGGAATTTGTGGAGGACATTCTAATGGTCTTACCATGGCCTAAAGTTTTCTTAGGGCTGGGTACTATTGGCCTACCATGCAGATAGATGCAGTAGCTTTTGCTAAATCATGTGAAAAGTGCAAGAAACATGATAACTTGATACATGCTCTAGGTAGCAAGCTTATTCCTTCTATTTCTCATTGGCCATTTCATCGCTGGGCCTTTGATCTTATTGGGAAGATTCATCCCAACTCATCAAGTGGACACAAATGTATCATCACTGCTACTAACTATACCAAATGGGTAGAAGTTGTTCCACTTTCTGTTGCCTCGAGCAAGATAGTTTCTCTATTTATTTTGAACCATATCATCTATCAGTATGGAGTGCCTTCTGAAATAATCACTGACAATGGAGGTCAGTTCAAAAAAAAGGACCTTAAACAACTCTGTAAGAAGTTCAAGATAAAACAACATTAGTCCTCCATTTACTTCCCACAAGGAAATGGACAAGTAGAGGCTTCAAATAAAACCATTCTCAAAATTCTCCATAGAACAGTTCACAAGAATGGTAGAGATTGGCATCTATAGATAAATCCAGCCTTATGGGCTTATAAAATGAGTATTCGTACTCCAACTAGGGCTACTCCTTTTTCCCTTACTTATGGTGTTGAAGTAGTGTTACCTTTAGCGGTTGAGATTCCTTTACTTAGAGTTTCCCTCAAAGGTCTAGTGACAGATGAACACTACCGCACCATGAGACTCGAAGAATTAGAACTTCTAGATGAGAAGCATAAAGCATCATTTGACCACATGAGGGTCTACCAAAAGTGTATGTCCAAAGCATTCAACAAAAAGGTTCACCCTAGAGAATTTCAAGTGGGAGATCTTGTCTTACGAGAAAACCCTAAGAACCAACAACATAGAGAGCAAAAGGGAAAATTTGAACCTAATTGGCTTGGACCTTATATCATTACTATTGCTTTTGGGATAGGTTCTTATTTGTTATCTACTAAAGAGGGAGAACAGCTCCCTAATCCTATCAATGTCTTGCACCTGAAAAAGTTCTATCCATGATGCATGTTTTGTCTGGGGGCATCCTTTGTACATATTTACTGATCCTAAAAAAATTCCAAAAAAATTCATAGATGATGCTGAAAAAATCCTAAAAAGCATATAAAGTCCTGAAAAAATACAAAAAAATAAAAAAATTGCAAAAAATTTAAAAAAATAGAAAATGTGCCTTGGTGAAAACCTTGAAACAGATGCCTTGGTAGCAAAAATACAAAAAAATTGAAAAAATCAAAAATCTCCAAGTGGTGAAAACCTGGAAACAGGTGCTACTTGAGGCCTTTACACCCTTGTTTCTTAGCATGCATCCTCAACACTTACCCTTTCTCCATCATGACTTGACCTTGTTGCCTTGGTTTGGAACTGGTCTTTGTCTTTGTCTAGGGGGCATAACTATGTTAGCTTTGGCCTCTAGGATGCATTGGTCTTTAGGACATCTTGCAAATAGTGTTTTTCACCACCATGCCAACTGTGTTTTTCAACACTACCCTAGTGTCAAGTGTTTCTCAACACTTATCAGATATCTTATCCGCAGTCTAGCATGATATGATATTTTCCACTGGCAGATGCGATACTTAAAGATTGACTCTATGACCTACACACATGCACTTAAACACTAGACTCACTGAGACTTGTTTGACTTTATTTCTTTGTGTGTTGTCTATGATGATTTCTTTTATGAGTGTTCTCTCCCTAAAAGTTTTTGATGATGCTGAGCTAGAAGACTGGGGGCACGTAGACATGTTTTATTTCTTTTTCTGCTTGTGGGTATATTTTGTTGGTCCTAATTTTCATTAGCATTTATGCTTGTTCCACTTGACATTAGGGTCTACAAGGTATTATCCTTGACTATTTTTCGCAAGTGCATGATTATAGTCATCTTGACTTTCTTGTGTCTTGATGCAAGCATAATCTTGCTATACCAAACTTAGGAAATCTCACTGCACTAGTCATCCTAACTTATATGTCTTTGATGCCTAGGTGGGATTCCCACATACCTATCTAATATAGATCATATTCAAATTCACATAGTCATACTAGTGTGTATTGTATGATCTTGTGACACTACCAATAACACTCGATGATGATTATTAGAGTCTAATAGCTTTGTGAACTTGCAAGTAAACCACTTTTCATAGTAGTTTGCATTCTTAGGTTCATGTTAGTTAGTTTTACATCTTGTATATGGAGAGAGCTCTCCTTTCATCTTTCATGGACTTGTCGGTCAATTGCGCTCACCTTTCAATTTTTCTCGATCATGTCTTTCATTCCTTATCTTTTTCATCACATCCTTTTCCTGTCATCACAATGGGTTAATCTTATCATCATATCTATATCAAAGAGATCATTTTTAGAAACATGAGTTTATATCATAACATGAGAACTAAACATACATCTATGAGAGAGATTATACATGAGCATATATCATACATTTTGAGCAATATAACAAGACAATAAAACTGAAACATCCATCACAAGTGGGACAAATACACAAGATATATCCTAAATCCAATAAATCTCATATATATATGCATGTCATGATACAAAATACAATGTGGGATCCAAAATCTGGATAATGTCTAGGATATGTCTCTATACATCTAACACCCTAGACCTAAGTCTGACTCCCCCCATCACATGGTGGTGGTGGAGGTGGTGCTTCCACTCTATCTGGTACCATGTCAAATCTCCCATCCCTCTCAAAGTAGAGTGGTACTCTCTGTCCCTCAGGTACAGCCTATATGTATAACCCATGATAATAGGCTACTCACGTTGCCTCTCTCTAGATCTCTATAGCATCAACCTATGCTACTCTCTCTCGTCGATCTATCTTGACTCATAGATCCATTAGCTATTGATCTCTCACAGCAATAGTAATCCTAAGCTGCTAGATCTCAGTCTCCAAAGCCTAGATCCTAGCCCTGAGATCCTCCCCTTGTAGGCTAATCCTGCCCAGCATCCACCCGTCGATGAACTAAGCTTGCCGCATCATCTCCCTCATCATTAGAAACCTATCTCCATGACCATTTTTGGCCACTAGATCAAGATCCCTGTCCTCTCTCCCTCACCCTCCCTCCATCTCCCCTGTCTCCCCCATCTCTGTCACTCCCGTCACCACCCTATGTTGTTGGTTGTGCATCAAGAACTGTAAACTATGGGAATGGATACCTCCGCCACACTACCCTGTAGGTTGCATCTGCTGGTAGTCCAGCATTGGTAGCCATCCATGTCCCTCCTCATCCCTAACCCAGGCATATGTGGTCATCTCTATGGGTACCCTCTTCTGTCGCCCAAACTACCTCCATACTCGAGAGATGACGAAGCACTCAACTATCTCAGAGTGTCGACCTACTAGTGGCCAGCTACATAGCATGTATCCTAGCTCCTGCTCTTGATCACTCCATAGCTCATAGGCCCTGTATGGTCTCCACTAAAATGATGTGAGCTCATCCAAAAACCTCTTGTAGTATGTCACATCTCTACTATGGGGCTGTGAAATGAATCCTGTGTACCTATAGATATAGGGGTGTCTTCGCTCCCTAGGCTGCACATGTGGGCACACAATGGTGATGTGCTCCCATTCCCATACATGTGCTAAGACCACACAGCATGCCCATGTCCTACTCTCCCTAAGACAATCTCATGGAGCTCATGGTACATGTCTGCTAGGATGGTTAGGCCCTATGCCATCTGTCGAGGGTGTGCTATCAAGTCTGCAACCAATCTGCCCTAGCCTAATGGGAACCCTCTCTAGCTCATGTCTATGATCAGTACATGTGCCACTATAGAGCACACAATGCATGGAACTAGGAAATTCTAACCAAACTCCTCCATCAACCAGTCCCAACTGAGGTATCTATCAATAATAGTAACATCCTAGAACATGTCCTGGATGGCTTGTCGTCCCTCGGTCAGATCCTAATCATAGTATACCTGTGCCAACAAACAAATCATGTCATTTTCTATCATATGGAAACTTTACATCTATGCACATTTAATAACATTATATACTCACTGGATCACCATGGCTAGATACTCAGAGGATCTGATAGACATCCTCTAGGGTGATAGTCACCTCTCTAGTAGGCAGATGAAAGGTGTTGTGCTCACTATGCCACCTCTTATCCAATGCTATCAGTAGCCCATGATATGCCTGAATATGGGGCATATCCAACAAGAACCAGAATCCCATGGTGATGAGGTCATCTCTGCCAGGAGTATCGAGATCTTGTACACAATGTAGTCTGGTCACTCTTGGCGCCCTAATGAGGAGCACTAGAAATTTCTCCTACAAGCCATAACCCCAAACCAAATGTTAGAACATGTCATGATGGATGTCTAAAATTAGTATAAATAATCTTAAATGCAAACATTGTCTAGACTCATGTCATATTGCTCAAAATTTAAAACATGTCATATTTTTTACACTAGTGCAATACTATGTTTTGATAAAGTATCGTGCGATACTTTCCTCAATAATAGTGCAATAATATTTTTTAGTACGATAGTTCACATAGGATCACATGATGTTTCATCTAGTATCATGTGATACTAGATTGAACACGTGCAATACTTTGTGGACCCGCAAACTATCGCATGATAAATAGTATCAAAGGGGTGCGATACTTTATAAGTATCGTATGAACTTTCGCACAAGTGAAATTTGAAATATTTAAAAACAATTAAAAACATGTTTTAAATGCAATCAATAGCTCATTAATGACTCAAAAAGGTGAGTTTTTTCTAAAAACTTACCAGGGCACCATACTGAGGAGGTCGGTTGTGCAACCGGGCGCGCTCGAATTGATGTCTGTGTACCAGAATCATTGCTTGTTGGGCCATGTTATCTCTTTGAGCTCTCAAAGTTCTCAAATCATAATAAGACAAATGAATTTGAAAATGACCTTTTTACCCCCTTTTATAGCATTTTGACTTTTTGACCAATTTTCAAAACATCTCAGAATTTTGCAAAAATTGCACCCCTAGCTAATTTCAACGTCTTGGATCCATTTTTGGGATTGAAATTGAAATCTAAGTTCATCTTGATAGTAAAAATCACATTTCAAAATTTCTCCTTCTTTTGTGCAGTTGGCTGACCTTTTGAGGCCTGATCCTTCGATCTTTGTTGGGGCATCTTCATTTCTTCATCCCCATCTCTCTCAACCTTCTAGTCTTTCATTCACTTTCATTCAATTCATCTCTCTAAGGTTTGAATCCATCTTTATCCTATATCTTTCTCAGTCAAACCTAGTTGAACTGGGGCATATCTTCACTGCTTGATGGTTATCCTATCATCTTTCACCTTCGATTATGATTTCTAGTGATTTGATCAATTTTATCAATTTACTGTTTCTCCTCTACCTGATTTCAATTTCGATTCTAAAGGGGCAGTACCTATCAGCTTTAATCCTTGATTCAGCTTATCAATTGAACCTTGAGATTCTTATCTCTTATCTTGGACTTGACAATTACCTATTTACAGGGGTGTTGGCCTTGTCTTTTTCAATCAGCTTACCATTGTCCTGATATGTTCCCATCCATCGAACATATGTCTGGATTGTTTTGCGATCCCAAATCAATCTCACACTTCAATTCCATTCTTTGACTACATGTGATCCCAAATCGATCTCACATTGGTCAAAGAGGGGAAAATGTATGCACCCTAAAATGGTCGCCTAAACTTTGGGCCCCCATTCGGCAATTTATCAAATCTCTAAATCAATATTTTTTAATTATATCAATTTCCTTGATCAAATCCTATTCTATCATTTATTCGATTATTTTCTATGGGTTAACATTTTATCCTAAAGTCTTTATTTATTTAAAAGGAATTTCCTCCCCTTTTATTAAAAAAAAGCCCACACTTTTCCTCTTATCCTAAGTTGCACAAATAAAGCATTATTCTTATTTTATAAAAAGAAGAAAAGGCCTTTTTGTCTTATATGGGACACAAAAGTCAACTCTTATTTTCTCATTGAAGGATATTTGTGCACATGGATTGCTCCTCTTTCAAGCTCCGCCCTTGATTAAATATTTTGCCTCTTAATCACTATGGTCCATTCCTTTTCAATTCATTTAAAAGGAGAGCTCTCTTCTCATTCTAGGATCCCAACTTTGAATACTAATCTTATGTTGCAAGGTTTCTAAGAGACTTTTGAGCTTTGGAGATCTTCATGCATTTAGCTTCCATTCTTGCATTCTTAGCTTAAGCTTTCATGGCATCTAGCTTAGTTTCCTTTATGCTCTAGATTAGCTCACATAGCTTAATTAGTAAGGCTTGTAATACTTTCATTTTCATAGCTTACTTGCATCTTCATTCTTAGCATAGTTGCATTGTATTTTCATTGTTGATTCTTGAGGATATTGGCATTCTTGCCCTTGTCTCTTTAAATCTCTCATTGTGTGGTTTACTAGAAAGGTTTCATGCTTCAATAGCTCTAGCTAAGAGCACTATCAAACATCCTTGTGACTCCATGCCTAGGGAGCTCTAGGTTGCTTTCTCAAGGTTTCCCATCCATGGATTCTCTTGGAAGTAATGACTTAGATAAGTGCACAATTTGAGTGTACAAGTAGAAATACTTGATTCCCGTTAGTTAGAGGGTTTGGTAAATTTAACCTTGTTAATTGTGTTTGGGAATGCAAGGATAATAGGGATATTCTCTTCACTTTTTGGTGAATCAAACTCATAAACCTATCTCTTAATTCTATTTATTCGCTTTCAAAATGAACATGCTAGATCTTTAGTGGGCTTGCCTCTTGAGATTTGCCTTAACGAGGCCGGTGAGAGGGACAACTCAAAGTGGGATACAATTGCCTTTGCCACAATAATTTGATCCACTATAAAACAAAACACATTCATCCTTAATGGGGTGAATGACAAAAGGATATTAAGTCTCGAACTTCCTCTAGTAGTCCTTCGGGATTGGGCAAAACTCTAACATACCGGTGGTGGGAAGCCCCTTATTTTTGGGGGATGAAACTTGATATCTCTTTTTAATGGAATCTTGAATAAATACCTTGTTAACTTAGAAAGCCTACCTTGTAAAGTCATGCTTATGAACCAATTTTAAAAACAAGGTAGATTGCTTGGAGTTATTTATTGTAAAAACACTATGATAACATTCAAACATATTCAAACACTTTGTGTGTAGAGGGTTAAAAATAACAAGTGTATTTGTGATTGATTTTTTTGAAGATACATATATAAAGTGAGAAACATCCATTTTGAAAAATCATTTTACACTTTTAATATCTTCTTAAAAAGAATAATCACCAAGTTTGGGGAAAACAACTTCAAATCAAACCTTTGTTGATGTCGGTTTCCACATGATCTCACAAACTAAAATTATCTTTACAAGAAGATGGCACTTGCATAGCAAGAAAGGTCCCCCAATTTGATTTTCAAACTCCTTTTCGTGAAACTTTAGAACAAGAGGATAGTCTCCCAAACCTGTTTGAAGAAAGACTCAATCCAATGGATCGAAATGCAACATTTTATGACTATCTTCATGGGGGAAACAGTGAAGAACAAGGATTCACAAACCAAGGAAACACTAACCAAGAAAACCAAGGGCCTAAAGAAACAACTGAAGATAAAGACAATAGGGCAGCCCAAGATCCTGAGTTCCTTGAAATTATGGATAAACTTTTAGAGAGAAATAAGGAAATATATTTCCTTAACTTATCCCAATCAAGGGTAAAACTTCCTCATGACTATGGCATCACAACACTTAAGAAAGATGAGGAAGAAGATAATCCTTTAGGTGCTATGAATAAACAATTGAAAATGTTTCAAGCACAAATTGATACAATGAAGAAAGTGGTCGAACCAAAGCCCTTTTCTATTGAGGCTTTATGTCCATTTCCATTTGATAGGAGCATGGTTATGGCACCTTTCCCTCTTAATGTGGTCTTCCCTAAATACAATAAATACATGGGTAAATTGGACCCCCAAGACCATTTGAGATAATTTTATGCCTTGAGTATAGAATTCATGCATGATACAACATTTTTTAATGAGGCTATTTCTGAGGAGTTTAGGAGGCCAAGCCATGGAATGGTTCTCCAAACTACCACAAGGGATTAAAATATTTGAATAATTAGCTTCAAAATTCATGACTCATTATTCCTATAACATAGATCATGAAATCACCATGCTCAACCTATGTGATACCAAACAAAGAGATGGTGAGTCTTTTCTAGGGTTTCTCCAAAGAGGGAGGATAGTTTTTGCATGATATCCACAAAGTATACCTGAGAAAGAAAAGATGGAAATATTTATGAATAACCTAAATATGGAGATGAACTATAGGCTCCAACTTCAATATCCCCCTACATTTGAGAAAATCAATGGGATAAAAATTGAAGAAGTGTTGGTCAAAAGAGGTGAAATTAAACTATTCAAAGATAACAAAACCTATCCCAACACCAATAACAAAAATAACTCAACTAATTATAATAATAATAAAGGAGCTGACAATAACAATGATAAACCAAGATTATGGTTGAAAAACACCAACAAGAATCTTGTAAATGATGGAGTTGTAGAAACACACAACTTGAAGGCTACTCCTTTTAATTTATCGAGCAGGTCTAATCAAACACATAATGTTAATCAAATGACCAAAGCTCCTTTCAACAACAACAACAACAAAAACAAAAACAACAACAAAAACAAAAACAACACCAACAACAACAACAACCCTTTCAACAATACGAATGCCAATAAACCTAAACCTTTATTTTATACATATCAAAGGAGGAAGTTCACATTCCTAGGGGAACCCTTGTAAAATGTGTTGAGAACTTTAGTGGCCAACAAAATTATTGTTCTACCCAAATCAAGGCCATATGAACCACAAGTCAAACTTACATGGTGGAATGAATCTCATCATTGTGAATATCATCATAACAAAGGACATAAGACAAATGAATGTATGAAATTGAAACATCTAGTCCAAGACTTAATCGATGATGGTACCATAAAAGTGGAAGGACCTCAAAAAAATGAGGATCATACAGCTTTAAAGAACCCTTTCCTAAACCATGAATAGGGAGAAACATCAAATACCAATCACAATAACAAAAGGGGTAATGAAAAGGTGAATTTTTCCCACACTTATGACAATACTATTAATGCCTTAAGTGGTTATGAATATACAATCAATGTTATTGTGGTAAAGGAAAAATGAAAGGAAGCAACATCTAATGTTGTGACTAGGAGGAAAGCATCAAAGATCACTCTATCAAGAGGTGTTCCTATAATCATCCTACCTAATCAAAAATCCCCATCTTCAAAACAATACAATTTGGTGGACCAACTACAAAGAACCCCTGTTCAAATTTATATCTTAGAATTGCTTAGACTTTCACCTACTCATAAGGAGATTTTGGAAAAGGCCCTTGTTGATACCAATGTACCTTTGAATTTGGATGCGGATAAGTTCCAAAATATGGTAGGTCATCATGTTGCACCCCATTGTTTATCCTTCTCTAAGCAAGATGATATGTCTTTGAATCACCCACAAAACTTGTCATTACATATTGAGGTGTTAATCCACAAACGTAGGGTTAAGAGAGTCCTCATTGATGGGGGAGCTAGTCTAAATATATGCACCTTAAATCTTGTTAAAGCCTTAGGATTTTTTGAGGAAGCTATTGACCCAAAGAAGAAAATAACCATTAAAGCTTACGACGATGAAGAAAGAGACTCTAAAGGTATAATAGTACTCCCCATTCGAGTTGGTCCAATGCAAAAAGAGACCATTTTCCAGGTCCTAGATCTAAGATTGACCTACAACATCTTATTAGGAAGGCCATGGATCCATGAAATGTAGGTAGTACCTTCAATATATCATCAATGCTTAAAATTTTTGTACATGGAACAAGAAGTCATGGTAAGTGGAGATTCGAATCCTTTCCAATATTGCAATAACATGAAACCCATAAATGACTCCTTGGTCCCTCATAATGTAGAAGGATCTCTATCACTAAGAATAGAATAAGGAAAAATCTCAAAGGATCTTCCATCTTGAAAGGCAGAGAAAAGGTAGAGAACGAAGATATTGTTGTTGAAAATCATCAAGTTCCCACTAACTTAACTACATCGACTAAGGGAAAGGAGAAAGTTAGTGAGGAAAATACTCATGATGAAGAAAAAGAAGACCAATCCAAATCCATTCAAATATACACCAAGGAGGCCCATTATCAAAAAATGGATAGCATGATGAAATTTTTTTATAAGAAATGCAAAATAAAACAAAAGGGTGTGGGAGAATCCTCTTTATCTATGGTGGATCTACCCTTATCTCCCAAGTCCCATGGAAAACCCTCTAGCCTAAATACACCCCATAAATATAATGACCACTTTGTGAGAGCTATTACTTCTTCATCTATGGATGAAGAAGATAATGAAATCTTAAAATGGCTATATAAAGATGAGGAGTCAAGTGCCCATGAAAAATGCATTCAAAATATTAGCATTCACACTCATCAATATGGAAAAGGTTTCCAAGTAATGCATAAAATGGGATATAAAGGACAAGGACCTTTAGGTACAAGAAATGAAGGGTTAATTGAACCCATCAAAATATCATGGAGGGATAGCAAGGAGAAAACTAGATTGGGGTATATCAAACAAGGATACACTCAAAAGAGACACCCCTTGATTTATGACTAGATTTTGCAATTAGGATCACAAAGTGATGAAGATTCAAACAATTGGGAGTGGGACTCACTGTCAAGTGTGTATTTCCAAGATAAAGAGGTGGATATAATTTACACTTATACTCCTAGCAAATGAAAAGAACAAGCTTCAAGACCAAATCATAATCAAGCATTAAGTTCTAATCTTGAAGTGCTAGAAAATGTACAAGGTCAAGAAGTTGAAGAAAATAAATGGGTATGAGAGCCTTATGTTCCATCATGGATACCTACTATGGGATAATCTAACACTAGGTTTAACCCAAGATATTTTTACCCATTAAAAACTTGAGAGGATTCGAGTGAGAAAGATTTTGACCCAAGTTCTCTAGAAAACCTAGAAGAGGCACATGTTATAGATTTGAGTGATACAATGTTCAAACCTTCCAATGAGGTAATGTCCCTAAACCCTACTGAACCAAACTGAAACATTGATCCCTTATCCCTTATCTATCCAAAACTCATTGAGTGGGATTCCATTGAACCTACTATCCTTCCCACATTTGTGAATGACAAAATGATGTCCCAATACCTAAATGTGGTTGAAACTTTTTCTACCATTGGATATCAAGAAGTGACAAAGGGAAGTATCCAATCTCTCAGTTCAGATAAAAATGAAAAGACCAAAAAGAATAAAAAAATTGAAAGAATCTAATGTTAAAAACCACATTTTGGTAGCATTAGATCAAAAAGAGAAAGAAATAAAGAGTGTTTCCAAAGGTGAAAACCCAACAGAGGCACCTAAGGAAGAGAGGTTGGATACTTTGCCAAAACACTATGAGGAAAGGTCACCTATTTTGATTGAACCAATGGATAAAGTCAACATTGGCTTAGAATCAGAACCAAAGATTATACACCTAGCATCATCTTTATCCAGTAAAGAAAAAGAGGATTTCATAAAATTCTTCAAGGAGAGACAAATCAATTTTGCGTGGTCATATGATAATATGATGGAACTAGATCCTAATCTGATAATGCATTATATAAACATCAAAGAAGGGGTTAGACTAGTCAAACAAAAATTGAGGAAAATGCACCCACACATAGCACTTCTTGTGAAAGTGGAATTGCAAAAATTACTAAAAGTGGGATTTATAAGAGCCGTCGACTATGATGAATGGATATCAAACATTGTGCCTATTTAAAAAGTAGACAAGTCAATCAGAATTTGCATGGACTTTAGAGATCTCAACCTCACATGTCCAAAGGATGATTTTCCATTACCGAGCATATATGCCATAGTAGATTTAACAATGGGTCACTCAATGTTCTCACTAATGGATGAATTTAGTGGCTATAATCAGATTAAAATAGCACCTGAGGATCAAGATAAAGTGGCATTCACATACAGGTGGGGACATTTTGTTATAATGTTATGCCTTTTGGTCTCAAAAATGCAGGAGCAACATATCAATGAGCAATGACTACTATATTTCATGATATGATGGAGAAATTCCTAGAGGACTATGTAGATGACATACTTGAAAAATCTCATTCAAAAGAAGAGCATCTACCTATCCTAGAAAAGATATTTGCAAGGTTGGAGCAGTTCAAAGTAAGACTAAATCCCAAGAAATGTGCATTTGGTGTACAATCAAGAAAGTTGCTAGGATACATAGTTTCAACTAAAGGAATAGAGGTAGAACCCGCAAAAGTAAAATAAATTAGGGAAATGGGGGAACCTCAAAATGTAAGCCAAATGAGATCAATCCAAGGGAGGATTCAATCAATTAGGAGGTTCATATCACAACTGGCGGAGAAATGTCATTCTTTTACTCAACTCCTCCACAAGGACATAGTATTTAGATGGGATGAAAAGTGTGAATAAGAATTCACATTACTTAAAAAGTACCTGATCAATCCACCTACTTTGATGCCACCAATAAGAGGAAAGCCCTTGATTTTGTACATTTCAATGACAGATTATGCTTTAGGGGCACTCTTGGCTCAAGAGGATTGAATAGTCTTACAATAGGTAATGATAATCATGCCATTGTCTCTCTTAGGAATAATGTATTCATACTAAGGATTAATTTTCCCATCATGAAATGCATTTAGATTGTGAACCCAGGGATGTAGACTTGAAATGGGATAGCATAGTTTGTGCACTAAGTTCCTCAAGGAGTCATACTACCTATGCTACAGGAAGATAAAATGCATAAAGGAAACCTATGCTATTGCTGCAAGAAAGTAAGAACACTTAACTACTTAATGAAATTAATGTAGAAAGCTTATAAACTTATCCTAAGCTTATTTAACAACTCAAGGTGTTCACTATGTCTATCCCTGCAAGTGTTGTGGGAACATTCACAGTAGTAATGTTGCAAGAGTAAAATAGTAACTTCTACTTGAAAGTAAGAAAAGTACAAAAAGAAACTATACTCTATCCTAATCTAATCCACCTTCCAAGTGGGCCCCCTCAGTTGGCTTCTGCTAACTACTAACACAAAAGATACTCCAAAATCATTCTTTCATTATATTCTCAAAAATTGATTACATAGTAATGGAACTGTACATGAAGAACATAAAAGAGTAACTCTGTTATACTTAAACACAATACTTGAATATATCTTCTCATTACTAACTAAACCAATCAAATCCATTTATATAGAGGATTGATGCTTATTGAAAGCTTAACAGTAAAGTTTGACTAAAACCTCTCCATAGAAGCAGGAAATATAACAACCATGACATATTACAATAAAGTGCGGATAACAGAATAACAAGCACTAAAGAAATATAGAAAAGTTGTTTCCTATATTCTCTGAGATGATGGCTTCTTTTCAGCAGTGACATGATCCTCGGAATCATGCTGGCTTTCTCCTTCATGGATGGAACTCCAACACTCCCTCTTCAATGTGGTCAATCCACTCTTGAGGAGCTCCTTGTTTTCCTGGCAGGTTAGTAGCATTTGGTATGTATACAAGTCAACATTTCAATTCCTACCCAAATGTTAGAACATAGATTAAAGTAGCTATATGAAGTATTGCAATTTATATATAATATTCAACAAGACATGTCATTCTAACTACCCATAATCTTTGTGGCTCTAGCTATACTTATCACAAGTTCACTTAGGTATAGGTTCACAAAATGTATTGGAAATGTTTTATCAGAGCATAAAGAGTTTCATAAAAGTATAAAGATTATAACAAAATAGAGACAATAAATTTTCTCATCATCTACCCCCTACTAATAGAATGCTTGTCCTCAAGCATTGCATTTTTTGGCTATCATCCTGAAATCACTAACAGTTGTCTTCCCTTTCTTCCCATTCTTAAAAGTGTAGTAAAATCCTCTTGTTTGTGCCAAATACTTCGCCCAATGATCCTCTTGTAGATAATCCAATCTAGTAGCTTTGACATCATATAATGGCCATAGGAGTGTAGGTGGCTGGAAAGATAAGGGAATCCATAATTCTCTTCTAGTCGAACGCCCCAACTGCATATACTTAGTTGCTCTATTTGCAACTGCTTCAAACTTGATTGGGCTATGTGACTCTACTTCCTTGAAGGCCTCTGGTAACCTACTCCACTAAATCCTTACCCTTACAAGATCTCTTTAAAATGAAAAGTAGGGAAACCCCTGATATTCTCTATAAACTCTATCTTTTAGTGCAAAGACCTTCTCCCTTATCTTAGGTTTCTGCTTTCCATAGGTTAGGTTAAGCCAATCTTGTAAGAGGACACTAGGTTTATGTGATTCAGCCCTTAAAGGTAAGGGTTCATATTTCTCTAAGTCCATGTAATTATTTAGCTTCCTATCATAGTTTCTCTTATTGTACATCCATGAGATCAGAGCCCTCAAATGGATATCACCTATGTAGACAAAAGGGTTCCATTTTGTTTCATGTGGAATGAAAAAGTTATGTAAATAGAGCTCACATAGTAAATTGTGTTGCCATGGAGGGAGAGTCTACTATAATCCATAGAATTCCAGGGCTAACTTAAATTCACAATCTATACCCTTCATATTCATCATGAGTAGGAACAAGAGGAATTGTTCTTTCAAGAAAATGCCATACACTCTGGGAGGTGCCCTACAGGCAATAACCTGATCTACTAACTTAAGAGCTTTGTCCATTTGTTATTTCTGTTTGTTTATCTGATCCTTAAGATCTTCAATTTCCTCTTCCCTATCATCTATATCTTTTTTCATTATGTTTCTTTATTGTTTCCACCAAGTTTTCTGGAAAACAAATTGATTGTATAAGTTAAAGAGTATAGATTGTATTGTTGGTGAGCCAAATTCTTGCAGCTGGGTTTTTTATCTTTTCTTTTCCTTTAAAGCTTGCTGAAAATACACAGTAAACCATGTTGATTTGTAGGGTACAATGGACATATTGGAATAAATAGAGTATTGTGGAGGAGTCACCTAGACATCCTCAACAATGCTTTCGTATGCCACAGTAGGGCTTTGCTCAGCTGCTCCCAGGTCATCATGTCGTATGTTACCACAAGGCTCTTGCAAATTTTGGGGTTCTTGAAGCTTTTGTGGTTCTTTTAGATTTTTGGGAGATGAAGACACTTATGTCTGCTTGGGGGAATCATCAAGAATGTACTCAAAAGAAGGTTCTATGGTAGGTTTTGGTGTTGGAACATCTGGGTTTCTAGGGGAAGTTGGAGACACTTGTCCTCTCATCCAAGGACTTCTCTACACTGTTGTTTCTACAACCTCTACAATTTTCTTTTGGCAGGTTCTTTTTGGCCTCTCTGCTATAGGAGTAGATGTTGTAGGAATGGATGCTATAGGATTTGACCTTTTTCTTTTATTTATTTGTACTACAGAGTTTTAAATTTCTTCTTTAAGGTTAGGGATTTCTTCCCTGACTTTTCATTTTCCTTCCCTTGTGGAAGAAGTATGAGCATTGCTTTGGGGAATAGGTGCAGGTATATTTTCTTGTAATTCTAGCTCTTTTTCTTTTGTAGCTATTTCTTTAGCGGGCTTAGAAGATTCTACTTCATTTCCTAGGGGTTTCTCAACAGGGTTAACCTAGGGTTGCAATGTTTTAGATTGAACAAATTTTGACCATGTCAAAGGAGAGACATCCCTAAGAGACTTCTCAACTAACAGTTTTATTAGGGCATGGTGGGAAATAGAATTTGCATTCCCCTTCAGAGTCTCCTTAGCACTAATGCTCAACATATTGTACAGGAAATTAGGGACATTAACTTGGAGATTATGCCTTATGCAACTAAGTAGTTTAAAATGATGGGCATGCAAATTTGAAAATCTCCCTTTGCAAGTTAAGTACCTGATAATATGTGTCGCCAATTCAATGAACGGTTGAGGAAGAGATAGTCTTTTGCATCCCTGCTTGGTTATTTCCAGAGGAGGATTAGTTGGATGGGAGAACTGAGCTTGAGATGACCTAGTGTCATGCTCATTGGGGTAATGCTCCCCAATGAGTGGCAACCTAGTGACCTCTTATATTTTTTCTTTAGTGGAGAAAACCGTTAAACCCTAGACAATTGCTTGTCCCTCCTTAAAAGTACCCATAAATTCAGTTGCTACTTCCTCATTAATTCTGGTAGTTGAAGAAAATACCCCAACTAGCCACATGCATTAAATCTATGGACTGCTTTGACATTTGCAAGTAAAATGCCATGATGCATTGGTTCATGCCTCTGTAGTTGTCCACCCATCTATGTTCAATATCTAGCCTTCAATTTTCTACTCACCAATTTCTTTGTTAATCTTTCAATCTCTGTGCTCTGCAAATACCTTCTTTCCTTCTTGAAATTCAAATGCACTTCTTGAAAATACCGACTTTCCTTTTTAATTCCTCTATTATTTTAGCATGAACAATAATAATGACATTTTAAAGAGGACATTATAACTTTCAATGCGAGTTACCATGCAATTTAATTATAATCTTTTTCAGCCATATCAACTTCAGAAAATCAAAATTTTCAATACAGCAAATGTGTGGGAATAAAGGAAATTTATATAAAACAAGGCCTTAGTATAGCTTGAAGTGACAAGGAAGTGACAAGGATGGCTTAGTAATGATACTTGGAACTTATTACACTTCCCCTACCCCCTAAAAAACATTTACAAGTGTCCTCACTTGGCACATTCAGCACGGGATGGGGAATTAGCTTAATGCCTAAATTATATATTTATTGCAGTACTATATATGATTACTGAGATTTATGTGCTAAAAGTGAGTAAAGATTGAAGAAGTTGTACATGTGTGTTGATTACCATACATATGAAGAAAAGGTGGTGATATTGGAGCAATTGTGGTGGCCACATGCATCAACTAATGTGGCGTTTATTGAAAACATTAAAAATAGAAAATGTGGATGACGTAGATTGTGAGTGGATGGAAGAGAGAGAAATGAGATGGGTTGGAAAGAAGAAATAAAAGTGAATGGAGAAAGGTACTTCATATTAAATGAATTTTTATTATGGTCAAACTTGAAGGCATGTTATTTTGAAGCTACAGGAAGAAGGTTTTCACCTTCTACTGCAAGAAGCGTTACCTGTGGTGTTACTGAAGTTTGCATGTTGAACTGTTGCAGAAATTCCTCCTTTGTTTGAGGTTTGTGATATAGGTGCAACTGATGTCTGTTGACAAGGAGTGTGAATTGTACTAGATCTAGTGTGGTCAATTGGACTGCTCCGTTGTCAAATACGTATTCAATTTCATAAGGCCCCAACCATCTGGTTTGTAACTTTCTTGGAATCTCCTTAAATTGGGAATCATACAACAATGCCCAATCACCCACCTGAAAATGCTTTCTCTTGATAAGGGAATCATGCCACCTCTTCTATTGGTTCTGGATCAGCTCAGTGCACTCCAATGCAAATTTGTGTATTTCATCTAAGGAATTAAGGTGGAGAAGGTGTTCTATCTGTGCTGCAGGAAGATTGATATTTAATTAGTTCCAAAGTTGTACGTAATGTCTTGTGTTCAAATTCTATGGGTAACATTTCTGCCTTCCCATATACTAATTCGAATGGGGTGAAACTTGTGGTTGTCTTCCAGGTTGTGCAGTAGGCCCAAACTACTTCAGTGAGTCAACTGATCCAATCTCATCTGTGCAACATAACTATTTTTGTTAAGATAGCCTCAATTTCTCTATTTGTGACCTCCGCCTATCCATTTTCATGTGGATGGTAAGGGTTGTATTTTCTATGCTTGATACTATATTCTTTCATTAGCTCATTAATCAAATTTGAAGTGAACTATGCTCCCTGATCAATTACAAGTTCTCGAGGCACTCCATAATGTGTGAAAATATCCTTATACAAGAATTTTTCTACCTTTTGATCTCTAGCATTCTTCATGGCTTTCACTTCCACCCATTTGGTCAAATAATCTATGTATACCAGGATGTAAGATTTTCCATTTGAAGGAGGATCTATTGGTCCTATGAATTCCATACCCCATTTGTCAAATGGTGTTACCACCACTTGTGGATTGAGGGGTATCTCATCTGATTTGGTTGGGCGACCCATCCTCTGGCATTTATCACATTTCCTTGTATAGCTGGCTGCATCCTTGTGGAGTGTTGGCTAGTAGTAACCCATTGTTAAGATTGTTGCTCTATTTGCTACAAAATGACCTCCATATGGCTCATTATGACAAGCATGGAGTATATCATATGTTTCATCTTCTCTCACAAATCTTCTCATGATTTGGTCTAGACTAGTATAAAATAAGTTGTTATGAATCCATGAGAATTGGAAACTTTTCTCTACAAGCATTCTTCTATCCTTTGGAGAGAAATGTGAGGGCATTTTAAAAGCTGCTAGGTAATTGGCTATGTCAGCATACCATGGATTTTTTACTGCAATATGAAATAGGTGTTCATCAGGGAATGTATCTTCAACCAGAGAAGTGTCTGCATCAGCATTTTGAAGTTTGGACAAGTAGTCAGGTACTACATTTTCCTTCCCTGGCTTGTCAATTATTGTTATATCAAATTCCTGCAATAGAAGAAGCCATCTTGCTAACCTGCCTGTGATAGCAGGTTTGTTCATTAGATATTTAATTGCTAAGTGATCAGTGTGAACAAAGATGGGATAACCTATTACATAGTGGCAAAATTTGTTTAATGCATAAACTACAGTCAGTAATTCTTTTTTAGTTACTGTGTAGCTTAATTCTAGTCCATGGAGGCTTTTATTGATATAGTAAATTGCATTCTCAAGGTTACTAGGTTTTTGCCCTAACACAACACCTATTGCATAATCTGATGCATCTGTATGTATGTGAAATGGGATAGACCAATCAGGTCCTTTGAGGACTGGTGCAGTTGTTAGAAGTGACTTGAGCTATAGGAAAGACTCATCACAAGTTGATGTCCATATAAACTCAGCCTCTTTGGTAAGCAGTGTGTATAGAGGACTAGCTATTTGAATGAAATTATGAATAAAGCACCTATAGTAGCCAGCATGTCCTAAGAAAGATCTTACATCCTTTTTCTTAGTAGGTGTGGGTAACATGAGAATTACCTCAATCTTGGCTGGGTCTACTTGGATTCCTACTGTTGAAATGAAATGTCCCAGGACAATGCCTTCCTACATCATCATAAAGCACTTCTCACTTTTGAGTGATAGATTTTGTTCCTTTCATCTTATCAACACTTTTTCTAGATTTTGCAGAGCTTCTTCAAAGGTCACCCTAAATGCTATAAAATCATCCATGTATATCTCCATGCAATCATGTGAAATATCAACAAAAATACTAATTATAGCTCTCTGGAATGTTGCTGGAGCATTAAACAACCCAAATGGTAGGACAAAATATGCATAAGTCCCCCATGGACATGTGAATGTATTTTTTTCCTAGTCCTCCAAAGCAATACTAATTTGATTGTATCCACTATATCCATCAAGAAAGGAAAAATTATTTTTACTGGCTAAAGTATCAAGTACTTGATCAATGAAAGGTAATGGGAAATGATCTTTCTTAGTGGCTTTGTTTAATTCCCTATAATCTACATAGATTCTCCATTTACCCACCTTTTTGGGCACTATGACCAGAGGTGATACCCATTTACTATCAGATATAGGATATATAAAGCCAGCATCTAGCAACTTTTGCAACTCTATTTTGACTATCTCTCTTAATGTTGGGTTAATCCTCCTCTGAGGGTGACGGAGTGCTAGACTTCCTTCATTGATATATATCTCATGAGTACATAGTGTGCGTCTTAGTCCCTTCATATCCCTATATTCCCATGTAAAGGGTTTTTCATGTGTTTGTAAGAGCTTAGTTAATTGCTCCAATTATTGTGAAGGCAGCTTATTATTTACATGGAGGTTATGACCTTTGGAAAGCTCAATAGTAGTTGTAAGGTCAAGCACGGATACTTTAGGGATAGGACTTATATCTACTTCACAGGGTAGTAACTGATGGATAATATCAAGTTCTGAACACAAAACATAGCCTTCAATATGGTCCTCATATGTAGTTAACTCCAACACAGAACTCTTAGATATATCTTTGATCACAACACAATCATTATTAAGAATGCTCTGAATTACTGCATCTTCCTCTTGCAACTTTAGAAAGGATTTCCTATGTAGCATCATGAGCTAAACCACGAAGTTCAACTCTTCTTCCCCTTCTCCTAAATTTGGCAATATAGGGGTGCTTAAATCTGGTTGGGGTTGAGCTGGAGGATATAATGCTAGTTTCTTAGTTGCTTTCCCATCTAAAATTGTCGTGTTCCCTGATCTAGAACTAATGTTTTTATCAGTTGTTTCTTAGTCCTAGAATAATAGGGTAACCAGTAAGATTGACCTTTGGTGATAGAATCATGAAATCAACAGGGTATTCCCAGGAATCTAGGGAAACTATTATGTCTTCTATCATCCCATCAAGGGTGACAGTAGAACTATCTGCTAGTTGTAAGATTGTTGGAGTAGCTCGTAATCATTATATGCTCAATTTATTCATAGTATCCTTAGTCATTACATTAATGGCAGCACCTAAGTCTATAAGAGCATTTTTTACAGACTGACCATTAATGATGATATTAACAACTAGACTCCCTGGATTAGAATATTTTGGAATTACAAGTTTTCCCAAAATGATATTAGCTAGTTGTCCTATAACATGAACTGTTTTGGGATCCATTTTCTTTTGTCCAGGCTTTTTGAGACAAGCTTCTTTGATTTCTTTTCCATAGATAGGAACATCTTTAATGGCTTGAAACAAAGGAATATGAACATGCATGTTCTTTAGTTGGTCAAGAATATCAAACGGTTGATCCTCTTTTGGTATAGGTTTGTCTAGGCTGAGCCTCTAAGGAAAAGGAGGTTTGACTGATGTTTGAACATTATTTGAGTTGGATATATTAGCTAGGGTAATTTTATTTGGAAAAGCATCCTCTAGAGTTGGTACTGATGCTACAGGAAGGTCTAGTACTTCTGCAATAAGAGGTGGTTCAGGTGCAAGCAAGGTATTACCTGATCTTAGGTGTATGTCAGCTATGTTGAGTGCATAGGGAGGTTACTACTGAGCATCAGTAGTAAACATTTTCTAATGTTGTTGTTGACTATTGGGATTTGGTTGTGGTTGAGCAGGTAACTGTGTCTGCTTTTGAGGACCTAAATTTGGAGGCGGTGGCATAATTGCAGGTGTATTCATTGGAGGTGGAAATGATGGATATCCAGGATTTGGATTAATCCATTGTTGAGGTCCTCTCCACTAGTTAGTGGGCTGTCAATTTCCTTGTGGTGATTGCCATTGGTTTGGTGGTTGTGGCCACATGTTTTGTTGTGGATTAAACCATTGGTTTTGTTGATTATTGGGCCAAGCATTATTCTAGGTAGGTTGAGTATACTGAGGAGGTCTTTGGACATTTTGGTTTTTCCACTAACTATTATAAGGATTTGAAATTCGTAGTGGGTCTTGAGGCATACCTTATCTTCTGGCCCATGGCCAATATTGAGAAACAAAGAACACTTGCTCGTCCTATCCTTCTATCTTTAAGTACTCAATTGGAAGTTGTTGATTCTCCAAGTTCGTGACTAGCTTGCATTGGCAATCCTTCTTTTGCTTGCGACAATGGGGATAGTATTCAGTGAGTTGTGCCTCCGCATCTCCATGCTTCTTCTTGATAGTCATCGTGTCCAAGTGTGTGGCAATGTCATTAATGATGTCTTGCTTGAAGTCTGATAGTAGGTTTGAGATTTCTATCTTGGAAATGTCAAAACCACTTCCTTTTGCACGTGTTTGACGGAATCCTCTACCTTTCTTTACTATTGCTTTGGAATAATTCAAATAAATCTTCTTTAGATCATCCTAGGTAGACTAAGATATATCTCCTCCAACCATGAGGTCCAATGCTTCCAGGCAGTTATCATTCACTCCTCTTAGAAAGATTAGCTTCTATGAATCCTCCTGTAGTGCATGTTGAGGATTCTTATGTAGATTGTATAGGAAGCGTGATATGTAGTCCTCCAGGGTCTCATCTTCCTTTTGTGACATTTGAAAGATGTTATCTCCTTTTGAATCACTTCCTTTTCAGTATTCCTTATACTTCTTTAGAAATAAATCTCTCATTCCAACCCAATCAATTACTACATTTGCTCCTAAGCCCATGAACCATCTAAGAGCTAACTCCTTCAATGTTGCTGGAAACAACTTAAGTTTATGACTATCAGAGTTATAGTCAAAACTTCAACACAAGATGTTAAACTCAAACAAAAAGGTGTCAGGGTCCTCTATAATAAGGCCATAGAATTTTGGAAGAGCTGAAGCTAGTATGTTCTTAAGATTAGGATTATTGATAAGACTTGGAATAGGAAATGGAAATGTAGGAGCTGCCATTACTAGAGGTGTTGGACAATGAAACTGTGGCTGGGAAGTATTATTAACCAAAAGGTTATGGTCAACAGGTGGTCCTAGAGTGGAATTATTAAGGAAACTGGCTAATATCTTTGCAGAAGGGCGAAAATCAAATGGATCAAGAGGATCTCCTTCTATTGAAGATAATGCAACAAACTCAGGACTTGCATCAAGAAATGGTAACTCAAGTTCTTCAAATTCTTCTTTCATTTTAACAGGTTCTTTTGGGAGAAATATGCCATGAACATCTCACCTTCTTCGATGCATGCAAGTGAGTTGATGAACTTGTGAAGCATGTTCACAACTACTCTCTATTGACTAAGAATAAGAAACTAATGTTTACAAATAAATGACTCATTAAGGTCCTTAGTTTGACACCATCCCCGGCAATGGTGCCAAAAATGAACTCTCTCACAATAGATAATGATAATCATGTCATTGTCTCTCTTAGGAATAATGTATTCATACTAAGCATTACTTTTCCCATCATGAAATGTATTTAGATTGTCAACCTAGGGACGTAGACTTGAAATGGGACAACACAATTTGTGCACTAAGTTCCTCAAGGAGTCATACTACCTATGTTGCAGGAAGATAAAATGCATAAAGGAAACCTATGCTATTGTTGTAGGAAAGTAAGCACACTTAACTACTTAATAAAATTAATGTGGAAAGCTTGTAAACTTATCCTAAGCCTATTTAACAACTCAAGGCATTCACTATGTCTATCCTTGCAAGTGCTACATGAACATTCATAGTGCTAATGCTATAGGAGTAAAATAGTAACTTCTACTTGAAAGTAAGAAAAGTATAGAAAGAAACTATACTCTATCCTAATCTAATCCACCTTCCAAGTGGGCCCCCTTGGTTGGCTTCTGCTAACTACTAACACAAAAGATACTCCAAAATCACTCTTTCATTATATTCTTAGAAATTGATTACATAGTAATGGAACAGTACATGAAGAACAAAAAAGAGTAACTCTGTTATACTTAAACACAATACTTGAATATATTTTCTCATTACTAACTAAACCAATCAAATCCCTTTATATAGAGGGTTGATTCTTATTGAAAGCTTAACAATAAAGTCTGACTAAAACCTCACCATAGAAGGAGGAAATATAACAACCATGACATATTACAATAAAGTGTGTATAACAAAATAACAAGCACTGAGGAAATATAGAAAAGTTGTTTCCTATATTCTCTAGGATGATGGATCCTTTTCAGTAGTGGCATGATCCTCTAAATCATGTTGGCTTTCTTCGTCATGGTTGGAACTCCAACGCTCCCTCTTCAATGTGGTTGATCCACTCTCGAGGAGCTCTTTGTTTTCCTGGCAGGTTAGTAGCATTTGGTATGTATACAATTCAACATTTCAATTCCTACCCAAATGTTAGAACACAGATTAAAGTAGCTATATGAAGTACTGCAATTTATATATAATATTCAGCAAAACATGTCATTCTAACTACCCATAATCTTTGTGGCTCTAGTTGTACTTATCACAAGTTCACTTAGGTATAAGTTCACAAAATGTATTGGAAATGTTTTATCAGAGCATAAAGAGTTTCAACAAAGTATAAAGATTATAACAAAATAGAGAAAATAAATTGTCTCATCAAGGATGAAACTGGAAAAGAAAAATTCATCTATTACATAAGCAGGACATTGGTAAAATATGAGTTGAACTACACATTTATGGAAAGAGCATGTTTGACAGTAGTTTTTGCTTCCCAAAAACTATGATATTTTATGCTATCTCATAAAATTAGACTCGTCACAAAAGTTGGTCCATTGAAGTACCTCCTAAGAAAAATAGCCCTCATGGGAAGATTGGCCAAATGGGTCATGGTTCTAATCGAGTTTGATATTGAATATGTGGATAGAAAGGCAATCAAAGGCCAAGTGATAGAAGACCAACTAGCGGAGTCACCATTACAAGATGAACATCCTATTCAAGTAGAATTTCCAAATTTAGAGATAATCAATGTTGAAGCAAAGACATGGAAGTTATACTTTGATGGCTCTTATACCCAACATGGATCAGTGCAGGAATATTACTAATCACTCCTCAAGGTTCAACGATCCCTAAATCATACAAGCTACTATTTCCATGTACAAATAATATAGTTGAGTATGGGGCACTAGTTATCGACATCAAATTAGCATTGGAATGGAAGGTGACAGAATTTCAAATATTTGGAGATTCTCAATTGGTCATTAATCAGATAAATGATGAGTATCAAACCAAATATGATAAGTTGATAACCTACAAAAACAAGATAGAAGATCTCAAGAATTACTTCACATTGATAACCTTTGAACAAGTGACAAGAGACAAGAACAAAGCAATGGATGCTATGGCTACATTAGCTTCACTTCTCCAAATGTCTGATCAAAGCACCAGATATGAATTCTAGGTAGAAGAAGTTGGACAACCTACATTTAACCCTTCCCATCCCCACACCATTTTCCTACTATTGGGATATGAATCACCTTGGTATGGATCCATTTATACGTTTCTAAAAGAACAAACTTTACCCATGGACCAAACCTGAAACCAAAAGAAAAGTTTCATAAGATAAGCCTCTCGTTACACCCTTGTATCTGACACATTGTATCATAAAAGTCTAGACGGAATGCTTTTAAGGTGTTTAGAGAAGGATTAATCAACTTTAGCCTTACAAGAAATCCACAAAGGAATTTGTGGGTCACATTCGAATGGGTTAACTTTAGCTAAGAAACTTCTTAGAATAGGATATTATTGGCCTTCTATGGAGAAAGATGCTTGTCACTTTGAGAAAACTTGTCAAATATGTCAATACCACAGGAACCTGATTCATGTGCTAGCTTAAGAACTGCATCTAATGACTACACCTTGGCCCTTTTATCAATGGGGTATGGATTTAGTAGAGATGATTTATCCACCATCATCAAATGGTCATAAGTTCATCATTACAAAAATGAAATATTTTACCAAATGGGTAGAAGTTGTGTCATTATCCACTGCCACAAGAAAGAAAATTTTCATGTTCATATTAAACCACATAATTTGTAGGTATGGTGTTCCTCAAGCCATCATAACTGATAATGCAAAACATTTCAAGAACAAGGACTTGAAAGAATTATGTGCAAAATTTCATGTGGTACATCACTCATCTTCAATATATTACCTGCAAGGTAATGGACAAGCGGAGGCTACAAATAAGAACATCTTGAAAATATTGAAGAGGACCATGGAAAATTCAGGTAGGGATTGACATATTTAAATAAATCCTACTCTATATGCTTATAAGACAAGTGTCAAAACGCCAATAGGAGCTACACCATTCTCCTTAGTTTATGGAGTTGAAGCAGTTTTACCTTTGGAGGTAGAAATCTCATCCTTAAGAGTCTCATTGCATGGATTGTTGAGTGAAGAAGACTATAGGGTTTCTAGGTTGCAAGAATTGGAGCTCCTAGATGAAAGACAACAACAAGATTTTGACCATTTAAAAGTGTATCAGAATCAAATGTTAAGAAACTACAACAAGCACATCAAACCAATGACATTCCAAATAGGTGATCTAGATTTGTGAGAAAACCCTAAAAATCAAGAAGAAAGAGAGAAGTAAGGGAAATGGGAAGCAAACTGGTTAGGACCTTTTGTGATCACCTCATCTTTTGGAACGGGCACCTACAAACTAGTTGATTGTGAGGGAGAAGAGTTGCAAGAACCCATCAATAGTATACAGCTGAAGAGATTCTACACATAAAGAAAATGAAAGGGTATAAAGAAAAAGAGTATCAAAAAATTAGATGAGAGAGCATCATATTTATTGTACATAGTCAAAAGAGATCTTGAAAATTTCAAAAACATTGAAAAATAGAAAAGAAGAAAAAAATCAGAAATGTAGAAAAGATAAAAAATAGTGGAAAATTGAGCATGAAGAAATCCAAAAATATTTAGAAATGATCCTCAAAAGGATGTTGTCTTGGTGAAAACCTAGCAAATAGGTGCCTTGATGATATAAAAACAAAAAAAATGAAAAGGAAAGAAAAAGTGTCTTGGTGAAAACCTAGCAAATAGGCGCCTTGGTAGCAAAAAAAAAGAAAAAAAAAAGCTTGAGAAAAAGGAGAAAAAGAGCAAATCAATTCAATCGGTGAAAACCTGGTAAATAGGTGCCATTGAAAGTCCAAGTCAGTCCCATGCCTAGTAGTCATCCTTGTAAATATTGCATTCACCAGCATTTGTATATATTGCATAATAAAACCCCACAGTTGCATTTGCAAGTACCTAAAGCTTTCATCAAGAATCTGAAAAATGTCCCAAATCCCACAATGCAATGACATCAAACTAGGGGAAAATCTATCCTATAAGAAGGAAGGGTTCATCAAATCAAACATCAATTGACACAAAATCAATTCATCAAAACACAAGTGGAACACTCAAACAATCAAATCAAAATCGAGCAAAATGCAAAATTTTGATCCAAGATCTCACAAAGACCTTCCTTTTATCAGGATTAAAAATATGAAATGGATGGAACTATACTTGAAATATGGATTTGAAAAACAATGCAAATTTTTTCTAAGTTTTTACTTGATTGATGAAATCATGTCTTTCTAGCGAATCGATGAAGTCTTGAACTAGATAAGCGATGATGAAAATAAGATTTTTTATTGGTTTCTGAATGAGTGTCTTAAGATCAAGGTTTTAAAGTATGTATCATTTGTCTAAGGACATGATCATCAAAGAATCATCGAGGACATGTACATATGGCAAAACTAAGATCTTTGTTTGTTTACGTAACATGATACCTTGGATATTTTGATGTTAAATATCATAATACCAAAATCCACTTGCAACATTGAATATGACAAAAGTGGTATTCATACTCTCATGATTGATTTCAACCAGTGATAGTTGTGCCAGGATTTGGAATACAACATGAAAAGAAAAAAGGGTATTCATATCATCATGGTTGAACTAGTGATGGTTGTACTACTTTTAGATCTCAAAACTGCTCAATGATGAATATAAGCTCCTAAATTCTAAATAGTGACAGCTAGCTGCATCCATACTAGATTAAGTGCATTTAAGTTTGTTTTTCTTAGCTCAAAAATTGATTTTAAAAAGAAAAAGAGGAGGTGGATTTAAACTAAAAAAAATGAATATTCTCATCAAAAACCTTATGTGATAGAATGTGTTGGACATCGACAAAAATAAAAATCAAAGGTACATTGCATTGCATTAGTTTGCATTCATTTTAATTCACACTATTTAGTAGCATTCATTGCATCAATCATTATAGTTCATATCATTAAGAATATTTTTAAGTACATTAGTTTGCATCCATCTTAGTTCGCACCATTTAGTTACATTAATTACATCATTTTAGTTCACATCAGGAGGCTATTAAGTGCACTTGCATTAAGTTCATTCTAAACATTGCATTTAATTCCACCTCATTAGTACATTGCATTTTTTTCATTTAGGTGCATTCATTAAGGTTCGTTACATTTAAAAATTTGAATTATATTCAAAATATAAGTGTATTAGGTCATCTATTTGCAATAAGATCATCATTAATCATTATATCATTAATTGCATCCATCTATCATCATTAATCATCTATCATTACATTAATCATTAAGTTCACTAAATCTATACATTAAATCATATAAGTGCAGTAAATTTCATCCATAACATCATATAAATGCATCCATAAACATTATTGCATAGTATTAATCATTAAATCATTAAACCATTAAATATTCATCATTAGACATCATTAAACATTAAATCATGTATTAAATACATCCATCTACTCTATGTCATAAGTAAAACATCCACATTCACATCAAAACATAACATGTGCATTCATAACATAAACTACATCTAAAAAGCATAAAAACATAGCATATAGAGATAAATCACATAGATCTGCATATCATATAAAGCACCTAAAAAAGAAAGTCCAACACATAATGATATCACGTAAAGTAAATCTATCAAAGAAAATAAGTCCATGGTATCATCAATGTACATCATCAATATATGAAATTAGAGTCCCAACAAACATAAAAGTATCGATCATACAGAACATCATCTGATAAAAGAATAATGAGTACAATGTCTCAATACAATAAATCATAATGTACATCAAAAGAATGGCTCATATATCAATCAACTACCAGAACCACCTGCACCATTAGTACCATAACTTGTATCAGGACCTCGACCAGAGCTCACCTATAGCCCATGCCGACTCATGGCAGCCATGAACGTCTGCATCATGGTACTGAGCTGTGTAACCTACTGTCTAATCTCTAACACCTCATACTATAAAGACTGAACATTGGAGGTCAACACTGGTGCAAGTGTAGGAGGAGCTTGTGTCGAAGGAGCCTATGGGGGAGCCTATGTAGGAGGAGCCATAGAAGAGGATGAAATAAAAGAAGATGGAAGAGAAGAAGAAGAAGATGGAAGCTAAGTAGAAGGAGGAGGACCCTGTGGAGGAGGAGGAGGTGTTGGGGGTGCCTATGCCTGATCCACTAAAATTTGGGCAACCTGGGCCTCCATATCTGTAGCAATTTGTGGGGAAACTGGTATAAAGATCCATACCCTATGCTAGCTCCATCTAGCTAGTATATCATGATGTACCTAATGTAGTGCCCTAAAGGGGCCACCTCGAACCCTAACCCATCTGCCTCTCATATGGACTCCACCTCTAGCAGGAGCAGGGACAACAATCATAGGAATAACAACCCTACCACCTTGTCTCGCTTGCCCTGCTCATCGGCCTCGACAACCTCGTCTCCCACCACCAACATCACAACCATCATCATCTTACTGCTCCTCAATCATGGGTACTGGCTCTGCAGGATCAATAAATCTAGGGAATGGGTTCTGTAAGAACCACTAGGCATAGTCATCAGTCATGCCAGCATCAACAATATGCTCCCGCATGTCCCAAGATAGGTGAGGAAGCTACAATAGCTCATCTCGCGTAGTGTGGTAGTCTATTTAAGGACTCCATAAGGATCTCTCTACCTGTACACACACATATAAGGCTAACCCCTATGGCATCCCCTATGGCCTACCAAACTATCATAATACCCTGTGGAAACAAAATCTCTCAATGATCAAGGGTGTCTACCCTATCATCCATCATGGAATGCACATATAAGGAAGCTCAAATGCATCCTTAGGCCATGACTCACATCCCAAATATGGTCTCCACACCACCTGATCTATATCTTCAACTATATGATGCCAGTAATCTAACTTGCCCAAGTGAGCCTAGACAACTATCCCCTCATAAAAGAAAGCAAATGACCACCCTGCATCTTAATGTCGTACTGCAATAGGTCAAGTCATGGGAATATGCTCCCATGTCCACAACTATAATAAGACTACTCTCGTAGAAAGAGTAGCCCCACACTGATACACCACGTCGTGTAGCTCATGATAATGTTGGGCTAGCATGCATGAGCCCCAGTCAAATCTCTATGGGTGGGTGATCATATCCTCTAGTATCCTACCCCAGCCAACCACAAATTCATGTCCACGCCTATCAGGAACCAAAAACCCACCGACCAAAACACCTAGTACTGCTAGAAGTACTAGGAAAGAAGGGAATTGCACCCATAGGATACTATCATCTTTGATAGTAGGGTCGTCGAAGATATGTTTGCACAGTGTCCCATCATATACCTAATCATAGTAAACTATCTCCCCATGGGTGGGGATCCTCAGAAGCCTATACACGTCCTCATGGGGTGATGGTCATCTCCCCCATCGGTAGATGGAACATGTTATGGTCAGAGTGCCAATGCTTTGCCATAGCTGTAAGAAGACCCTGATTCACATGGAATCAAGGGAGAGAAAGCAAAAATGATAAACCACATCAACTGATTAGCCAGCACTCCTACCCATTGAGGTCATCAATCATATCAAATGGTAACAAAAATAAACCTCAGATGACCAACTTCCAAAGTTGAGCCTGCAAAAGCAAGTTTAAACACATCAAATTTTTAAATCATTAACTATTGGATCATCATAAGTCAATCGACCAATCAAAATCAAATCAAACCACAATCAATTTTCCTGATTCTATTCAGAGAGGATAAAAAATTCATCATCACAATTAACCATCTAAATTAAGATTGACAATCAAAATTCAATATCAAGTGACTCAAACTAACATCACATGACTTGCTATGGATAGGACTCAACACCTAAGCCAATCGACTAATTGACGACATCAAATGAACAAGAAAACTGATTGAAAGGTTAAAAAAATTTGTCAAACAAGGTGTATGTGCTATTTCATCGCTTAAATGCACTAACAATCAAATGTGCATCTAAAATAATTAGAAGCGCAACAAAAACTATCAAAAGCACACAAACAAGTTGGATGCACAACATAAATTAGTACATGGTACAAGATTCTCCTATACATGCTACTAAACTAATCAAATGCGCAATCAAATTTGAAAGTGCAACATGAAGTCCTAAATGTGAAATCTTGACCTAGGGTTTATGTTTAAAAGTGTAGTAAGATTGTTTGAATGCGTTGTGGAAAACCGCAGATGTGCACAAACAAAGTTGTACGTGCTGCGCAAATGCTTGGATGGACAATGAAATTTTAAAAAAAAAAAAAAAAGGTATTTTGCAAGAAAAATCCAAATTTTTCAAAATTAAATGTGTAAATTGGACAAGATAAGTTGCTAGGGGTACATACCGGAGGTCCATAGCCAAGTGGGTGTTGGTACCATCAACCTCACTCGAATTTGTGCTCTCGAATTGAGATCACCATCGCAAAAGGCTCAGAGGGTCAGAGTGAAAAAGTAAAAGTGAAGGGTGAAAATGAATAGTGAAAATGACCTTTTACCCCTATATATAGCCCTTTTGACCTAAAAAGGGGCACTTTTGACTAGAAAATGACCCAGGACCCAAATTTAACGGCCATTCAACCAAAACAGGGGCATTTTTCATCACAGCATTGCAAATTCATTATCGGAAATGAAAATGAAATTAACACTTAATTAAAAATATTTCAACGCAAATGATCATAAACGAAACATATTTCACCAAAATCAAATTTTATTTCATTTCTGAGGGGGCATACACTAAAATCATATCAGGGACATCATTGGCTTAATCAAATCAAAGACATAATCTTTTAATAGAATTTTTTTTGCTAACAATCAAGTGGGGCATCAAAACATCGAATCAAACATCATATCAGAGATCCATCATCGAAACAAGCATCATGGACTTCAATTGAATCAAACTTCATCAAATTCATCATCGATATCTACATCCTTTATCAACATCGAATCAAGCATCAACTAATCAGTGACTCGGCATCGAAACAATCAGGACATTCTTTGAACCGATACGCTTCAAACATTGATTCAAAGAGGGGCATTTGTAATCACCTAAAAATGGTCAGGACTAAATCATGTGGGCAACTAAGGAAAAATCAAAGCAATAAATTGAAATCAAGCTAAAATCAAAGCATAATTGCAATCAAGCCAAAATCCAATTTTAATTAAAAATCAAAAGCCAATAAATCAATTTAAATCAAATAAATCAAGATAAATTAATTAATTGTGCAATTAATCTAATTAATTGTATAGTTAAATTTAAATCAAATTAACCCATTCAAGGGGTGCACATGGCTAAACAAATCAATTCAATTCAATTATTAAATCCCTATTTTCCCTCACCCACCACATGGGAGGAAAATGCTTCAACCAATGGGAATTAAGGATTGGACTCACATGGATCAAGCTCAAATCGAATCTCAATCACACATAAGGTGAGAGCATCTTGACCACTCATCTTGTCTCTTTGTCCCAAGCTTTGAGGACAATCCATTCAAATTGTCCCCAAAGGTGGAACCATGGACTTAACCTTAACTCAACCATGATCAACTCAACTCCACCTCCTACACTTGCCAAAATCTATAAAAGCAAGACATAAATCAATGGAAAAGGATCCACAAATATGAGAATTGCATCAAACCTCTTGAGTTTTTTAGCTAGAAAGACAATTTTAGCTATTTTAAGCATAGTTTTCATTTGGAATTCACTTAATTAGCTTAAACATCTATCATTTCTCATTTTAAGGTTGTCACTAATGGAGGCTTGCTGAGAGCTTATCATTAAAAAACTTAAATAGAGAGCCATAGAGTGCT
Organism: Chamaecyparis obtusa; assembly: GCA_027943335.1. Taxonomy (NCBI): domain Eukaryota; kingdom Viridiplantae; phylum Streptophyta; class Pinopsida; order Cupressales; family Cupressaceae; genus Chamaecyparis; species Chamaecyparis obtusa. The sequence goes on from BSBK01004825.1 coordinate 355,444, forward strand.
CATTAGTTGTATTTGCATTCGAATAGCTTACTAATTGTGGTATATTTGCTTATTTAGATCATTTATTGCTAAACTAACCCTATGAAGGTGCTTTCTACAACACACAGATCCATATTTTTATAAGATTTTCATCCATTTTTACCATTTTAATCTTGTTCAAGCTGCTTGAGATGATGTTTCAATTGGATTGGATGCGTCACTTTTGATTTTGATTGATTGTTTGGATGTTTTGGATTGATCAAAAAGATTGAAATATTATGATCCTTGATCTTGATAAAGCGTGTTTGTGTCATGCTTGTGTCTGTTTTGATGAGCTCATTAAATTTGGATTTTGCCCCTAGTTTGATTTGACTACAATGATGAACTAAGACAAATTTTCAAACCATGACAAAAGCTTTCTGTACAATTGAGCTATGCAACTTTGAGAGTATATTATGGCTATGTACATGGATGAAAAAAATGCAGCTAGATATGTACAAGGGTGACAAAAATGTAAATGCAATGCTTGATAGATAAAGGAGCTTAACTTAAAGTAAGTAGCTCTTGTTTGCCATTTTTTCACTACTTGGGTTTATTGCATTTTTTCTTTTTATTCACTTTTTTTGCTGCCAAGGCACCTATTTACAAAGTTTTCACCAAGGTACTTTTTGTCTTTTTTTTTCTTTTTTTTTTTTTTTTTTTTTGCATCACCAAGGCGCCTATTTGCTAGGTTTTCACCAAGATAACAAATTTTTCAAGACTTTTTATAATTTTTAAGTAGTATCAAGGTGTTCGTTTACCAGGTTTTCACCAAGAATACCTTTTTTTCAAGACTATTTCCATTGTTTTTGCCTTCTCCAGGATCTCTTTTTACCGTTTGTGGCTTTTTTTTTTAGGTTCCATATTTACTATTTTTAGATTTTTTCAGGATCACATTTTGTTGTACAAATTGATACTTTTTTTACTAATACTCTTTCACTAATTAGGTATAGAATCTCTTAAGATGGATGCTATTTATAGGTTTTTGGATCTCATCTCCCTCACATGTGGCTAGTTTGTACATTCTTGTTCCATAGGATGATGTGATAACAAAGGGTCCTAGATAATTGCTTCAAATTTGCCTTTCTTTTCTCTTTCTTGTTGATTCCTTGGGTTTTCTCTTAGAACTAGATCACCAACTTAAAATTCTCTAAGTTTGATTTTCTTGTTGTAGTTTCTTGACATCCTCTTTTGATAAACCTTTAGATTATCAAATGCTTAATGTTGATGTTCTTCAAGCAATTCCAATTCTTGCAACCTAGAAACCCTATAGTCCTTATTTGTCAATATGCCTTGTAATGAAACCTTAAGTGATGAAATTTTTACCTCCAAAGGTAATACTGCTTCAGTTCCATAGACTAGATAAAAGGGTGTAGCTCATGTACGTGTTTTGATGCTGGTCCTATAAGCCCACAATGTTGGATTTAACTGCATGTGCTAATCTCTACCTAAGTCATCAATTGTCTTTTCAAGGATCTTAAGGATGCTTTTATTGGAAGCCTTTGCTTATCCATTTCCTTGTGCGTAATAATTTGAACAAAAATGTTGTAAAATATGAAATTTCTCACACAACTCTTTTACATCCTTGTTCTTGAATTGTCTCACATTGTCTATTATGATGACATAAGAGATACCATATCTAAAAATTAAATAATTCAAGATAAACATTGATATTTGTTTTCCTGTGGCAGTTGATTTAGGTACAACTTCAACCCATTTGGTAAAGTATTATGTTGTTGTGATTATATACTTATGACCATTTGATGAGGGAGGATATATCATCCTTATTAAGTCAAAACCCCATTGATAAAAGGGCCAAGGTGTAGTCAATGAATGTAATTATTGAGCTGATACATGTATCAAATTTTCATGGAATTGGCACTTTTGACAAGTCTTCACAAACTGACATGCATCTTTCTCCATTGTTGGCCAATAATACCCCATCCTAATGATTTTCTTTGGTAAGGTAAACCCACTCGAGTGTGATCCACAAATACCCTCATGAACTTATTGCAAGGTCATTTTAGATTCCTCACTCTCTAAACATCTAAGTAACGTCCTACCAATACCTTTACGATACAATGTGTAGGATATAAGGGTATAGTGCAAGGCTTGACATATGAAATTTCTCTTTTTGTTATGGGATTGGTTCAAGGGTAAAGTGTTGTCTTTTAGATAAGTGTAAATAGGACCATACCAAATGGAGTCAAACCTACAAGTAGGCATATGATTTGAGATTTGGGGTGGTCATAGATAAGTTTTACCAATTCTTCCACCAAAATTTACACATAATTTAAATCTAAAAATGTTTAATGCAATCAATTTATGAAATATAGAAATTGAATAATAAATTTGAAGTATAGAAATCTAATAATAAATTTAAAGTATAGAAATCTAATTATAAATTTAACATAAAAGCTAATCACTCTTCCCCTACAGTGAATAGAAAAATTTACACATTGAAAACTAAATGCCATCTATATTTTGTTTGATATATACTAATCTATTCTGTATTCCATCGTGAAGGGCTCGTTACGACAGTTTCTGCGGACCTCCACCGTGTATCTCACTACTCTGCCGATAACTTAAATTCGTCGGACGAGGAACCTTGGAAATTTTGCGATTGAATTTCTCCACAGCATTCTTTTCGGTAAGTTTTTAATTCCTTCATAATCTTGATTATTAATACGAGCAATGAGTTCATGGTTTAGTCACAGAAAAATAAAACAAAGAACCCATCTTCGCTCCAGCAAGCATATTGCAGATGACTACAAAATATAAATGCTAGTTAGCAGGCACATTGGGATTTGATTATTTGTTTTAACCTATGGGCCGTAATGCATAATTATGTTCATTTAAAAATAAAATGGTTGGGTAGATAACACACGAGAATATAGCTGCATTGGATTTTATGTAATAACACCTTAGTAGTTAGTGCCTGCTTGGTAATTCTCAACTAAATTTGTTTTGCCGGGGTCTGTGATTTAGAAATGCAGATAGTGCTGAGTTCAAATTTTCTATAATATAAAAAAAAGTTTTAAAATTGTAACCGAGTCCACACTTATTCCAACACCTAGATTCAAGTTCAAAGCCGAGCTGTGGAGCGATTCACCATTAGGAAGCACCGATTAGTTGCTGAATGCTAGGCAATCCTGGTGACGCGGGGAGTGAACCTAAGCCATGGAGGGATCACGCTGCTCCTGTGAACATCCAAGTTCTCAGGACTCTATTCCCAGCAAGAGGGGTTACCCTACCTAATTGGGTGCTATCGCATATCTATTTTCCAGATAAGGTAGAATGTATTCCATAAGCAGCATACATTGGTTTTTTTTAATTTTTTTAATTTTAAAGAGTTAATAAATCTATTTACGAGGTACCTTTTGGCCTGGATTCCATGATCAAGAGTATTTCTTATCCCAAACTCACCCTGGACTTGCACCTAGCCACATTCGTTGAAGTATACCGCATTTAGAATGAGATGCGGCAGTTTACTTGATTCAACTTGCAAATTTTGGGCATGTTTAAACATGTAACATGCCTCTTGAAGATTTGATCACAGGTTCCATTATGGAAACCCTGATGATTATCATTTGAGCTTATCCCAATTTACTGCATTGGATAACATGTCTCTCGCATGTAAGTAGAAGATTTATAGGTGTTGGACTCTGTTTGTGCTGCTGTTTAGCTGAAGGGTAAGCCTTATATTAAATTTTTTTATTTTAAGTTCTCTTCTTTCCGTGACTTTCAATGTGTTTAATACCTGTAAAATAGCAAATGAATTGTTGATGTTACCAATATTAAGTCGTTTTTGCTGTTTCTTCCAACCAAGCTCTGTATAATACATTAAAACCTTTGCCTTTCAGTAATGTATCACTTGCTACTAACTGCCAGGACACAATACTGCAGATCTCTTTATTTATATCTGTGTTTTCTTCTGCTAGAAAGGGTAGAGTCTGACTTCAGTTAGGTGGTTATTGTATAGCTGAGTTTATGACCAACCAACATCCACGAGGAGTTAGGATTGTCTTGGTTATTCCTTCTGAAAAGGTCTTGAGGTGAGAATTGTCAGTTTTTATGTCTGGCAGTGGCATCAACTGATCTTGGCTGATGGGAGGGGATGGGCAATCTTTCACACTTCTCTGGTTCCTGTGCTCATGGAAACTCATTTTGATGTTACACATGCGCATATCTAGAGTTATTTGAATAAGTAAATTTTTATTTTGTTTTACAAGGCAAAAGCATTTAAAGATCACAGCATTTTGCAGAATTTCCAAACGGCTCAATAAATAAATATTAAATATCAGTGGAATAACTTGCTTGCCCAAGCTGAAAGCAAAAGGATATGCCAGTAGTGTTAGAATTAAGGTCAGTTAAGGACATCCAATAATCTGCATCATAAATGCAAAGCTTTAAAAGGATAGGTATAATGAACAGTATAAATTCCTATGTGTTAGCCATATTGGCTGGGCAGAAGCAGACTTGCATTTTTACAAAAAGTCAAAATCAGACATCATGCTTTCCTGATTTAAACCCTCAATATGGTCTTCTGCATGAGGGGCTGGAGCGCCTCCTATAGCTTTTATCCATTTGGCAAGACCTGCAATGGAAAAATCCACAGTGCCTTTCACCCTCTTGATCTGCTTATGAAGCACTGGTTTTCTCCTGTAGTCAACATGGTCTTGACTCTTGCAATGATTGTGTTGAAGGCTATGTTGTTAAAAGAGCTGTTCCTTTTATGCCTGAATTTTGTCCAACTTGAGCTCATTATGCTAAGTATATGATGCAATGGAAACTTTAACTCTTCTCTTCCTCTAGTCTATAGATCAAACAAGTTAGCAGCTTAATCTCATAGAGGAAACCAGAAATGATCATGTTCTGGAAAGAAGAAAATAATCACTCAGAAACTATGATCTTCGCCAACCAGATTAATCATAGGTAACTCAAAACATATTCCAGATTACACAATCAGATATCGCATGATTTGATAACAAACAATAAACAGTAAAATGAGACATGCATATCAGATACGGGAGTGACAGTAAAATAGCTTTTGTATCTTAACTCAAAAAAACCAAAGAAATGTTTTTTGTTCCCCTCAGAACTGCCTCTCTCCAAAACCAAAAACTCATGCCAAAACAATCCCCACCAAAAATATGCCTCTACTCCCACTAAAAGGAAAGAAAAAACCCAAAAACCGAACAGTTACAAACCAAAAATAGGCAGTAGCAAACAAGGAAAATACAAGGCATTCGGTTAGTGGGCCCAGAAATTAATCCACTGTTACATTATCTTCCCTGCCGTTGAAAGGTTCTAAATCTCCTGATTCAGAAGACTCTGATCTTGTAAATTTCATGAGATCTTCTTAAATGATCCATGTGTTGTTGGAATCAAGCAAACCCACCCATTTGAACAAATATATCTTATAATTTTTAGCACTTGTGACAGCAATCTAGTATTCACCATCTTTTCAATGTGTCCTCTTTTTTTGTGTGGCAATGTTCTGGTCAACACTCTTAGCACATCTTCATCAGGAACTTGTTCAGCACCAGCATGATAAGGGTAAAGATCAGCAACATTGAAAACATGACTAAAATCCAAATCTTCAAACAAATCTAATAAATAGGCATTCTCACTAATTTTCTTTAGTATTTTGCATGGTCCCACTTTGCTAGGTTTCAATTTGTTATGTGTGTAATGTCCCCATTTTCATGAGCATCGGAGTTTGAGGGATTAGCCTATTATTGTGTACCTCTTAGGCTAATTATTGTTGATAGAGGGTCTTCTAAGGTAAAGGCTTGGTTAATGGAGGTCCTTATTATCTCTAGAATTCCGTATGTTCCAGTTTGGTCTTCGTTTGGCTCAGATTGGACTTCGTTTGGGCTCAGTTTCATATGCTTACTATTTATAGTAAGTCTGAGGTTGATTGAGAAGGACCCTTTCTATTTTTAGTAAGACATTCATACGGATAGAGGATGCAGTGGTTGACCTCCTGGTTTAGACTGTTCATCAAAATAATGAGTATTTTTGGAGTTATGACATTTTAATAATTAATAAAGTAATACGTTATTAATAATTAATTAAAAATGCACATCATTAAATTTTATTTGACTATATTATTAAAAGGGATTATTTAATGATTGTAAAGTCAAATTATAAAGTGCATATGAGGAATGATGTTAAGTGCCAATGTAAAGGGAGACATAAGTGTTTATTAAGATATATTTTACGTTATTTTGTTGTGCAACAAATGGAGGGAAATATAATAAAGTATTATATTTCAAACTTTGCAACAAAAGCACATATGTTCTTTAAGTTATGTAGAGAGTGAACTTGAAGCTTCCAACCGATTTGCCTTGGAGTTTATAAATGCATTCAGTGCAAAGATTAATTCATTCTTGATGCTTTATTTTTCCTCATTGTCTTGCTTCAGGCTGAGAGCCGAGGGTTTCAGAAGTTTGATCTGAAGAATTGGAAATTCTTTCAGACTTTCATGCACTTTGAACTAGTGAAACTATCCAGCGAGATTGTGCTTGGAGGTGGTTCAATCAAAGCCATCATTGTGCCATAATTTGCAATCGATTTGAGAAGATGTTTCAGCATTTTGTCTAGATATAGTTTGCCAAGGCTGGAGAATGATTTATGATTGCAGAATATAGGGAGCTGCAGCATTAAATGGAGTGACGACACTCTTGTTTACAGCCTGTGATTAATTACAAGGTCCTGCATTTGGTTTTCAAAGGCAGCGGTTTACATTTAAGGGGCGCGTTTTGGGTCAAGGGTGCCTACAATTTCAAATTCCAAGCCTAGGCATTAATAGTGACAGTTCACAAATGGCTGCATTATCAAATTGGATGTTGATTTGAATACATGTTGCTGCTACAGGTTTCAATAATTATTTTATTTCTTACTTCTTGCAAAGTATTTGACATTGTAGATTGTTTGAATTAGAGGTGAAGGAATAAGAATGCACACCAAATGTTCGATGTAATGCTATATCTAAATTACGCATAATTAGCTTATTTGATTGCATGCCAAGTGTTTGTGAAAATGTCCATTGGCTGTAGGTGCACATTTTAAATGTAGAAATCATATATATGCATTCAAAGAGACACAAAGTGACAAAAAGGATTGCATTTGGATTTTAATTATTTGCCTAGATATCTTAGAAATCATTTGCAAACATTTAAACTTCATTTGAAACCATTCCAAGCAAGCAAAAACAATCTGACAATAAAAGACAGCAAGATAGAGATTTCATGACAAGTGTTTGACAAAATGTCAAACTAACATACAAAATTGAAGCACTTCAGTGTTTATCAGAGTTAGAACTTGTAGGGGTTCTTACAATGGTATCAGAGCGGTTTTCTGCCATCCTGTTGGGGGTGGAAGTCATTGAGCTCACATTTTTTATTTTGAGTGACCAACACTCTTGCAGTTGTTTCAGTTATGGAAAAATCTAGGAAATTAAACAGGGAAACCAGTTGAATAGTATGATTATTTCCATGAAGCAGACAAATGTCATAATGAAAAACTTGGAGAAGGTTAAGCAAAATCAAAAAAGAATGGATGAACTGCTTTCAAAATCAGTTAATTTAAATTGAAATATCCTTGTGATGTGCACGATGAAAATTTTATGTGACAAGTTATTCATCTATTTGTATGTGTTGGTTGAATTGTGTATATAATATTTATACGGTGTGAAGTTATAGCATGTATTTAGTATTTACAAAAGTGTTGCAACAAAAAAAAATGCATACCATTGATTCAAATGCATTGCCTCTCTACTCCTTGCAAGTTTGCAACTAGTTGTGCTTTCTATGCACGTCTTGGTGAACTCCCATTTGTAGTCATGCCCTCAAAATCATGTGACTACATTATTAATAAAATATTTCATCATTTTGTAGGTTTCAAGGGTTTAACAAGTTGATGGGAGTTTGATTAAGGTTACCAACACAATTTAAAAGTGAAAAATAGTTGAAAATCATACTCAATGGTTTTTTAAAAAACAAAAAAATTTAGGGGGGAAAAATCGTCCACAAGATTGATTTGCAAAATATCAGGTATAATCAATTTTTTTTTGGAGATCTCCACTTCTATGGGTTGAGATTACTCCGAAGTTTAGTTATGGGGTCAATACCTAGGGTTATCTAACTTGAATGAAATAGAAGGTAAACAGAAAGAAATCCTTTCTGAGCTTCCAAAAGGGAGGAGTCTCAAAAAGCAAATTGGTGCATGGACTAGCTGTAACATTAAAAACAAACTTTATTGTTTGCAGATCAAACAACTCTTTTGATGCTAAATAAAGCTAATTCATAACACCTTTCACCATTTACAACAGTTACACCTGTAAGAATGCATGTTATTGCCTTGAAAAGTGGCCACTTAACCAAAAAGGTGACAAGCCTCATCATTTATTCTTATGCAAATTTTTGCATTACCCTTAATCATTATTGAAATCTATGAACAGGAAAGTGCAACCTTTTTCTCTAGAATGCTGGACCACAAGTCAAGTACTAGAAGTAAATGGAAAAGAAATAAAATATAATACAGTATGCTTATTTAGTATGTGCTAGTTACTATGCAGTATGTACTATAAATACGAAATGACTATCCTTCTGGAAATCATGTGAGAGTGTATTGGGCACATACATTTGGTTTGTATTGAGTTTAGCGAATAACATATTGTTTTAATGTGAAGGTTCGCTAGCATTTTAATAAAGAAAACTCCTCAAGCAACGGGTCACATATAATGGGTTCAGAGAAAAGGAAGGAGACTTTGCGATTTAGGATTCTCAATGTAAAGAAACACTAATTCAGAGCATATATGCATGTTGACTATATCAGCTTTCAACATTGTGACGCAAGAGACAACCACCCTTACTCTCACAAACACACAAATCACAAGAAGCTTGCAATAAAGTACATTTAATTCGCATTTACACATACACAATGCACAATTTAGGCCTTTTGTTGGCCTCTCACTCTTTACACAACCATACCACAACTTAAATTTGCAATCATACCCAAGCAGCCCTACACACGCTGTCAAACTGCAATGTCTTGGGTCATTGCTCACTCCCCTCTTTTTTTTTTCTGATTGCTATGTTGATGCTCTGTTTATCAGTAATGATGTCGTTCCATTTTCCCTCATTGAACCTTCCCTCCACCTCTCTGTTTGAACCGTTGCTTCATTGCCTAATCTGTATTTTCTGTCGATGCCTCTTCATGTTTGTGTTTCGCTATAGGGAGTGGATTTTTAGCTATCATTGCCCCTTCCTACTTCAACGCAGCAATTTCCTTTTCCCCTAGGTGCCACTTCATAACAAGAATCATTGCAAATCTACAATAATTGAAATTCTGTCAAACTATCCACATGGCATGTCTATTCCCTACTCCAAAACACTAATTTTGGTGTAGGCTGGAAGAATGCCAGCAAAGGTGAATTAATTTGGTTTTACATCTGTTCTTTGTATTGGATTGTGAAAGATCCCAAAAATCGCATACATGTCTGCAAAAATAAGAACCAATGTGCTTATTCCATGAGACCATATTTCTTTTAGGCATTTTGTCAAATGGTACACATGCTAGGTCTAACTGGGCATTACAAATATAACTTCTAACAGAAATTCCCTCTTTGTATGCTTTTGTGGATGTCCATAATCTGTTTCAAGGTTCACATTTTGCATGGGCTGTAAGAATTTTGGTGGAGGATGTGGAATTTGGCTTCACCATTGCCGATTCCATTTGCTTGGCAGTTTCTAAAGCCTTTTCAGCAAATTTATTTTGTAAATAACTTGCTATCATGAAGTTCCAACAGACCACATTCCCTTGAAACATTCTGTCAAACAGTTCAACTGCCTTGACTATGCTTCCACATTTGGCATACATCTGCAACTACAACTACAACTTCAACTACAACATTTGTTTATCATGGTCAATAGAACAGAGAGATGTTAGACAAGGTCAACACAACCTCAAAATTGAGAGAACACATTTTTTGGTTAGTGCCAATCGCTTGTCAATCCATGCGTGCTCTTGCACCAAACACACCAGTTCAGAAAATTGTTGGGAGTAGAACTCACAAAATAGAGTTAGGTAGTTGGAATACCCTTTCATGTTGCTGGCAACATGATCCATGCATGCTCTTGCACCAAACACACCAGTTCAGAAAATTTTTGGGAGTAGAACTCACAAAATAGAGTTAGGTAGTTGGAATACCCTTTCATGTTGCTGGCAACATGCAACAAACTCCATCATTGTGTTGAGGATGTGGAATCTCTTCTTTTTCCTCTTCTTCCAACATCTCCCCGGAACAATAGTCACCCTCTGCTTGCAGCTTTGCTCACCACTCTTCTCTCCTCTCATTGATGTACACCACCATGTGTTGTCCTCCTTTGCCAAAATCTTCCTCTTCTCTTCTCCTTCATGGGATTCAATCCACTGCTAGCTGGCCTCCACTAAATAACCTCTCCACTCTTTCTCTCCAGTGTGGATCTCATTCCACCACAAAGCAACCACCTCCACCAAATCTCACTGGCAACATTCTCTATCGCCTCCACACACTATCTAACCTTCAGACACCAATCTACAACTGGACAACTCCATGCGCCCACTATCTCAACTTGTACCTCTATTGTTGTAACATCTCTTTCATCATTGTTTGTATGACTGCAACCTCTTCAAATAAGACATCCTCTTTCTGGCTCAATCCTTCAATCTTTTGATCTCCTCTTCAAGCGATGCATTAGCCTCTTCAGTTACTGCTGCTACTACGACTTTTTCACTCATTGCAAACAATGGACCATCCTCATCAGGCTCTTGATCAATCTTGACAACAACCTCAACGTTCTGAACTTCTTTTTTGACTACATTAATGTCATGCTCATCCGCGTTATCCATGTCTTCCAAAGGACATTCATTTTCCAATAGATGGTCTTTTACGACCATTTCCTCTTCTCTTTTCTCCTTTTTGTTCATGGGGATGCTCTCATTTCTTTCCATTTTCTCTTCCCTTGCGTTATCTCCTCCAAGACTTCTTTGTAATGTCCCCAATCTGATTCTCTGATTTTTGCATACTTCTTCAATATCCCCCATTTCTCAATGTCCGTTTTCTGGTGTTAATATGCTCTATATACTTTCTCATGAGAAAGGTGTCTTTTCATTTGATTAATTTTATTATATTATTATTATTATGTTATTATTTATTAATATTAATGATATTATTACTAATATTATTAATATTATGCATATTATATATACTTCTATTTATATATTTTGATTATTAATTTAATCATTATCTAAAATTATATTTTATTGTTTTATAAGATAATATACAATTATCATTTGATTCATTTTCATACTTCAATATTATTATTACAATGTAATATATTATATGATATTATAATAGGATTATAATTATATCATTATTTATATTGTATATATTTTTTTTTTGTTAGTATATTTCAGATTTTACTAAGCACAGAATTAACTTAAGGCAAAGGAGAGATAGTACCCGGAATATAACACTTGATGTCTGTCTAAGAAGTCTTTAGATCTGATCCTCCAGATGTGACCCAAGTTGGAATTCTATGGTGACATAGACCAGCACTATGTGCTTTATGATCTGCTGTTGAGTGCTCCAAATCTGCTCTGTAAGTGTCTTGAATCTGCACCTTACTAGATTAGGTTGCAATGCTAATTTATATCTCAGACTCTGTTGATAATGTACAGAATTCAGCCCTTGATGCACTGTTGTTAGGGCAGGGAGTTTATTGTACTTTGCACAAGAAAAATCACAGCTTCCTGATGAATTTGCTGCCTTCCACACTTTCGCTAATGCCCTAGATGTTTTCGTAGATGGCCTGCTGTGATTGATGAGTCTTGGAGGAGAGACACGTTATGTCTTCTGTGTTCTTCTTCTGTGTTCTTCTCCAAGAACCAATCTCCTATATGTAGGAGCCACAAGGTTTTGCCAAGAGGGCCAACCTGATCTAAAATATAAACCAGGCCGACTTTGGGCCCAAGATAAATAAATCTATAAACAATAGATATTAAATATATCTTATATTTAATATCATTATTTATATAATATCGATCTATCAAGGCAAGTATATTTGCCGATAAGGCCACAAACTTAACACTCCCTCTTGGACTTGAGGCAAAGATCAACTCAATGATCTCCCTCTATCAACCTTCAAAGACATAGTCGACATGGATACCATATCCAATAAGATCATAGATCTCATATCTAAGATAGCAGATCTCTATCTACAAGATATAATGAGAACACAACTGTTCTTCATAGACCATACATCTCATATTCATATGAGAAACATCATATCATTCAAATGTGGATCTCCCAGATCCCCTGGTCTCCTAGACCCAGAAATGTCAGTTCATGATATGAGTGAAATCAAATATCCAATCAATTTGTGAATTTCCTAAATCCACTAGTCTCCTTGACTATTTTGAATATCAAGTCCATGATATTCAAGGTATCATCAAGTCCATGATGTATACCATCCATTTTGTGGATAACTAAATCCACGAGTCACCAAGACTCAAGAGGTGTCAAATCCATGACATCATACCAACATCAAGTACATGATGTTTTACTATCCAGATGTGGATTTCTCAGATCCACGAGTCCCATGACTCAAGAATTTAGAATATCAACTCTATGATATTCATGGTATCATCAAGTCCACGATTTTACCAAATACTCAATTGTGGATCCCTGATCCATGAGTCTCCAAGACTCAGAGCATTGGTCTCTTGAATATCAAGTCCATGATATTCACCAAGTGCTCGGAGCAATGGTCTTTTGACATCAAATCCATGCTGTCTCACCAATTGCTTAGAGTAATGGACTTTTGACATCAAATCCATGATGTCTCACCGATTACTAGGTGTAATGGTCTTTTGACATCCAATGATGTCTCATCCATTACTTAGCAATGGATCCCTGATCCATGCAAATGTGGACCCCTGATCCACGAGTCTTTTGGACTCGAAGAACATCAAATGATATTCTTCAATTCATAAGAATAACTTAGCCAAAAACATAAGTATATCCAGATGAAACCTATAAGTATAAGATTAGCCAATATGATTATAAGTCATTAGCCATAATCAATAAATGAAAGAGAGTATGACCCATTCATACATAATATTTAAAGTATGCTTCACAAGCTATACAAAAGATGTATGCCCCATACAACCAGCATAATTTATCCAGCATTTGTGCATAAGAATAATCACATAAGTCTTCATCACCTAAAGATAACCAGCAAGATGCAATATAGTTTTCTATATGAATGTTCCTATGCAGATAACAACATTAACTCTAACATATGCCAATGTAAGAATGTTCCAACCAATAATGTATGAACCTATGCATAAGGAACACAATAACTAGCATCCATCTAGCAATCAACTATGATTTCCCATAATAGAGACAATGAGTCAATCAATGTCAACATATGCCAATGCTTAACATAAACCAAGAGATGGATTTACTCACATAGTTTCCTAAGCAAAACAAAACATATCATATCCTAGTGTGAGGTATACTCCACAACCACAATGTATGATCCTATAAAATATGCCAAATATGCCAATAACTATGCTGAATAGATAGTTATGTATGTTGCCCTCATACGCTAGAATGCATCCATTTATACATAATGTGAAGTATGTTCCTCATATATTCAGTTATGCTAATTAGGCATCCTTAACTGGTTGATCAAGTAATGTTGATCATACTAATGAGGTAAATACCTACCCATACATGAAATCAACAAGACATAAGAAAGGAGATTACCGCTATTCACACCAGTGAGCCTATGATTAAACTCCCTCTTAAATCATATGTCTACAATTAAGATACCCAGGGAACATGATACTTAAGGAGACTTACTCCCTCTAGATGGTCTTATCCATACATGCTAAGGTATGCAATAGGTAAATTAGGTATGCTGCTTACATACGTGCTAAAGTATTCAATGTGTAGTAGTTCCCAAATAGATAGCTCTTTATGTTACCACAGCTGTAACTAAGACAAAACCAGATTATATCATTTGTCCAATACCAATGTAAAGACCAACACAAGCCAATGTTGTCAGTATACAAAAGTACTTCCTTCACACAGTTAAGTAGTTATGTATGTCATAATTAAAGACTTAGTCATAACAATGAGGAAGGATATTCTATCATAAGCCAAGTGTTATGAACCAGCCAATATGTAAATATAGCATATGTAAGAGCTAATCAATGCAAATGTTTTAATGAATCAACTATATGATGCTAATGAACTAGCTAATGATCCAATAAGCATGTAAGAGGGATAGGAAAGTGAGCCCATGATCAAACTCCCTCTTAATCAAGATTCCCTCCAAGGTTTTCAACCTTAATGCAAGATTTAGCCCTACTTTCATAACCAATTTAAGCCAAACACCCGGTTGCCTTAGGTTTTGAAATAGTTAGATTGAAATTCCTAAATCTGAAATGGATCTTTCTTCTATCGTAGCTTTGATACCATGTTAGTATATTTCAGATTTTACTAAGCACAGAATTAACTTAAGGCAAAGGAGAGATAGTACCCGGAGTATAACACTTGATGTTTGTCTAAGAAGTCTTTAGATCTGATCCTCCAGATGTGACCCAAGTTGGAATTCTATGGTGACATAGACCAGCACTATGTGCTTTATGATTTGCTGTTGACTGCTCCAAATCTGCTCTGTAAGTGTCTTGAATCTGCACCTTACTAGATTAGGTTGCAATGCTAATTTATATCTCAGACTCTGTTGATAATGTACAGAATTCAGCCCTTGATGCACTGCTGTTAGGGCAGGGAGTTTATTGTACTTTGCACAAGAAAAATCACAGCTTCCTGATGAATTCGCCGCCTTCCACACTTTCACTAATGCCCTAGATATTTTCGTAGATGGCCTGCTGTTATTGATGAGTCTTGGAGGAGAGACACGTTATGTCTTCTGTGTTCTTCTCCAAGACCTGATCTAAAATATAAACCAGGCCGACTTTGGGCCCAAGATAAATAAATCTATAAACAATAGATATTAAATATATCTTATATTTAATATCATTATTTATATAATATCGATCTATCAAGGCAAGTATATTTGCCGACAAGGCCACAAACTTAACATTTTTAATTATTCATTTATATTTTAATTATATAATCTTATTTTGACGGGGATATCACAGTCCTCCCCCCTCAAATTTTGCTTGTCCACAAGCAAAGATCATTTATACATAACTTTCCTCGTAGGGCCAACATACGAAGCATATAATTGGATGCAAGAAGACACAAGGGATTCATGGAGTATACGTCTTAATGCATGAAAACACGAAGCATACATAAAGTAAACACTTGAGTGCATGAAGACCCAAAGTAGACATATGAGTGCATGAAGGCACGAAGTAGACACATGAATGCATGAAGACACGAAGTAGACACATGAATGCATGAAGACATGAAGCATGCACAATGTAGACACATAATACATACATTCTTGATTAATGCCTTACAATTAACAATTTGTAATGAGCTAGGGTAAAAAAAAAATGATTTGCAAAATTTACTTCTTCAATATGCTTTTGGCTATGAATCCTGCAACCACAAGTGATCATTAGTACATACATGTATATATAAGTTTCAAAAATTGAGTCATGATAAATTATTCCAAGCCAATCCCATACTAGGCCCAAGAGCGGAACTTTGGCCCCCTTGGCCTCGGTGGCAAGTGTTAAGCATCCACATGAGGTGGCCTACTTAGCGGGATGCTTGTTTTGCTTCCATATTTATTCGGGATGCTTGTTTTGTTTTTCTCTTATTATTATTCTAGTCGAGAAGAACGCTTAGGATGTAAATAGATTGCTTAGGCACCAAACTCAACGGTTTCCCTCAAAGTTTACAGATCCAAGCCCTTAAGCTTTTCTTGGGACTTGCCTGCAAGGCGCTCGGGGTCACCAATCCCTACCCTATCTTGGGAATAACCGATTGGCTGGATTTACACTAGCTTCTCCCTGAATACACTCCTGTTCTATCTTCTCAGACTTAATACCAATTGTAATGTCCCATGGTAAGTTCAAACCAGTTTGTACATAAATCGACCAATGTCTAAAATACTTGAATTAAGAATATGCTAATTTAATCCATGTTATTAATATAGGACATTGAACTATATGTGTATACTTATGAACAATTGAGAGAATCCATGCTAACCTTATTATTAGTCTAGTTGAGAAGAACGTTTAGGATATAAATAGATTGCTTTGGCACCAAACTCAACGGTTTTCCCTCAAGGTTTACAGATCCAAGCCCTAAAGCCTTTCTTGGGAGTTTCCCACAAGGCGCCCGGGGACGCTGATCCCTACCCTATCTTGGCAGTAACCAGTTGGCTGGATTCACACTAGCCTCTCTATGAATATACCTCTGTTTCCTCTTCCCAGACTTAATAATAATAAGTCTTGAGCATGCAATTCATTATTCTGTCTACATAGTATTGCTAGTTATCTATGCTTATAAAAATTATTAATGTTGCATAATCAGGAAGACGTTCTGCGCATACCGATTTCACAGGAATGACAGTGCCTTGTTAATATTCTGTAACCTCTTCCAGCAATGTTAATGCTGAGTATCCGTTCTGTAGTTATTTTGTGGTTCTTTGTTTGCACTAGTCTTGCCCGACTGGAGTACAGAGATATAATTAACTTTCTAGTATAACTGAACAACACTTGCTGTTCCTTGCTTTCAATATTCTTTTCTTTGATATCTTCCTCAAGGTGCTTTTGTCTAAGTAACTTTCTCCCCACCAATAACAAAATATTGTTTTAGGAATTGAGATGGTATTGTAAGGTCTTCCGTAATCTCTACATTGTCTAAGATCTTCTTGTCCATTATTATTCTCTGGTTCTATATATTTATAATTTCTGATCACATGAGTTCGTGATATAAACTGATATCAATGCTCCAACAGATTTATTGGGCCACATATCAGTTGCTTTCTCTATATAATGTCTTGATATAATATTCTGTGAAGCAGTATTGAATCGAATATAAGTTGCAGCATTCCCTTTCTGTTATATGATACTTGTCAGTAAGCCAATAGGGACGGATTCTTTCAGAAGGACGGATTCCCTCTGATATCTTTCTTAGATGTAATCTCTCCAATCCATGGTATCCTTGTTTTTTTTGGTCTAATTTTTCCCAATGGTGTGTAGCCTCAGACAAGTTTAATGTCATCTTAATACGTGCAATTCCCATGCATTTTAATATTTCTCAATCCCACTTGTGTACTAAACAAGCAAGCAGCTTTTGTCCAAGCAGAAAACAAATGATACGTAAATTAAGTCTTTGAGATGTGTTCTTTACTCTATTCATAGCTAATTAAGTTGAATATTCAATGATCATTGGATTAATATTGTCTTTTGATTTTGATAGCTGATAATGTTGTACGAGCTTGGTATTTACTAGTGCAATTTCTAATGGTTCAATTCACTAGAAGTAAATATTGCTTATTGATTGATGACCTATTGAAGTGGTGCTCCAATATATAAAGTGTGACTTTTGCTTAGTCTACCGCTGGAGTCATGTTTGTGTATTGTTTTCCCAAATCGTAACACAATATGGATGACCATGACCTGTAATGTCCATTCAATCTAATTCTCTCTGTTCGAAATCTCTGATTGAACGCTCCCTATCTATCTCTCTTGCTCAATGTATATCCCTCATGTTCGCAGGTCTTGGGTAATTATAGATGATGGATGAGATTCACAATATGTCGACGATATGTGCTATGAGTACTCACTGTCATTTTGGTTTACAAGACACGGATAATTAATAGTATCGATTGTGTGATTCCCTCTGTTTTCTAGGTTGGTCGCTACCGTACTTGCTTCCCTATCAAGTAATCAGTGGTCTCCAGCTGGTAATGAGAAGTCAGTATTACTCTAATATGCCCGAGAAAGGACGAGTTCTTTTTTTATGATGATTCGCTAGATCTATATTTGTTGATGAGTCTGCTGTTGTGCCCATGTGATCCTTCCATATCGATGCCTATTATATCTCCTTCCTTTAATCGCTAATTGTGTTGTTTGTATATGCAATTCACTGACTGTATATCAATCTTGCTGTCTGTGTCTTATTTTGGTTTCGTCCTTCGCCGTTTCTATTCTCTGATCATTTTTATATTTCTGCATGAGGGGTCACAGGTATTAATATATGTTTCTTTCATTGATCTTTATTATTCTCCAATGTTCAAATGAGCAGATATATTAATCTTCATTGCCATTCCAGATATTTTATGAGCGCAACGTTGGATGTATGCTCTTATTCTTATCTATCCATTTGATATGTTTCCATATACTAGTCAACATAGGATGGCAGGAAAGTTGCTCTGATACCACTTGTAATGTCCCCAATCTGATTCTCTGATTTTTGCAGACTTCTTCATTATCCCCCGTTTCTCAACATCCGTTTTCTGGTGTTAATATTCCTCTATATACTTTGTCATGAGAAAAAGGTGTCTTTTCATTTGATTAATTTTATTATATTATTATTATTATGTTTTTATTTATTAATATTAATTATATTATGCATATTATATATACTTCAATTTATATATTTTGATTATTAATTTAATCGTTATATAAAATTATATTTTATTGTTTTATATGATAATATTTAATTAGCATTTGATTCATTTTCATACTTTAATATTATTATTACAATGTAATATGTTATATGATATTATAATATGATTATAATATTATAATTATATCATTATTTATATTATATTATTCTTTTTAAACTAATTATTCATTTATATTTTAATTATATAATCTTATTTTGACGGGGATATCACATTCTTGCCTTATCTTCTGTGCTTTTCTCTCAAATGCAACTATCCATCTATGCTTTCTCCCCTTTTTCAATACGGGGATCGTCAACACCCATCCAATTACAAACCCTCACTTCTTCTTTCTTTTCTCCATCACCGACTTCGAGTCTTTCCAATTCTCACCATCGCAAGACTCCTCCACACCTACACTTTCTCTCGAACTCCTCTCAGACTCTCACTACTTTACTCTCGTTTCACAGCTTGCCCCCCTCAACTCTCAATTTCTCAGGACTTCCACACACTTGCAACAATCCTCTCGAATCTTTGGGACAACTCAACAACCTCACCTACACCCACAAGTCCTAGCACAAGCTGCCTCACATTTGGCGCTCTGCATATTCGCTCAGAACCTCTGGCTCTGATACCAATTAATGCAAGAGACAACAACCCTTATTCCCACAAACACACAAATCACATCAAGCTTGCAATAAACTACATTTAATTTGTATTTACACATGCACAATTCACAATTTAAGTCTTTTGTTGGCCTCTCACTCTCTTTACACAGGCATGCCACAACTTAGATTTGCAATCATACCCAAGCAGCCCCACACTGTCAAACTGCAATGTCTTGGGTCGTTGCCCACTGCCCCCCTCCCTATTTTTCTTCTGATTGCTACATTGATGCTATGTTTATCAGTAATGATGTTGTTCCATTTCTTCTCATTTAACCTTCCCTCCACCTCTCCGTTTGAACCGATGCTTCATTGCCTAATATGTATTTGCTGTCGATGCCTCTTCATGTTCGTGTTTCGTTATAGGGAGTGGATTTTTAGCTAACATTGCCCCTTCCTATTTCACTGCCGCAATTTCTTTTTCCCCTGGGTGCCACTTCACAACAAGAATCATTGCAAATCTGCAATAATTGAAATTCTGTCAAACTATCCATGTGGCATATCTATTCCCCGCTCTGAAGCACTAATTTTGGCATAGGCTGGAAGGATGCCAGAAAAGGTGAATTAATTTGTTTTACATCTGTTCTTTGCATTGGATTGTGAAGGCTCCCAAAAATTGCATACATGTCTGCAAAAATAAGAACCAATGTGCTTATTCCCTGAGACCATATTTCTTTTAGGCATTTTGTCAACGGTACACGTGATAGGTGCCATTGTGCTCACATTTTGCACAGGCTGCAAGGATTTTGGAAGAGGATGTGGAATTTGGCTTCACCATTGCCGATTCCATTTGCTTGGCAGTTTCTAAAGCCTTTTCAACAAATTTATTTTGTGCATAACTTGCTATCATGAAGTTCCAGCATACCACATTTCCTTGAAACATTCTGTTAAACAGTTCACCGGCCTTGACTATGCTTCCACATTGGCATACAACTGCAACTGCAACTACAACATTTGTTTATCATGGTCAATAGAACAGAGAGACGTTAGACAAGGCCAACACAACCTCAAAACTGAGAAAACACATTTTTTTGGTGGGTGCTGATTGCTCATTGACCCATGCACACACCTGCACCACATTGTATGGTTCCTAACAATTTTTCTATTTAGTTAAGCTGTTGTTTCTATAAAGGGTGTTGGAAGGGAAAAGAATGAAATGTAATCTAATCTAATGTTAAATGTCATTCTTCTATGGAAGGTTACTGGTTGTATCAGTGGTATTGTGTTACAAGCTATTAGCTGCCCTTTATTTTAATTTTTTTTTAGACTGCAGGATTTGTGTAGCCCCCCTATAATCCGCAGTGGGCCAAGTATGCTTTTTTAAATGACTGGGGTCACTACTGTGACACACCCTCCAGTATCATGGGGGGCGGGGAATGGACCTCATGGTCTCATGCCTACCACAGGAAGCTCTTGCTGATTGAGACAAAACCCCAGCCCTTAGCTTCTCTTTATTAATTAATATAATAATTTTGTGTTTTATGCTGTGCAGATCATATTTTGAATGTGGGTGCTTGCACCCTTCACTTACTTTTCTCACAGTAAGAAACATTTCAATCATATGCTTACAAGTTTATGATCTTTGTATCAGTCCTTGTCTTCAATGTTTATCATCACAATGACGCAAATTTGCAGTAACCATTTTGGCCATACTTAAATTCTCTAACATGGCTTATTTCTTTATTATTGGTATGCTAATAAGCCATGGGCTATTCTGCAGATAATTTATGACAGCTCAATTAGATTTGAGAGCATTTATACTTCGTGGCCATGTGCTACACCTCTATCATTCAGCTCTGAGAACCACTCGACGAGCCCCTTCTCATGCTCGGGGTTAGTCTTTGAAACCATCTCTCAAAATTACTAGTTACTAGCATCAGCATCTTAGTATTTATGTGGTTCACTTCTATCTGGTTACAATTTCTGGAAGATGTCATTTCTAATTAGAGTTCTTAAACAGAGGAGCTGAGACAGACAATCCGAGAAGAGATGGAGAAGAATAGATACTGTGAAGACAAATCAAAAATTCGGTTCTTATTAAGTGAAGGCTTACAAAGATTGAAGGAGCTGAATGATATGCTTGATATTCAAGGTCATGGTTAATTTTTGTCTAGTTCAGTACTAATTACAATTGTGGTAGGAATCATTTTGCATCAAGCTTAATTGTATTGCCAGACAGAGATACATGGTCATTGTCTCAAATAAATTGCAAAAGAGCTCCAGTCTTTATTATTCAAAATGTATGTAATAGTTTGTTTATTTAATGCCTAGTAAATTCATTGTAACAGTTCCTTTGCAATCAAATATTGCATATTGTCCAGCTTGATTAATAATTTTCCTTCACTCCATTTATTTTTTTAAGCACAAAAGTTATATTGAATTTTTATGATAAAGGCAATGATTTATGATAGACTAAATAAATATTGCTGTTTTAATCAAGGGGATGTGCAATTCTGTCATCTAGTAACAGTTGGATTTGTCATATTTTAATTTCTATTTGTTATTTTTTTGACCTCTCCACATAAAAAGATTCCCAAGGTGTTGAATGGTAATTGATAAGTGAGGATGGTGATTCTCATCTCTCATACACAACTAACTTCATATATACAATCTTGCCTTCTAAAGCATGCTTGATACATGAATGTGACTTTCGTAAATGTGAAAATGATATTTCAACCATGTATGAATGAAGCATTATGATTTTCACATTCATGCTGGATATTCCTCATAAAGCTTGTCTGATACATGAATATGGTATTTGAAGTGTCAGAATGAATCTAATTATGCACATATAATGCATTAAGTTTTTAGCATCTAGAGTGGATGTGCAAGCCTTGTAAAACTCAGATTGCATGACTATTGGGTTGATTTGGGTACAGATGTCCAACATTTTCATAATGATGAGGATGCACAATGAAATGGAAAATCATTTTTTGTTCACATTTTTCTCTAAGCACATTCATTGCCCATATAACAATAAACACAGTTGTATGCTTGTAACACTCAATGATTAGTCGATGTTCATAGATCACTATGCCTGATTGATCAATAATATATTAGCTTCTTGGATGGTTTTGCAAGAATGATATTTTCTTGTAAACTTGATCATACCATAATAATGAAAATACCAAGAAAATTGAAACTTGCATGAAAGAAAATTCTTAAAAACTAGTTCTAGTTTATCACCTATTGTCTAACCACAGATGTTATCCAAAAAATGCAAAAGATTTAAGGTAACAAGAAATTTGAAGCATTACGAATAATTTCAACTTGCATAAAATATGATTAGGCCAATTTTCAAAACTCGGAATAAAATAAATTAGAAATCCACAATTCAAGTTATCCAAGTGCAATCATCTATGGAAAATACAAAAACGATTAATTTTTCAAGACGTCAAAATCACAAAGCTATACTATCGATGCAACATGTGAGATGAATCTATCTTTCAACACATAAGAAATTCAACCAGATTTATCAAATCACCACCACAAGTAAATCATCCGCAAGAAAACACACTTTAGCTCTTAATTCTGAAAAGAAATTCTCAAATCACTAAAATGACAGAGATCTCACACCACAATTGCAACTCCAAAATATATAGCCGTTAAATTGCAAAATTCTTAACCCTTATTACATCATAAAATCGAGTTTATATAGAGTTTACAACTCAAAATTCCCAAACCCATGGCTAGAGTTTATGGGCGGTTTTTCTAGGTGTAATAAACTAGAAACTAAAGTTTAACTGTTGAAAACTACTTCTAATTTATTCTATTATGTGCCAACTTCGAATTTACATGTTTATAACTAACAATTTTGAGCCAAAAACGTGCCCTAAAATTTTGAGCGAACTGAGTTTGACTGCAGCAAAGTTTGGATGCCCCAGATCCATTTTTCTTGCAAAATATATGCTTCTAACTCCATGAAATGACTGCATCTTCTACTGTTTGACCATGCAAAGCATTGAAAAACCAAAATGACCTTGGGATGAAGATTCGAACCCCGAAAACTTGCCATTTTGAACAAAAACGTGGCTCATTGTGTTTTTGTAGCCGTTGTGAAGAATGAGAAAATAATGAAAGAATCTTAGAGAATAATGAATACTAAGTATGTTGTAGGATCTTAGGGAAGGATTGGCATAAATTATTGGCTGCAACATTCACATCACCAAAAGAGGGAAGCTTCATAAATTTCAAGTGGGTCTCCTGATTTTTCTAGAAAATCAAAGTTGCTCTATTTCTTCCTTGATTTCCATTATACTCCTTTTGGCGGTATACATCCATTCAACATCCTCCATCATATTAATAATAGCAATCTTTGCTTGGAATTGCTTAATGATGTTGTTGATGCTATATGTTTCCTGTGTTCTCATCTTGGTACAATTCACAGTCAAGGGAAGCTTTGGGGAGTCCAAATACTTTGCTTGGTAGTGTGACACCATTCTTCATGTCCTCCATCAAATAGACCCTGCATAGACTCATTTTATCCAGTTTTCCTTCATTCCAAGGTCTTTCCAGATAGTTCTTGTTGGTCTTATGCTCAATGTCGGGTTCATCTGAATACCAACTTTCAATCCTTTCAATAGAAATATTTGCATATTCATTTTCTGGTTGAATGTGGAAGACCTCTATGATGTCAAGTTTGATCTCAAGTACTGCATCTTGTATTGGAGTTGATGAGAAAACAACCCACAACTCCCAAGAACATCTGCACGCAAACACGTCTCTCACACACACACACACACACACACACACACAGGCCTGAACACATGGATCTATGAAAGAGGAGACATTTTTAATGTGCAAAAATAAAAGTTGCAATTCAATAAAAATGAATGTTCTCAAATAAGATTACAAGAGAGATCAATCTTTATAAAAGGAGATCAAAACCCTAAAAAAGTGGAAAGTCCTAGGTTACACAATAATAATTAATAAAGAAATTAATTATTATATGCCTAAAGTTTAGCTTAAGCAGAAAGAGATAATAAGTGACTTAGTAATTAAATCAATATAATTTAATTAATAAGTAAACACTTTATTACTCTAACACACCCCCTTAAGATGAACTTTGGGAGAAGCTAAAAACTTAGAAAGAACTATTGAAAGCAAATGGGTCCTAGCAACAAAAGGCCTGATTAGGTACCCAAGTACAAAAGAGAGTCTCTATAAAGCGAAGAAATAGAGAAAACCTCATGGGAAAAACTCTACTCCAAAAAGAGACGAAGATCGGTCTAAAGGACTGAAGAAGCCTCCAAAACTAGGGAATGTTCCAGGAACAAGGATGAACATGTAGAACATTATTGAAGCAAGAAGCTACAAACTCTGTCAAGAAGTAAGTGCTGATATGAAGATCCTCTACCGAAATATGACCAAGTAGAGAAGACTATAATCTACATGATTTCTCTCAAATGGCACTACTCGAATTAGGAGGCAAACAAAGGCAAACACCTAAACTCGAAGATACAGATGACATAAAAACACCAAAGTCTGAAGAGACGATCAATCAAAGCTAGAAGAGTGCTTCCAAAAATAGGAAAGAGAAGAGTGTCCATATGGTAAATGATCTATCTCACCGGAATGCATAGGTACCCAGCCACTGCATCCACCTAGTACATAGAATCAATTACTGAATACATAGCTCACACTATCGAACCAAAGAAGCAGAAGAACCCCAACAATAGAAACCCCCTCATAATGTTGACAAGGGAGTAATGACAGGTACACTAAAAAGAACATCCAATATGAACTACATGATGAAGAAGAACCAGGAACATCGAATGTGCAGAAAGAGTACAAACACAAATAAAGATATCTGAGGGTAATGTCATTGGAGGAACACTCACATGACAAAAATAGATGGCAAACAAAGGCAAACATCAAACCCCCCATGGCACTTTATAATTGAGTGTGAGTACAAAGAGCACAAACATGTGCAAGATCTCACACATGCAATAGAATGACACTTTATCGTAGTGCATGTGCATAAAAGAATGCTACAAACGTGAAATATACACTTCTCAAAGAAGAGCGAAGGATGCTAGGAAGAAGAGTAAATCATTTTTTGCAGGTACAAAACATCAGAGCTCAAATAATGAAATTTTCAGTCTTTGTCATTCTCATGTCATTCAACTATTTTGAATGCATGTCACATATTCTGTTTTGGCCCACAAGTAGAGGATCCACCTCTGAACAAGCTTTCCAACGGTATCTTGTTTACCCTAATTTTACATCGTATGCTCAAGTTATGAGCAAATAACCAACGAGTGCGCCGGAGGGCCCAAAATGGTGTTCGAATGTGTTGACATAGTGCTGACGTCAGCACTTGGCGAGCCTAAATTTAACGGTCGTATGGCCATCACCACCCAAAAACTACCAGTGCCTGGGTGCCAAAAATGTTCCTGGTCATCTAGGTGATGGGATTAGCGGCTCAGCTGGGCAAATAAGCTCCTCGTCCACCATGGGACCTTGCTGCTTGGGCACGGGCGCTGGCACTGGCAGTGAACCGCATGGTTACCACAACAGTCATGTCGGTCACGATGACGGTGATTGTGTGGTCACCAATGGTGACTTCACCGTGGGCCCCTAGCAGTCACTGCGGGCTACCGGGTGGTCGCTTTGGTGGCACCCTAGTGGACCCTACGTGGCGCTAGCACTTTGGGGTGCGTGACAAGGTCGTACAACCCTGGGAGGCAAAATAATAGTCTCAGATTGCAACGTCATCCAAATCGGACGTGCCTTATATGGAAATGGGAGTTCTTGGATGCTACAAACTCAATGGTGAGGTCCATTTGAGAAAAAAAAACTCAAAAAATTAATGACTGCCTCGAGATTCGTGTTGGGGCCGGGTGCAAAACAAATTTGCCACAGATTCCAACTTTGTCCAAAATAGACAAACTTTATATCGATTTAGGGGTTCTTGACTGCTCTGAATGCAATTGTGAGGTCCGTTTGAGGCCAAGATGACCAGAAAAAGAGTTCCCCTAGATCCAACAAAAAACCCTCTAAAAATGCAGATCTAACGAACATAGCCAAATCTCTCAAGAAGAGGACAAGGGAAAACAGATCTGAAGCTCTGATACCATGTTCGAGTTGATGAGAAAATAACCCAAATCTCCCAAGAACACTTGCATGCAAACACGTGTTAGAGAGAGAGAGAGAGAGAGGCCTGAACGCATGGATCCATGAAAGAGGAGACATTCTTGATGTGCAAAAACAAAATTTGCAATTCAATAAAAATGAATGTTCTCAAATAAGATTACAAGAGATATCAATCCTTATAAAAGGAGATCAAAACCTTAAAAGGGTGGAAAGTCCTAGGTTGCACAATAATAATTAATAAAGCAATTAATTATTATATGCCTAAAGTTTAGCTTAAGAAGAAAGAGATAATAAGTGACTCAGTAATTAATAAGTAAACACTTTATTACTCTAACATCTTGTTTATTCTTCACTCTCCT
The DNA here is from genome assembly GCA_027943335.1 of Chamaecyparis obtusa. Taxonomy (NCBI): domain Eukaryota; kingdom Viridiplantae; phylum Streptophyta; class Pinopsida; order Cupressales; family Cupressaceae; genus Chamaecyparis; species Chamaecyparis obtusa. The sequence continues at coordinate 382,234 of BSBK01004825.1, forward strand.
CTCTACAAGGTTGTAATGCTCTTCTATAGCCATGATAAATCGAGCAACTGGATCACCACCGAAAAAATTATTGCGTGCAATAGCCCAGTCATGATCATGGAGGAAGCATCGGGGGTTTTTTTATTGGGATTCCCAATGCTTCGTATGAACTCGTTGAAATCCATAAAGCCTATGTCAGTGTTAATTATTTCACTATGGAGGTTGCCTAGTTTCAAGGGCTTGTTGTAGCCCATGAATTTGTACTTCATTAGTAACACTAAAGACATCCCTTGCAATTATGCACTTGAAACAAAAACACTTGTTAGCACCTTTATTAAAAGTCAAACTAACTAATACTATGAAAGAGAAACCAAAACAAGAAGCTAAGCTAAAGAGCTAAACCAATAAAAAGGAAAATACAAAACACCTTAAGGCTGCAAGAAAAATCCATGCAAAACTGCCCTAGCAGAAGAGAAAAAACCCTTGGATAAACTACCTCTTTTTAACTTTCAGGGGTTCAAGGTTTGAGGGTACAAAGACCCTCAACACCGTGAAAGCCCCCTTTGTTCACAAGGGTGCTTCTAGTCATGGTCGGGGTTTTGGGGGTGCACAATCCCTGATAACCCTTTCTGTGATTGAGGGTCATGACACCCCGACAACCTAATGGTGGCCAGAAAAAATGCACATGTGGAGGGATGTTCGGGGTTTCAAGGTACATAATCCCCAATTCCTGCTCTCAGGGATTAGGGGTCATGTAACCCTGATACCTCGAAAGAAACTGTCAACATATAATTTATGGGGATTGGGGATGGGTGATCCCCGACCCACCTTTTAGGGATCAAGGATCACAACATCCTCAACGCCCCGATGGTGACACTTAGGGTTTCAAAAACTAGCCCACATTGTTCCCCCATCCTTCTAGGGCATGGAAAAGGGGGTTTCCCTCCTAACACAGGACTCAATAACAACAATAAGAGAAACTGAAAATAAAATAACACAAAATTGAAACTAGCTAGCCAAAGCAAAGGCGAAGAAATTAACAAAACCAACAAAGGAGCGAGACCAACAAAAGAGCCAACCTAAGAGGAAGAGAGAATGGCCCAAAATGCAATTGACCGTGACCACAATGCAAGAAACCAAAAACTTGTAGGTAAAGTACACACAAGAACCCTCAAAACAACTCAAGGGAGCTCGAGAATGTAGAAGAATAGGTCACTTGTCAAATTCAAAGGGAACAAAATGACGAGACTTTAGGCAATTTATAAGCAGTTTTTGGGCTCATGTCACCCTTCCATCCTAGTTGGACATCGGGGCATCGAGGTGTCAAGGATCCAAGGACCTCCGCCACCCTTGCACCCTTGCATGCCCGATCCCCCGACTAGGGAACTTCAAGCTGTTGGGCTTTAGGAAAGACATGGACACTTCCCACCCTTTAAAACTTGAAGTGTACTCTCCTACACTTGGACATAACTCAAAACAGAAGAGAGGGAAAAGAAAAGAAAAGAAAGAAAAAGGGAAAAAGAAAAAGAAAACCCCATCTACTCAACCATCGAACTGTCGAGAGCTTTAAAGCCCACAGTTTGACCCACTCGACGTTAGATTGACAAGGATCAACAAAATAAATAAAACAAAAGTGAAAATAGGGGAGTCCCCATTAGGCCAAGCAGTCAAAATGGGATGTGACTTGTAGAGGCACAACTATGATTTACAATATTTGATACCCTTGTAGGCTTATATAAGGTATCAATAGTGTGTAATATCAGCTATAATGATGCGGAGTATAAGATATCAATGATACATAATATATATGATGGACCAATGCAGAGTATAGAATATCTTCATTCCCTTCATTTTTACTTCTGTGTTTTGTGACAATATTTTAATTCGATATGTTTTTTACTAGTCTTTATTCCTCTCCAAGCTGGGAGATGACTCCTTTTTATCTGATCAATAGCTAATATATATGTTAGTCTCTTATTAGTTCCTGCCTACAACAGGTATACTACTGCATTCGATTTGATTCAAATTGGCAATTAATTCCACCAATTATCTTAAAGAATTTTTCAAACATAAATGTTTGTAATATAATTTATAAATTTATACATATTGTTAAAATCTAAAAAGGTTAATTATCTACATTTCTATTGGCTGTTGGGCAAAAAGGCAAGAAGAAAATTCAAATTTTCTCACAAAAATATTAAAATCTGTGAATGAGCCACGACAATAAGATAAGACTAGGCATAATCTAAACAAGTGGACAGCATGTCACAAGTCATGTGAACGAGCTGTTGTAGATTTTGTAAATTTTATGCAAAGTATGGACACACAGATAAGGCATGTGGATGTTTTTCAAGCAGAGGTCAAGGCATTATTGTTTTACTGACCGAACGGTATGAAATTGTGAATATTGTGGACAAGTGGGTATATTGATAAATTAAACAATCAACAATCCAACTTCACTTTATGCAACACACTATAACCATGTCACATTTTATTTTTAAAATAAACATTTTATTCGTTCGTCAATATAACACGCCTAAATATCTCAATCCATAGAGCTTAAATTTTAATATTTATATTCTAAAAGTATTATATATTTTTGAAAAAAAAATAGTTATAATAAAATATTTATTATTATTATTATATAATTGACATAATAATGTTTATATTATTATAGAGGATATAATTGGTAGAATAAGATACTGATAAGTAGGAGATATTTTCCACAGCAAGTCAAATTGTGATATTGATATCGGGATTCAACTATGTAATTTTTTTAGTCAAACTCATTGATCCATGATTCATGAGTCATGAATCATGGGTCAATGAGTTTGACTCAAAAAACTATAAAAATAAAACTAATTGTTGAATTTAATAAAATTGATATTTAAATAAAAATAAAAAATCTAAGTAATTTATTAGACAATATTAAAATCAATTATTAGTTTAAAGTAAACTTATTTTTTATTATTAATTATTTTAAACTGTTATTTGTTATTAATATTTGAATTTATACATTTTCACTTTGCATTTAGTTAGTTATTTAAATTAATATTTTAAACTTCAAAAGTTTTTCATATTTTTTTTTAAAGTTTAAATATTTTACTTCAAATCCAATTACTATATTCTATTGTGTCACTTGAATTTTATGTTCAATATACAATTAAGATATTTAGTTTCTATGGTTTTCTTTTAGTGCCAAAATATTGCCTTAAATGGAGCAATTATTTTTGCTTGAACACTCCACAAATATATCTTTCTTGAATATCGTGTTATAATTAATACATATTTACAGATCAATTTATGCCTACATTGTAAATTTACAATGTCTTCTTCAAAATCAATATGTTTTGCATCTATTCAACACTTTCATACTTGTACATCTTTCACACAATAAGCAAACTAAAATCCTTTCTCCATATTTACATGCAAATTTAAACTTAAAACCAATACATGCCCCATTCAATATAACTATTTGACTTCCATAAATTGAGAGTGACAAATTTGTTCACTCTGCCTTAACCACATTCTCATTTCACCATATGTTACCCTCAAAACCATTACACTTTAGACAAGGACTTTGACGCTTGTCCTTTGTTTATTATCCGTACTAACCTATCTGCCCTAATTTGGATACTATGACCTATGAATTCCTTCTGGTCATTCCTACTCCCCTTTGATGACTCGTTATATCTTGGAAAGGCTAAGAGACACATCTCTTGTCTTGTATCCCTGTCTCCTACGGTTGCACCACTTCAGATTGCTCGATTATTCATTGTTCGTGAGATCGCATGAATGCTATTCCTTTTATTAGTCCCGATCTTAATGTCAACTACTCACTTTCGTCCCAAAATATAATATATTGTCTTGCTAAGAAATATTATTGTATCTCTTCTTAGCGTGGGAGGAGTTAATAGTGATGTTTTTGTTATTCGGACGGTATCTTGATACTTGTCTTAAAGCTTTCAATACTTGGTACTCTTTATGGCCAACGTAAATCCTATTACCGTATTCCCTGTGTTTTGAAAGGTTTTCCTTCTCATATACTCTTTACACTTCATCTTGGCCCGTAATTATACCTAATCATTAACTAATTACAGATTTGAAAGGAATCGTGTGTTCTATTAATAATTGGTATTAATGATTGTTATTGTTGGCTCTTCACCAGCGATACTACTGTTTCCTGTAATTACCAGTTGCATATTATAAATCGATCTCTTCTGTGTGTTTGGCAATATCAGTTATCGAATGATTATCGACGAGAGTCATTGGGATTCATCGTATCCATATTATATGTTTATTATATTGTATTTTGATATGTATTATATTATTAATTAGGATATATTCCAGATTTATAGCATTGGTATGTAATTATGTTATATTATGATAATATTTGATTGATTTATATTATTTATTACTTATTTATTTATTTATTTATATAATATTATTATTTATTCAATAATATATTATTTTAAAAATATATTATTATGTTAAGATTGTTTTTGTTTATTAAATCTTATTTCTAAATGGGGATGATGTAATTAGGGTTTCAAATTGGGGATCTGACAACCCCCTCCCAAAATTGCTTGTCTTCAAGCAATGACAGTTTTTATATAAATCCTTCAATGTGAGTTAGCTTTTGTAGCGCAACTTGAGTATAGCTTGTCTCAATATCTCCAAATTCTCTTTAGGTTATCCTCATTCTAGATTAACTATAGTACGTAGAGCCACACATTGGGCATACACAATGAAACATGGATCATACAATTGAATGCATGAAGACATGAAGCATACACAAAGTAAACACAGAGTATACACCCAATATAACTTGGTTAGATTCCTTGAATAAACCCTACAATTTACAATTTGTAATAAGCTAGGGTTGGGAAATGATTTACAAATATTTATTTAACCACTATGCTCTTGACTATAAATCTTGCAACAAAGGGAACACAAGTTAACATATAAATTATAAAATGAGTGTACTATTATCATTCTTAAACAAATTAATTTGTAGAGATCAAGTTATAATAAGGTTGTCCAAGCCAATCCCATACTAAGACTAAGAGTGAAACTTTGGCCCCAATGGCAGGACTTAGACATCCACGTGAGGTGGTCTACCTAGTAGGATGCTTGTCTTGCTTCCTTACCCATGCCTCATCTCTCATAGTTAATTAGCTCAACATGGTAGTGTTGATGTGAGTTTTGTTTCACTACAACATGCATGATATAACACTTAATGTTTCAGAATGAAACACCAAATATCAAATCCTCTCTTGAATAAAGACACTTCTTACGCTAAGTCTGCAATGAAAGATCATAAGGTGACTTCAAGGTTCCTTCAAATGATGGATACTCACCCAGTGATATTAATGTGATTTGTTGGTATCACGAGGGGACTTATGTTGTTCACCAATAGTTGTCAACTTAACTTCGATTGATATAGCTTCACAATGTGCAATGAAAATATACTTTTGACTTGGACCGACTTACAAAATGCAATTAATCTTGAACTTGTGAATCTAGACTATTTCTACTTTTACCTCTACCTAAGGATGCAAGAAAGAGTGAATACCCTTGGACTCTACTAGATGTAGTCTTGTCATCAACTCTACTCACCTAGTGCAAACTTCTAAGGTGTGCTCAAAGTGATTTTCAAATCAATACCATTTCCTTAATCCCATCTATGGATGCAAATCAAAGATCAAGTATAGATTGAAGTTAAGTTCATTCAAATGTAGATGAATTCGACCACGCAAGGCAAGACTCACAATCAGTAGGCAACTAGTGGTTTGGACTATGATAGAGTCAAGAAAGGATGCATTCACAATTACTCTTATCCAACTAAATTACTCAAAGAAAATTATACTTAACAACTTGAAATCAAATCTATTCTAAGTGAGGAAATATAGAAACCATGCAATACTCCAAAGCAACACAAGTAATCCACCATGAAGATAGACAATGAATCAACCATAACTTTGATATCATTATGATAACAATTTATACAAGTCTCCTCTCCTACTCTACCTCTAATCTATTGAGTCACAAATGAGAAGGCCTTGGCCTTTTATAGTTGTTCAATTACAATGAGGGACCAAGATCAATTTGAGATCAAGGGCCAAGATTCACCCATTAGAAACCCTAATTAGGGTTTCCACCACTATCATCCAATTATATGAAGGCACCACCCCATGGGCCAATAGGAAAATTACAATGATTTTGAGAACCAATGAGAAAATAGATTAGGCAGAGGCACTAGATGCCTTCCACATGTATTTTTGGCATAATATGATTGAATGTTCTTGAACACATGTAATTGGAGCCTTCTGATTGGTTGAAGATAAGTGGGAACCACCTCATTATCCTTATCTCATAGACTTGATTAATTATTTGGTGATGAAAAAGTATCTCTTGATTCTCAACATTATCAAGTCTTCAAATGCGATGATATATTCCCAAATTGCTTCATCCTCACAAAGTTTTCGCCCTTGCTCTTGGAATTTTTTCATTGTCATGATTTGAACTGGATTGTACTTGCAAACTTTATGTTTCTTTCAATTCCTTGACCTCGATCCTCTTGAAGAGATGAAGCCTTCATGCACTTGGATCTTTCAAAGTGAACTTGGATTTCTGAAGGAAATTCAAGTTAGTGATGATTTCTTTCACTTGTAGATTTATCCTTTTTCTTTCATAACTTGTTCTTTGAATTCCTCTTTGACAATCTAAGCTTGAACCACCTCATTTGAAGTTTTGAGCCTAATCTTGTATCATAACTCATTGCATTACCATTGGAGACATGGTATAAATCTCAAGATCTTGGGATTTTTCAATCTCAAGTTTGGAGAATTTATGCCTTAGAATGTAGATTTTGTCTTGAAACCTCAATGAAGTCGCATGGAATAGCAAGGTTGTGGCGCATTTTTAGTGTTTTGGAGATTAGAAATCTTGGCATTGGGCAAATTCCCCCCAATGTTAGGATCGAACTTGATCATTTTCATGAACTTTAAACTCCCATTTTCCTCTTTCAATTATTACTTCATGTCCACCAAGGGTGATTCTTATTTTGTTTCTACATTTGAAGCTGGTAAAATCTCATTTTTCAGTCTAGTTTCACTTCATTTTTTCTCAAAACAAATTGACCTTTCCTTCAAATATTTTTGAACTTTCCCCTCAAACATCATTTTTCATCTTTTTGATCAACTTGGAGTAGATAACTTCCATCAAAACACCATTATAGCTGGGCAGAATTTTTGGATTCTTGGGGTTTTTCAAGGGCATAAATCCCAAGTTCTTGAGATTTCCAACCCTCAACCTTGCATGTTTATTTTCCAACCTAATTTTTTGATGGGTTTCCACTTTCTCATCCACAATTTCATCATTCCTATTAACTTGGAGTTAAGATCTCAGCTTGGGCGACCTTTATGCTTGGGCGGAGATTTTGAAAAGCCGAGATTTTGTAAGGGCAAAAATCCTAAGATCTTGAGATCTTTGACCTTGTTTTGCATGTTGAAATTCCCAACTTTTTTACTTCAATTTCTTCAGCTTGGAGGGAGAAATGATTTATATAAAATATAACATTTAAGTATAAGTAATAAGTTATATTTTATATAAATACTATCAAGATGTTTGAGAGTGGTTTCCAGTTTATATGAGTTATAATAAATATTTTAGAGTTTGGGAGTTTCTAAAAAATTCCAATCTTGGAGCCAAATTTTAGGAATTAGTGTGCCTCCATCAGTGTTATCTTCCACAATCTTTCCTAACTTTCTAAGATTAAATTGAAATTAGAACAAGGGTTTACAAAATATTTTAACTCATTTCATCACAAATCCATTGATTTCAACTTCACCTCCTTGAGTGACTCTCGCTCATATCCCTGACTAGCTTGACTACCCAACAAGCCAAAGTTCCTAAAACTCATCTCTTAGACCTGGAGGCTTAAAAATTGCTACCAACTAAGACCACCTAAGACCACTACTCCTACTGTTAAGAAAAAAGAGGGGTTCCCCATTTTCAATGGGGTGATGGTCACTAATACATTTGGGTCATATTTATGATGACTCTTCATCAGAATTCAGATAACAATATGTCAAAATTCTAACAAACATCAAGGAGAATCCTCCTCACAATTTTTTTGTTAGAACTTATGACGATGAAGTACACATCAAATTTCTGACAAAACCATGTCGAAAATATATTCGTAACACAGGGCAATTTTTTGGCGAAGGCTCGTCGGAAGTCCGACTACTGTCTCATCGGTTCTCTTTTGTCATTTGTCAGAATTCTAACATGAACGACGACAACTATGTTGCCATACCTACGACATTTTTGTCAGATTTATGATGACTCTTTGTCAGAATTCAAACAACAATACATCACAAGTATTCCTGGCAGAATTCAAACACATGGCAGTTTTCCAACAAAGGCTCGTCGGAAGTCTGACTACCTTGTCGTCAGCTCTCTTCTGTTGTTCATCATAATTTTGATGAGAATATCGATGACTATGCTTCCATACCTGCGACATTTGTATTGTCACAGGTATGGAAACTGAAGTCCTTTGGTCACTTCCTGATCGACATAGGTACTATTGACAATTCTATAGGGTGTTAGGATAGCTCTTTTTGTGTTCTAGCGATGGACATAGCTACACTGATAGGCCCTTCGGTATAACCTTTCCCAATGCATACATTTTCTATCGGCCTTAGTCTCCCCGATCAATATTCTCTTTGCAACCTTGATCACTTCTATCACCATATGTGTCCTCGATGAGTTCATCGAGTGTCAAAAAAATGCAAAATTGCTCAATCCAATTTTCTTAGCTATACCGATGACCACCATCGACACAACCTTTATCGATAAGCTACCCTTTTGTTTGTCTTTATCGGGGTAGGTCTTTCTGATAGCCTCATCAACTATCGGTAAGATAAAAATTATCCTTTTTTGCTAGTGTATGTTTTGTCGATGGGCCTTATCGATATATGTTATATCGACCTGTCATGATTCTTACACCTTTTTGCTATGACCAATTTAACTTTTTTCGATGTTGCTAGTGATTGTTCGACATGAGTTATCTTGATAAACTGGCATTGGTATAATTGTCATCATCGATATAGTGCTTCAATAGGTTGACCAACCCCTGATGAAATATTCGGTATCACCTATGCCGATTGAAAATAAACATGAAGTTTTTGGAGAAGGAAGAAGGCATTTATGCCGATGGTGCTAAGAGAATTCATGTGTGGGTGGAACCTACACAGATGAAAAGTTGTCAAATTAGTTCAGTTTTCAAAAATTCAAATGAAAGAATGTTATTAATGTTCAAATGAGATGAAGCAATACATCACACGAGGAAAATTCATTGGAAATGCCCTTGCAGATTTTGAAGATTTGGTACATTCTGCCTATTTTATAAGCAACCGAATGTTTAGCAGTTTTACAAGAAGTATGAGTAGATTAACGGTGTCATCTGGTTGCTAAGATGAGACTTCCAGTAATCGTTGGCCTTGAAAATGAAGAACCAAGACTTGTCCAATAGCCTAATTTGAATGACGTAGAAGAAGATCAATTGGATATTGTTACCAGCCTCCTCAAGTTCGCTTGGGATCTGAGGACAAGTTATGTTGCATACCAGAGTGATGTGCTAGAGTTAAAAGTGGAGTAGGACAAAGCTAAACTATGTGAGATTTTTTGAGATGTACAAGAGAACAACAGAGGGTGGGTTCCAGTTGACTTCCAGGACAAGCTACTGGAGTTAATTGGTCTGATTTCAATTAAAGGTGTCCCTTTTGTCCCATGAGGTCATTTTATTTTATTTTTTTGTTTGTAATTAGGTATCCAGGATTATCATTTTGAAAAACTATTTTGTAATGGTCTGAAGCTAATGTTGCACCCTTTCATTGTTTATAAGAAGGGGTACCAAGATCGAAACAAAAAGAAGAAGAAAAGGGACATCCATCATAATATTTTTTACAGTACACAATTGATGTTTTCTTCAAACAATATGTCCAACTGTATGCAATCATATTCTCAGGCTTAATACAAATCAGGAGTTATTTTTTCAAAGGTGTGATTTTGTTGTCTTTATTGATTAGTTCCTTATGATATATGTTTCATAAAAATAGATGTCAAATGTGCAGTCTTATGGAATAGTATTTTGAATATGTTATAGTTGGATCACCAGGATAAAGATTTGTTATCAAATTTATTATGTCTTGTTGGCCTTTCTGCAAAAAGTTAAAATCAATAAGACTAACTACAATATAAATTCAAATTATTGAACATATAGAAGCCATTTGGTTGATAGTTTAAAAATGTCTCATAAGGTTATATGTATAATCATAAAGATACAACTTCATTACCTGAGAAGGAGAAGACACTAGTATGTTGCTAATCTTTGGAATTTGGTTTGCATTTGCCTTTATAAAGAATTCATCTAAATATTCATTCTTTTACAAGTAATACATTATTTTAAAACAGTCTTTCAAAAGAATTTTGTTGAAGCGTTCTTCCAGTGTTCAAATATTCAATTATTCTTATGTTCACGATTTGGTCTATCTCAAGAATTCACTTGCCATCTTGAGGGATCACTTAAGTTTCATATACATTTCTATCTATTGTCATCTTTGATGGCAACGTCTAAACAACAAATTTAAACATATATCTTACCAAGGAGAAAACTTAGAATTTTTTTCAAACTTGCTTTATATATTTTACATTTTAGTTTGTTGGATAGCCACTGCCATCTTTGGAAACATACACATAAAAGGAGCAACATGGTCAATCAAAAAAAATGTGCAAAGTTAAGTAATGTTTTTAGATTAACACATAGGGATGAACCAATAGATTTAAGTTTCATATTCTTCCCTCATCCTATGAAAACCTTCATAGATTAAATTCATGGGTTTTTAAATGATTTATCAGTATCCTATGAATTGAAAGGTTAATGGAGTGATCTCTAGTGATGTGGGTTTTTTTGCTCAGTGGAACCGTTGGAAGAAAAATAACGAGGCAATCAATTAGTGAAATTTGACAAAATTTATTCATTCAAAAAACTTAAATCAAAGATTACATACCTTGTGAAAGGGGCCAACCCTGTATTCTCTAGTGTATGACTTGAAATTCTCCATGACCATTTCTTTGATGAAAAGCCTCTCTCTCGGCTAGTTCGAAGCATCACTGTTGGTCCCATTGTAATCTATTTTGGTTGAATTAATAGAAGATCTTATAGCATTTTTATTATTGTTGGTACTTTGGCTGCAAATACTCCTTATAGCTCTTGAACAGACTCTTAAATATGGATCTGGCACTGCATATGCTCAAACAAAAGAAGAAAACATTGTTCTTAAAAAATTGAATCAAGCGAAACAACTAGGCACTCTACTACTACTTAATCCAAACTTTGAACCGTTCCTTCCACCTTCGCTAGAGGCCTAAAGAAACTAGAGTAAATGTTGTCAGGAATTTGGCCTTTTGAGAAGGAAAATGCAATGAAGACTTTCAAATCAAAGGGAAACAAATTTTTAAAAATATTAATACAGGTTCGGGAAGACACATACAGATGGAGAAGGCATTGAGGATGTACATCGAAAAAAGTTAAAATGATTGTAGCAAAAAAGTATAATAAGTGTGACATGTCAGTATAACATATACCAATAAGGCCCATCAATGAAACATACACTAGCGGCATAAGATAAATCTTGTCTTTCCAATAGATGATGAGGCTATTGGAAAGACCTACCCTGATAAAGAAAAACAAAAGGGTAGCTTATAGGTAAAGATTGTGTTGATGGTGGTCATTGGTATAGCTAAGCAAATCATAATGAGCGATTTTGCATTTTTTCAACACCCGATGAACTCTTTGGGGACACATATGGTGATAGAATTGATCGAGGCTACTAAGAGCATATTGATTAGGGAGACTAAAGCCGATAGAAAATGTATGCATCGGGAAAGGTTATATCGAAGGGCCTATTGGTGTAGCTATGTCCATTGATAGAACACAAAAAGATCCATCCCGACACCTGATAGAAATGTCAACAGTACCTATGTCAATCAGGAAGTGACCTAAGGACTTCGAAGAAGCAAATAAAATAGTTATGCCAATGGCACCAAATATTATGTGTAACAAAGAAACCTATGCCGATGAAGAGTCATTGTCATATTAGCTCAAAAATAAAAAAAATGAAGCAAGTGAATTTTGTTAAATGCTTGCATCAAGTAAATCCAAGGATTCACACAAGTCAAATTTATGAAGAATTGATCATTGCAGACTGACTAATTTATACACTCAACATATAATTCAGGGTATCCGACACAAAATTTCACAAAGGAAAAGCGAATTTACATTACAGAAGAGTAATTTGTAGGGATTACACTCGCAAAACTAGAGGAATCCAGTTCTTCAGGAAAAAGGAAACCAGTGAAGAGTACGAAATCCAAAGCGAAGAAAACTAAAATAGAAGAGAACATTTTTGTTAAAAGACTGAACCTGGATATGATCAATCAAATGTAGGCTCTTGAACCGAAGTCGAGGAGATCGAAGCAACATTTTCCAAAAAGAGATCAACTAGAAGATAAGTATAAAGATGTTGGAGATGTATGGACTAGGGTTAGAGGTTATGATCTTTTTCTCTTTCATTATTTGAGAAGAAACAAGGAGATGTCACTATGCAATCCATGGATGACCAATTTGGGTGTTAATTGTCCCAAATATCTTTGTGAATTTGAAAGTACTAGAGATTTTGGTGAGAAATTATGTTCCAACAGAAAGATGTATTAAAGACCCAAATGGAGGTATTTTCATTCGGTTCTCCATAGATACTCTAAATGAGGTGTTCAATTTAGACCCTAGTTGCAACTTTCCCTTGCCTTTTTGTGGAATTGGAAGATGAGAAATTTGGATTCTTTGTCTTCAATGGGGTAGTAGTGTCTCGGTTGGCAGCTTGATTTGAGGACTCTCCCTTCTTGGTAGTTATCTTTTCAGTGAACCCAAGTCCAGTTGTATCTCTCAGTTGTATCTGACCTCTAAGTTTCTCATCCAACATCCTTAATGTTTCTTCATTCTGTTTCAGTACTTCATTTGCTTCCTTTTCCGATTTCAGTTCCCTTGTCAATCTTTCAACCTTAGACCTTAGTTCTTGAGTCTCGGATTCCTTCTTGGCTATCTCATGATTTGCATTTAGCAGTTGGTTGGTCATAGCATAATGTGTTTGTGTCATTCTCATGATCTCATCATCCTTTTTAGTTAGTCTTGCCTCAACTTGCCTCTTGTCTTCTTCTGCCATTCATTTTGCATCTTCAATTGATCTCTTTGATTCAAGTAGTTCACCCATTCTAATACCTTGTGCCTCTTGATCTTTCTTTATCGGGTTCATCTTATTAGTGAGTGCTTTATTTTTTTCCATTAGGTCTGCAATAGTTGTTTCAGATTCATCAGTCAAACTCCCTTTAGATGATGTCTCAAGTATCTCAACATGTTCTTGTGTGGATTTCAACTCATCAGATAAATGCTTTCTCACCCTCAATGACTTTTCCAATTTCCTTTTTAGATCATCAATTAGCTCATGTGCATTTTCCAATTCAAACTCAAGATTATCAATCTACTTAGCTTGCTTGTAACTTTCCATTGCTATGATCTTTTCACCCTCCAGTGGTTAAACCCTTATCTCAAGAGTCCAAGCTCTGATACCAATCGTTGGATTTATAATGGAAAGTTAAGTACTGAGAGGGTAGGGGTGAATCAGTACTCCAAAAACTTGTATCTACATTTTGTTAACTTGATTTTTATTGCTATCATATATTTTGATCATTTACCAAATTGTAAACTTTGCATGTAACACCATAAAACATAGAAATCAAAACAAGAAAACATAATTCATAACTCATAACTCAATGATTTTTGGTCTCATAGAAATCCTTGGTCAGAGGGAAAAACTATGGTGGGGATGGTACCTACAATCCTTCACTATTGTAGTAAAAAGGGTGCTCGATTAGAGCTACAATGTTATCTACTTTTGATAGCTTACCCTATTAGGAGTACAAAAATACTTACACAGTCTACCCTGCTAAAGGATTTTACAATCTCTAATCTAAGAGATGTACCATGTTAAAGGATTTACAAAATAAGACCTATTAGGGCCTACCCAATAGTAGAATTTTACAATTTTGAATACAATATAAATCAGTACTAAATTTATTTGTAATAATGCATCAACAAATGTTGTTCAGACTCACTGTGCTCAATAACATCTTTACCCCATTTTGTACTTTACTTCCTTTCAATCAAAACTCAGCTTCAGTACTTGGTAACCTCAAATCCGATTAACCTTCTCAATTCTCTAACTTCTCTGTACTCGATAACCTTAATCAAATTCACATCACCATCACATCAATTTCGTATCCTTATCTAACTTCTCATCATCTGCATCATTCATTGATCTTCACAAACTGTTCTTTATATACTTGACTTAGAAGTGGTGGAAACCTTCTAGATTCTTCTCCTTAAACAGTGGTAGCTTCAGTTTCATTTACAATGTATATATATTTCTTTTATTTTCCATTGGTGGATCTACCTCATAATCATGTGCAATCATATTTTTACATTTCCAATGTTTTACCAAATGATCTCTCCTTGAAATCAGTAAAATGTTTTTGCTCGGTGTCCAAGTTCAATGCTTTTCCACGATCTGTTATGTCAGCCTATATTACTCGGTAACACATTTTTTCTTTCTCAGTAACATGTGCTCTCGGCTCAGTAGCTATCATGCACTACTCGGTTCCTATCTTTCTCTACTCAGTGCCTATCATTCATTTTCCTTTACCAAAATTATCTCTTCCTTTACCAACTTCTATGTTTGTTTCACAGATTAAGTTCTATGACTCCTTTCATTGACTATCTTTGACTATCTAATATGGATTTGAAAAAACTAATAGTTTGACAAAATAACTCTTTAGGATTATCACAGTGCTCATGGAAAATGAAATGTTTGAACATTTCAGCAGGGAATTCACTCGATTGAGAGAGATAGCTAAGAATATCAAATAGGATATCTCCATACTATTGCATCATTGGTATCACAAAGGTTGGTTGAAAATGAGATAACTGTAAGCAATCTGAAGAGTAAGTTGGATGAGTCCTTTAGATTGGATTTCTTCACTAGGGATGACTTAGAGAATTTCTCCACTTTCTAAAATGACATGCATACAACTCAAGATTTTTTACCAGAATGGGAGAATAGCTTGAGAAAATCTGAACAAGCTATGGTTTCTTTGGAATTCAAACAGGAATCAACACAAGTGTCAGCGTGGATGAACTAGAAGCAGTTTTGGGAATATTCCAAGTGTTCCAAGAAAAAAGTCAAAGTTAGGTTATTCTAGGAAGCATATGCATTTATTACCCACTAAGATAGTGGATTCCTTTTGATTGGTCAAAGTTGACCCTTGCATTAATGTAGATTCCTAATCCTAATTAGGGTTGAGGTGGAAAAATATGGTTCATCAATTATTGTTTCAATCTAGGTCACATGTTGTATTCGACAACCTATATAAAGGCCTCACTTCTCATTTGTAAGGGAGAAAATTTTGAGATTGTTGCTAAGGGATATTGAGACAATAAAATTTTCATTGAAATTTGGTGATTATTTTATGTCTTGAAGCTTGCTTGGTTTCATAATTCCCTCATTTAGATTAGATTTTTAGATAAAGTATTGTGGTTACAATGGAAAATACGATCATGGTGTTTTGATGAATTCTTTTTTGTTCATACTTTTGACGATATATTGATTGTAAGTCATTGTACAAACTTAGCCTGAACCCCACATATGTGTATGCTTAATTGAAGTCATTCATGGGTATTGTTCATTATGATGGTGTTCATGGTGGTATGAAAATCATTTTCACTAACCCTTGAAGATTGCACTAGTTCACACGTAGTTGTAGTTCAACATGGAAAAGTGGAGCTTGGTTATTTACGAATTTGTCCATCAAAGTAATATCTATTGATGTCATTACCCTTAGGAGTAGTGTGGAATTTCTGAACCCTTTCCCCTTTTCTTTATTTATATTTGTGAAAACCCAAAAAAGTACTTCATAGAAAATATCTTTTGATAGCTCCTGCATCCAATGTGATCTAAAATCACTTTCAAGTTTTTAAACATAAGGCCCCTTGAAATAATCAACAAATCACATCAACCATGGAGCTTATCCACATCCAAGGCCTAACATGAGAGGAACCTTGGAGTCTGTTGTGTGATCTTCAACAATCTTAGCACGCAAACAAATTTTATCAAGAGAGGATATATGATACTTTGGTATTTTGTTCTACTATTTGGTGAGTCATAAAATGCACATCAACAGAAATTGGCACTAGAAGGAGGGCATAATTAAAATTCATTCCAAAAACAACTTAGAGAATCAAAGCATTGGTTGTAGACAAACCCTCTTTCTTCGTGCCATCAATAGAAACTGGTGCTAGAAGGAGGCCATGATTGAAATTCATTCCAAAAACAACTTAGAAAATCAAAGCATTAGTTGTAGACAAACCCTCCATCGTTACGCCATCAACAGAAATTGGCACTAGGAGGGCATCAAAACGCATGTATTAAAATTTCTACATCATGAATCAAGATGGTTCTACCACATAGAGAAATTGTACCAGTCTTACAACATAATCTTGAATTTGGAGATGACCAGGAAGATATCATCAGAGGATTGAACTCTCTCACCTAGAAAGTTAAGAGAAGTCGAGCTAAGTATATGTGACTGAGCTTTGTGTTAGAAGAAGAAGAAGAAGAAGAAGAAGAAGAAGAAGAAGAGAAGGCTCAAAGGATTGAAGCGACTATTCAAAGATCATTGATTGTTCAAAGGAATCAACAACCTCCAACACTTGTAAGAATAAATTAAAGAAGATTTCACATATTGGAATGCATTAATTCATTCTTGCCTGAGGTACACCAAAGAATCTTGAGATCCACTCTGGGAGAAAAATAACTATAAGAGCTAATTTTTTATCTGAAGCCTAGGTGAGGAAAGAAAGAAGCATCTACAAGTTCGAATTCACCAAGTGTATCTAATCTCACAATACTATTTCAAACTCCACCACAACAGAGTCAAGCACAAGGGACCGCTCACACGCAACAAGGATCAACTCAAGGAGTTCAACAAGGAGATACGCAAATTCAACAAGTAATAGCACAAATACCTATACAAGTAGATGCACTTGTGGTTGTTCAACAACATGTTCCAACAATGGCACAGTAATGGCAACCACATAATGTATTACCTCTCGCAACATTTTTTTCTTACAATAATATGCGAAAGAACCTTGAGCATTTTTGCTCCAAGTTCTTTGTAAATGATGTCAACCGCACTGTTGATGACCACAAAAATATTTTCAAAGATGCTCTATAGAATAGAAATATTCAAGATGAGGATGTTGCATGCTGGTTGTTCCCTTATTTTCTGGGAGAAGAAGCATTTTACAGGTATATCAATTTACCTGTGAATTCAATCGAGACATGGAAAGAACTAAAGGATGCATTCCTAGGGAAGTTTAGATTGTCTATTACCCCTTTTGAATTGTATAGGCAATTCATTGAGATAAGGAGACAAGAATGTGAACCAATCAACGCTTTTTATAACATATTCCATAGGGCTTATTCACAGTTATGTGATCCTTTCCACATAAAAGATGATGTTGCGAGACCTATTTACTATGCAACCTTGGATTGTTTCACTTCCATGTTCATTCAGAAGACTCATCTGGATCCTACTAGTTTGATTCAAGCATATGTCATGGCTGAGAGAGTTAGTTTACAGTCACCAGGAACTCATGTTAGAGAACTTGGTTACTTTTTGAATCCTAACACATTGAATAAAGGAATGTTGAGCTATGGTCCCACTTTCAATCTTGTTCTTTCTCCTTCCAATCAGCTAGTGCCACATTCGAGAGATCCTATATCTTAGACAATGCTTGCGCAATTTGTGTATCTTCAAAATATGACAACTTCGACAAGGAATCAAGAAGAAACTAGAGATGAGATGAAGGATTTGATTTAACAAGTAAAGAATTTGTCCACAAAGGTTACTTACCTCAGGAATTAAAATAATCAGTTGCACCAAGGAAACAACCGAGGATATCAAGAAAATCCTCCTATGCATCATGAGAATCATCAAGGACACAATTAATGATATCAGGATAATAATCAAGGATATCGGAACAATAATCAAGGTTATCAAGAAAATAATTCTAGGTATCGCAACAATTATCAAGGTTACTAGAAGAGATTGTGGAACACAAATCCCAATAATGGTGGTGTATCCTCATCATTGGATAATCCAATGACTTCCAAAATTTGACCATCTGATAAAGTTTTCTTAGCAGAAGCAACATTGTCCGGCTAGTGTAGATTGCATGAAACAAATCAACATTTTGAGTTACAATGTCAAGAATTTTAGAGGGTTGTTAATATTTTCAAAGGAGAAATAAGAAACACTATTGCACCTAAAAATCCTCCATCTTCGGGCTATGAGCTAGTACATGCACCCAAATACAACCAAGAGCTGGTCTTTGATGATTTTAATTTTCCTCCTCATGAACCTCAAGATTATATGCTAGTGCCAACCAGTAAGAAATTTCCACCTGTGTCAACAAATGGTCTCATGGAGGCGCCATGATATCAAGTTCCACTAGAGAATCAACATCCACATGTTTCTCCAAATGAACCACTTTATAGGGATGGGTTTGTTTTCCCTTCGCTCTACACCAGTGTCCTAGTGGAAGGAATAAGTGAAGTTCAATCTTTTCAATAGGCTTCTGGTAATCCCCCTCTAAAGACTTAACAGAGGACTTACAGAAATTATGAGCCATTGAGAACGTCAACTCCTCCAAAAAATTTTACAACTCCTTTGCATCCCAATGCAAGAAATAGTCTAGGCCCTTTGAGATACTTGCCTGGGTACCAAAAACCTAGTAATTCACAAGGAGAAAGAGGACAATCTTCTGTAACAAATGCTCCACAAAATGAGAAGGGGCGACCTAATACACAATCTACTATACAACAAGGAGAACAAAGGTAAAAATAAAATGTAGAACAAAGATACAAAGAAAATCCTCCTAGCAAGGAATTCAAGAGGTTGATCTCTTATGTCTTAGAGGAATTCAAGAAGATCAAAGTGAGTTTACCGTTATATGAATTGATGAGAATTATAGAAATTAGAGACATATTGTTGGGAATTCTAAATGATGCTCCTCCAAAAATTATTTCCCAAGATGCATCACATTCGCCTAGAAGTTCCCCCAACAATCCTCAGCCTAGCTTTGCACGGAATATCAATATTGTTGAATATGTGCAGAAAAATGTACTTAATGCCTCACAACGTCCAAATTTTATTTGAATGGTGCAAAACTCTCCCAATGATCAAATGATTACAACTAATGGAGACATGCCACAAAATGATCTTATAACTAAAGGAGGAGAAATAGTTGGAGATCTCACTACTCTCATAGAACAAACAACAAGCACTATTCAAAATGGAAACAACACTTTGCAGAATATAAACAATGAAGAATTCAATCCAAGGGTGCAAAAGCATGTAGTTTTCTATCAAGGGAAGGAGGAACCTGCCCCTTTTCTCATGTCAGTGAGAATTTTTGGAAAAATGTTGCGCAATTGCTTAATTGACTCTAGGGCGTCTAGTAATGTAATGCATTTGGACATATGTAGAAAGTTGGGATTAGTCCCACTGCAAACAGATAATAAGGTGACACAGATGGAAAAAATTGAGGTCCCAGTAGTAGGAGAATTGAACAATATTCATATGCAACTGGCTTCAGATCCACGATTTCAGAGTTGCATTGACATATTAGTCATGGATATTCCGGAAGGATATGATATTCTCTTGAGTAGAGATTGGGCGAGAAAATTGAATGGATATATAGCCACCAACTTCTCACATATGTGGTTTCCATAGAAAGGAATCCATAATCAAATAAGAATAGAGAGAACTCCTAGGCTTCAATTTTTAATAACTGAATACAGAGAAGACAACAAAATCCTTTTCATGGAGACAAGTTTTAGATCGCATGTTCCCAAAATAGGAGAAATTTTAATGTTACAAGGTTACAATTAGGGAGGATGTCCAGATGTGGTACCCAAGTTCATTAAGGCACCGATTGATAATGATTAAGTTCCAACTCTAAAAGAAGGAATGTTTGAGAATTTTAGAAATTTTATCTTGAAAAGTGTTAAGCAAGAAGTCAAGTTGGGAAAATATGCATGCATTCAGAATTTGTTGTTACTCAATCGGTGCAAAATACATAATGCCTTTCACTCAAAAATGTCATGCGCAATGTGCAAAGCTAAAATTGCACAAGTATCAAAAATGGTTCCGCAAGTACCAATAGCAAGGAATGTTGAAGGAATTTTAAACATTAAAAATCCATTACAAGTGGCAGTTCAAGAGCCACGACATAGAGAAGTCAAGCAAGTTGAAAAGCAGGATTTTCAAGAAGAAAGTAAGAGAGAAATTGAGGAATCAAGAGTTGAATCTTCCAACGCACAAACATTTAATCAAGCATTGACACTATCATTTGATGGATCCAAGTCGAAGAAAGGTAGTGGACCTAGTATTGAATTGATCAGTTCAACTAGAGAAACCTATTTGGCAGCACACAAATTATAGTTTCCATGCACAAATAATGTTGTTGAATATGAATCATTAGTTATTGGATTGCTACTCGCTATCCAAAAGGGTGCCAAGATCTTGCATGTATGTGGAGATTCAGATATAGTGGTCAGACAAGTTTGGAAGAAGTATACATGTCATGACAAAAGGTTGGGTTGCTACCACAACATAGTTTTAGATTTGATTGAACTATTCGATGCTTTCAACATTAAAAGAATAAATTGAATGTGCAATTCAATCACAAATTCACTGGCTCAATCTACAAGTTATTTGGAACTATTAGCCCTAGATTGCATAAAAAAATTCATAGTGGAGCTAACTTTAGTGCCATCAGTTCATGATAACATAACAAACTTCCACATGTTTGAAGATGATAAACATATCCTTGATTTTCTGATAAGTTCGAGGGTCTTTGAAGCACAAGTAATTGATGAAAGAAACCAACAACAAGCACAGTTCGAGATTGCTAAGATAATAAATTTAAGGAAAAATACCATTCCCAAGGGAATGATTGAGCTAGAAAGGATTTTTGACTCAAACAGATTGTGTGCCCTCAAGTATTAGATGATTGAAGGAGGGGAATGTGAACAAGTGAATTTAGGAATAGAGGAGAATGTCAAGAATGTTTTTATTGGTAAAGTTTGTAATCCTTAGGAAAAAGAAGATATTTTGAAGCCTATGAGAGAATTCCCCAATTTGATTTCTTGGGGATATGAAGATTTGAAGACCTATGATACTTCCCTCATCACACACACAATTCCTCTCAAGCCAGGTAGTAAACCTTTTAGACAAAGGAAGAGACTGATAAATCCATTGTTCGAGCCATTGATACATCAAGAAGTGAAGAAGATACTTTTGGGAAGAGTAGTTTTTCTAGTTCGACACTCAACAAAGGTCGCCAACCTAGTTTATGTCCGAAAGTAGAACGGAGAAATATGATTGTGTGTGGATTTTTGCAATCTTAACAAATCTTCAGAGAAGGACAATTATCTCATGCCATTCCTGGATGAAGTAGTACAAGTTGGGAATGGATCTTAGATGAAATCATTTTTAGATGGTTATTCTGGATATAACCAGGTGATGGTAGAAGAAGAAGACAAATTGAAAACTTCTTTTATGACCAAGTGGGGCACGTTCTCTTACAGAAGAAAGCCTTTTGGTTTGATCAACATCGGAGCTACTTTTCAAAGGGCTATGGATTACACCTTCGAGGATCTAGTTGGAAAATGCATTATTATATATATGGATGATCTTACAGTGTTTTCTAGACACAAGAAATATCATATAAATGATTTAAGAAGAATGTTTTAGAGATGCAGAAGATATCGAATTTCACTGAATCTAAAGAAATGCATGTTGGTTGTCACTAAAGGAAAATCCCTTAGACCAGTAATTTCAGAACGTGGAATCTCAGTTGACCCTGAGTGCATTGAGGCTATTTCAAAATTAGGATTGTGAGCTAGTTAGAAAGAATAAAAATCATTCTTTGGTAAAATCAATTTCGTAAGAAAGTTCATAACTTGATTTGCCAAGATAGTCAAGCCACTGAATGATATATTGAAAAAAGGTGCAAAGATAGATTGGACACCTACAACAAGGGAATTTGAGGAAATCAAGAAAGCTATTGTGGATGCCCATGTTTTGGTTAGCCATATTACACTAAGCCATTCTATATCTATTCATTTGCTTCAGAGCACACCTATGTGACTATCCTCACTTAGAGGTTAGAAGAAAGAGATGAGCATCCTATTGTATTCATGAGTTCACCATTGAAGGATGAAGAGCTTAGATATCCAAATATTGAGAAACAAGCCTATGCTTTAGTAAAGGCAATAAAGAAGTTCATACATTATATCTTGAGAAGAAAGGTGTATGCAATAATTCCTAATGCGGCACTGAAGACTTTGTTAATGTAGAATGAGTTAGGAGAGAGGCAACGAAAATGGATGGCCATCATTCAGGAGTATGACATGGAAATACAACCTATGAAGCTAGTTCATGGACAGGCCTTGACACAAACAATCGCTAAAACTAGACCTAGATTAGTGCAACAAGTGTACGTTCTGGAAGAAGTATCTTCAAATGAATGGTACGATGACATTGTTTACCACTTGATAAATCATAAGTCCCATTCACATATGAACCTTATGCAGAAACATGCTTTAAGAATGAAGAGTCAATAGTTCATCTTCCAAGGAGCTATCTTATACAAGAAGAATCATGATGGAATTTATTTGAGATGTGTTGGAAAGGATTAAACAAAATAGATTATTGAACATTTTCACAGTAAGTATGGAAGCAATCTCGCTATCTCCCATCAAATTTCAAGGGTTGGATATTACTAGCCCACATTGTTCAAGGATGCATATGACCATGTGAAGACTTGTCA
This sequence comes from Chamaecyparis obtusa, assembly GCA_027943335.1. Taxonomy (NCBI): domain Eukaryota; kingdom Viridiplantae; phylum Streptophyta; class Pinopsida; order Cupressales; family Cupressaceae; genus Chamaecyparis; species Chamaecyparis obtusa. Next base: position 405,287 of record BSBK01004825.1, read on the forward strand.
CACATGTCAAGTAGTTGCGGTGCGTGAAATAAATCCTTCTACACCTTTGCAACCTGTGATTGAATTAAAGCCATTTGCAAAGTGGGGTGTCAATTTTATTGGTCCTATTAATATGTCATCTTTAGGACAACACAAGTACATCTTGAATGCTATAGATTATTGTACTCGGTGGTCAATAGCCCAAGCACTAAAAAATTGCACGACAGAAGTAGTTATCAAGTTTCTTGAAGAGAATATGATCACAAGGTTTGGATGTCCACATGCCTTGGTATGTGATAATGGCTCCGCATTCAAATCTCTAAAGTTTTCAAAGTGGGTGTTTGATTAAGGAATAACACTAAAATTTTCATCAAATTACTATCTACAAGGAAACAAGTTAGCAGAATCAACAAACAAGAACCTGTTGAGTGCAATCAAGAAGTTGTGGGACAAGAATTCGAAAGACTGGCATACACTGCTAAGATTTGCACTATGGGAAAATAGAATCAGAATTAAGAGCTCTACAGGGACGTCTCCCTATCATTTGGTTTATGGATAGGATTTAGTTTTTCACATTCAGTTGAGGATCTCGATATTGCAATTCATGTGTGAATACATGGAAGGAGAAGATAGAGTGCAAACATGTATGACTCCATTAATGTGCCTAGAAGAAAAAAGAGATCAAGCACTAGAAAATTTTGCAAAGCATCAAGGAGTGGTAAAGAGATGGTTTGACAGAATGGCCAGAGTTAAAGATTTTTAAATTTCAGGTTTAGTGCTCTGCTGGGATAAGGCTCATGAAAAGAAAGGTGACCATGACAAGTTTGATAATTTGTGGATTGGCCCTTATTAAATTTTTGAGATACTGGGAGATAATGCATTCAAGATAAAAACTCTAATAGGAAAGGAAGTCCCATTGCCAGTCAATGGACAATTCCTCAAACATTATTTCAACCCTTAGGTTTCCCTCCAGAAGCCCACTCTGTACATAGTTAGTCTAGGTTTTCTTATTTTGGTTTCCATTTTGTCTTGTGTTTTCTTTGTAGGCTAGTGGGGGATTTCTATTTTCTTCCCTTGTGGTTTCTTTCCTGTTGGTTTTCCCCTTCCCTCTATGGGATTTTTTTTTGCCCATAGTTTAAGGTTTTTTGATTTGTTTGTTTAGGGTTTGATTTGATTTCCCCTTAGTTTATTTACTTTGGTGGTTTTGGTTTTATTTCCCTTTTGTTCTTTGTTTCAGTTTCAGTTTTGGTTTTGCCAAGTGGCCTGAAGGTTTGGGTGTTCTCATTTGCGAGAGGGCATTGTGTGATTTCTAACTTCATCTAAAAACTTTGATAGGTTATATGTTGGTCTCATTTCCTAGGTAACTATTTACAAATATCCTTATATGTCGAGGTTGTCTTTCTTATGTTTATCATTAGGTTAGAATGCAGAATCAACTCTGAAGGTTAATCATGTAATTATATGTCTCGACACTCGAACTTTGAGATTTCTATATTTTCACACCTAATCATTACTCTGAATCTATTTCAAATTCTTTGGGAGAAGTCATGGCTTGTGAAAATTTTCAAATCTTTCTTCAGAGTTATTGTAGTTTCCCTAACCCAAGTGAGCTACATTTCTCACAATCCAAATGAAAGGAATAAGATGCAATATCAAAAGAAAGAAATCTCGAAAAGAAAAGAAAAATGAAATGAAAAGATCAAATAATTGGCTTTTGGGGTACGCAAAAATCTCTATAGGTGTTCGAAAGAATAATCCGTCGAAAGTAGAGCAATCTCTGTGGGATTACAACAACAACTATGTTGGGGCTATGGATGATTGACTAGCAATGGGGAAATGTCTAGGATGCTTTTGGAGTCAAGAGGAATGTATAATTTTTCATGACTAATCTTGAGGCTTTTGAGCAGTCTTATCGAGCGGGAATTAATGCATTTGCACACACTTCAGCAATTTCAGATGGAATGTGTCTTGACCCAATATGTGATTATCCTCCCCTTTTGAGTATGCTTTCTCTCTTCATGATGGCATGAGATCAACTTGCCAAAGATTCTGAGTTTGGATTTATTTATATTTTTATCCTTGAAATATTTTTAGCATTTCACCTGTGGAGTTGCCAGATGTTGTGACCTAATCACACATCGCCCATTGAGCATGGGACCCCTTCCCCCCTTTTTTGGCTTTCTTGGCCTTTTTTTTGTGTTGTCTCAGTGGCTCTAGTTTCATTCTTCCAGGTTCCTCTTGTTCCAATTGAGAAGTGGCAAGTTTGGCTAAGTTTTGGGTCGATTTTTAATTTTGTATCTTTCAAGTACTTCCTAGTTTTCAAGCTTACAAGTTCAACTCTTTGGAGGAGAGCCAATGATTTTTCAAGGTCTTTATGAAGCCCCTCTTTCTTGTCATGACAAGTTACTAATGAACTAAAAAGGGGAATGGAGAATTCCTGAAAAGCATTTTGAAAAGGCATTAAATGCATCCAGAAAATGATAGAAGACATGAAAACATCCAGAAAGGGGGAAAGCATAAAAATGACTAAGTCCTAAGATGAGATAATTTTATATTTAGATTCCCATTATCGTCGTGATGGTTTTCAAGTATTCACAAACTATTTTCTAATTCTATATGATATAATTGTGATCACTTTTCTTATTTGGGCTTAAAATGAACCTTATATTTGGATTGTATAGGGGATGAACTTGTCTCCTCAATTAGAGAATGTTGACTATGGTCTAGTCTTACCTATGAGGTTTGTGGATGAAGTTCATACTCTCACGTGGTGGTTTAAATGTGATTTAGTTGTCTATACATATCTTGGGTTTGTCTTGGGACCTTTGGATGTAATTTAGTCTTCCTCTTGTGCATGATCATTTGAGGATCTTTGTTTGTTCTATATTTCTTAATGCTATTGGTTATCATTTCACTGTAGTTGATGTTATATCTTTACCTTTCAAAAACAATTTTTAAGTGCATATTTGACCATATCTTTCCAAGGGTTCTTTGGCAGGGCATTACACCATTGTATAACTAAAACAATTAATACACTACCAAAATATCTCTTGTAACCTGAGTCAACATATACAAGCTTTAAACAACACAACTATCACCTATACATTGCCTATTTGTGACTATAGATCTAGACAAACATTCTATCAACAAAAAAAGGAGGAAGATTGTACACCAAGGAACTGCCTAGTCTACTTTACCACATTATCCACAAAACTTTCTTTCACAAGACATGAGGGACTACAAGTAGACTGAATCTCTAGATCTAACTTATCTTCATAAAAAAATTCCACTTCCATAGGCTCCTATTTGATCACAACCCCTTGGATAACTACCTCTTCACATTCAATTATTCCTTCATCTAATACATATTGTGGAACCAATCATTCTCATCCTCCATCTCTAGATCCATAAGTTTCTTCAAGAAACCACTACTATCTTTCTATAATACCATGAATTCATAATTGTAGAAGAGATAAAGAAGAGCTTCTCTACTTTGTGTCCATGCTTTCTCACCACATGGAAGTCTTTCAGAAATAAAACACCTTTTCCCTCATCCATATTTTTTAGGATGTCATCAATATCCCCCCAGAATTGCTTCTTGAACACACTAGGACATAGAGAATCAATAATTTCCATGGATTCACTTGCATTGAGAAAAGAGACAAAAAACATGGAAGAGATGTATATATTTACTCAATAGTATTGATTGATCTTTATAAATTCTTCTCCCATCACCATTATCACTGCATGAACCACCAAATCATGGCTCAAACAAAGCACACATTTATGCCTTTTCTCATAAACCTTCTTGAGGAAGGCCATCTATCATATATTATAACTAAATAGGCAGGGTGTCCATCTATCCCAAGCACCAACCTTCACTATTATTGGACATAGTGACATGAAAAATGCTAGACATAGTTGTTGCGATAGTTTTTCAAAGACTCTTTCCCACATTGCATGAATTCTGTGAAGTCCTATATCATGATGGAAAAATGATTCCAGAGGGAAAACACAAAGTTGTATTAGTCCCAAACACTAAGATCATAAATATTGTCATCCTTTATGTACCAATTCCTAGCTCATCCAGTCGCTACAATAGCCCATTATTATATCCCACCTTCTAAATTTGTATGTTTTTATTAACTTCTCCTCATTCAATGACATGTTCCTTTTCAAGCAATTTTGGAGATGTTGAATCCAACTATGTACATTCAATGAAGAATGTTGATAAAAAATTTATTACAATACAATCACATCCCATCAAAGCAATCAATCTCCAATGTGGCCATTGAGTTGCACAAACTACACATCACCATGCTACCACTTCAAGACCTCCACACAACCCTATCAAGTCATCATCTAAGAAGGGGTAATCATGGCCATGTTGGCTAGCTCGTCCACAATCATATTTCCTTCCTTACAAACATGAATGATTTTAAAAATTTTGAATTTTTTGGCCACTTCAAAAATTGAGAGGATCCACTTTTGCAACTTCTAGTTAGGTGTATATATTTTCCAAATGGCATTAACTCTGATCAAGGAATCTCCCTCCAAATGCACCAATATGATCTTTAGATTTCTACCACATTCCAATTTGAGCAAAGATACTTTGAATTCAGCCTCATTATTTGTTTTTATCTCAAGAATAGCCAATCTTTGAGCTGAAACCCTTCCCATATGGTGTCTAGGAATGTATCTAAATCCACTTATTCTAGGACTTTACTTAGAAGCACAAAAAAAAAGATCTTTATCCACCCTTGCTTTGGAGAAATCTATGTAACAACATTGTAAGGATTTAGAGGAAGATCAACCTTCTTGGCCCGATTAATGAGGATTTGTAAACTATAATAATTATTATATATTATATAGTAATGATTATATATGCTAGAATTTAGTAAATAGATTACAATAGTGCACCATGGATAAAATGTAGGCATAGTATCAATGTTTATTCCTTTGACAAGCTCTACAAGAAGTTAGCATCTTTCAATTCTTTACCAAAAAAGTTCTTATATTCAAATAAGTTTTAAAAAGCCACCAATACTTGTAGTTGGTGAAGAATGACATTTTTCTAGCACATTACTAAATTTTAAAATGGGTACAAGGTACATGTGATTCTTATGAGAAAGAAATCACCCGAAAGGGTATAATTGATCTCCTTCTCTTATGTCTTTTCCACCTCTTGTATCAAAGAAAAACCTTTATAATTTTTTGCATACCAAACAAAATTTTATCCTCTCCATGACAATCCTACCATAGATATTGCCTGCAACTACATTATTTATGCATTCTTGAATTTCATTTCAAAGTCAAACCCTTATAGTTTACTTACCCACTTTGATAGTTGTTTGCTTAAATTCTTCAATAATAGTAATTGTTTCAAACTTTGATTGTTTTTTTTTATGATAAATGTTGACCCAATAAGTATGGCTTAAATTTGACAAACCTTTAATAAAAATTGCATCACCCATTGAATCCTCTCAATTGAGTTACATTCTTAGGAGTAGGCCAATCAGTTGGACTAGCCTTGAGTCCCTCATACTGATTAATTGTCCAATGTACTTGAGTGCATTCTTTAAAAAGTAATTTACTTATGTAGAGTATGACTTCAAAAGTTCCAAAATGATTCTCAAGTAATTCAAGTGTTCAACTATTCTTTTTTTATTATAAAAGGATATCATCAAAATAAAAATCCATCACATTAGGCTAAATAATTGGGTACATAACTTCATTATACCTTGAAATATGGTTGGTGCAATGGTCGGCCCAAAAGACATAGTCTGATATTTATTTTGACCATGATTAGTTTTGAAGGTTGTCTAAAACTAGTCACTCACTCTACCCTTTATTTGGTAATCTCCCAATCTCAAATTAAAATTTCTAAATACTGCCACCATGTAACTTAGCTAACAATTTATCTATCCCAAAAGAAAAATATTTATTTTTGATGGTCTGCTTGTTCAATTCTTAATAAGGAGTCATCATTTTTATTTACTAGAAAAATGACTTTTACTAGGCTTTATGTGACCCTTATCTAATAGTTCTTGTACTGTCTTTTCTATTTTATCCAAGTTAATCACTTGGGAATTCCATTAAAGATGAATTATAAGTGGTTCAACTCCTCACTTTAATTTAATAATATGTTTTTGTTCCCTACCAAGTGACAAATTATGATATAGTTATTCCCTACAAATTCCAAAATTGCTACTTGTAACTTTGTTTCTGTCACTATTTTATGTGCCTCAATCTTGTTGTGCCCTCCCTTCATGAAATCATATTAAATAGGGAAACACAACCCAATTAACAATTATTTTAGAAATTTTATTCTTGCTTAGCCTATTTGCAATTTGAATCCCTCTTAACTATAATAAGTTAATTAGTTTTAATCATCCCTCAAATTTCATGTATAAAGCTCATCCAAATTCAATTGTTAAATGCTTCAACAGTTGGTGTTATTTGCAACAAATAAATGAGAAGGGATGCATAGTTGATGTGGGTAGCTAGAAGAGATAGATCAAATGATATTCCATAAATTTGAGGACATGGAAGTTGTATGTGGTGATATATCAAATTGCCACACAACATGGTGAACACATACTTATGTCATGCCACATAATGATTGGGGGTAATCATGACTAATGTGTTTTACAAATCAAATACATACCATGACAAATTACATCCTCATTGGCTAACTAAACTAAATTACTTCTTAGTAATCAAATATATGTTTAAATAAACATTATGGCAAATAATTGTAAACATATATTACAAATAGAATATGAAATCCTGATATATACTAAAAATATACGCCTTTGTATGCTTCCATGATGTTTCTATTATTGGTCCCTCCCAAACTCAATTGAAAAAAAAATGACAAAAGATTGTGGAGACAATGTGACACAGATTGTTGCTTCTTGGAAGCTTGATCAACTTGCTATCCAAACCATGTTCTAGTTCCTTGTTGTTGGATTTTGAGTGGTAGTTAGATGAGAAGATGTTGGACTTGAAAATGAAGTGCAACTTATATTGGAGGGGGTTAGACCTCAATAATTCATAAATGGTAGAATATTGGGAGACATTGATGTGCATCATATGCAAAAATAATGAAATATTTTCTTGTAAGAGGCTAATTGGATTTCTTAAGAATATTTATATTTTTAAAGACCTTGCTACCACCTCCATCTCTTTTCAACTTTTGTCTTGATCCCTTTGAATAATTTCTCACTCCTTTTTTTCTACTCCTCTTCTTTCCTTCGTATTTTTTTTAGCTCTTTTGATGGACTATAGGTTTCCCTATCTACTTTATCTTGCTCTTTCAATTCCCTTGCCATAGCATGCATTATCTTTCTCTCATCGATATATTGTCAATTGGTTAACTAGGTGATGAGATGTGCAAGCTCCACCTCATTCTTTGTGTTAATTAATGGTGAGCCTTCATCATGTTTTGGTGCTTCAAGGGGTCTTTGTCAAGGGAATACCTTATCTCCATATCTTTTTATCCTAGTGAAGGAAGGATTGGGAATATTCCTTATGAATCATGTGAGACAAGGACTGATCCAATATGCAAAGAAAAGTTGATGCACACCACAAGGATATAAAATGAAAGACTAAGTTATATATAAAAACCCTAAGAGAGCTTGAGGTAGAATTGTAAGGTCAAACCTTAGATTACATATAAGGAAATGTTGGGTTGACAAAAAATAAAAGAAATAAATTGCCTTTAAACATAAAGTATCTATGCAAATGGAACAAATACAATCAATAAACAAAAATTAACCTAGATTAAAACATGGTTAGGCTAGTAAATGAACTTAAGTAAATGAGGCAAGTAACAAGCGGATACAATACTTAGGTCTAGACTAATGATGGAATATCACTAATTTGTCATGCAAAATTTATTAACCATAACTTGAATAAATTGATTTTCCCTAGTTTAATGTGTTAGATTCTATGTAGTGTTAGGTTTTTGTGGAATTCAATTTTGCACTGCTTGGATTTAATATTGATTTAGATATATTTGTTTTGATGCATGAAACTAAACTGTACCATGTGTCCTAGTGGCTTGATAAAATATTTATTCAATAGAGCTATTTTATCTTTTCCATTTTAAATAGTTGAATGTGGTCAAGGTGGTGTTTATAAACACCATTAGAATATTGTTGACTCGATAAGGAATATGTTATCCTTGGCCAATCCCCTATTTGTTTAGGTTAATGATAAGGAATGCTTTTAAAGACAACATACAAAAGAATACACATGGCCTATATGTAGATAAAGTAGTTTTGATTCTTCATTCCTTCAAAAGTTTGAAGCATGCTCTAAAGATTTCACCTTATTAAATTACATATAAATTAAGTAATGGAGGCAAAAGAAATTGATTTTGAATTTGAAATTTAAAAACTTGGGTTAGTTTCCACATGTCTTCAGATTGAACTAAGATAGTCCCAAGTGACATAACAATAAACCTCAAGGATAAACTGCCTTTCCAAAGCATGTAGCAATTATGTTAATGTGAATTTGAATATCTTATATTACATTTCAGACGTGTCACGTAAGTGCACAAAAGTAAAGGAAAAATGATCCAACTATGCAAGTTTCACCATTACAAATAATAATTTTAATGTATAAACATTATAAAATCCCAAATACTTGATGTGTATACTTGAACTAGTGAGGTCATAGGGAGGACCACATCCCTGAAATGAAAGCTAAGGCATCCTCAATATTTCTCCATCATTCAACTTGATAGTACTAACTGATTGTTCCCTAACCATCAAATAGAGGGACTAACTAACAAGTGAACCAGCTTACCATGACCACTGTCACCAACTCGTGTTGTATCATCTTTGTAGTGTGCACCAATCTCTGTTTGTCAGCAACAACGAGTAGAAGGACTTGGAAGGGGTCTGAGCGAAGAACAAGACCATTGTCAGCGGGGGACCACCAACCTTGGCATCGATAACACCTATTGCCGACAAATATTTGCGATCGCAATTCATACTCGCATCGAACATATCATCTTCCATGGAGCCTCCACCAGCAGTATTGTCAACATTGTGTGGGGTCAGGCAGTGTGACTCCAAGGTGCCAACATAGGGAACCAAAACCAAGACCTCCATACAAGGAGGCTCATGACCTTATCGTCATGTCACCAGATTATATATTTTATTAAATAATAATAAAAATAAAAAATTTAAAAAATTTCTACTAAATTTTTATGTATTAACTTTTAAAATAACTTTTTGTATTTAAACAATAATAATTTAAAAAATATTAATATAATTTTAAATTAAATAATGAAAAATTGTCTATACTGTGTATCAAATGAATCTCGCATAAAAGAATATCTTATGCACATTTCAAATTTCAAACGTTGCGAGAAGCCGAAAAAATAGGATGATAGTTGGGAAAAGCCGGAAAAATAGGATGATCGTTGGGAAAAGCTGATAAAAAAGGAAAATCAGGGCAAGATAAATAATTTTTGTTTGAAATTTTTCTTCCGTCAATTCTTCTTAGCATTTCTAAGGATTGAGCTTTGTTTTTCTTCCGTCAGTTCTTCATAGCATTTCATAGGATTGAACTTTGTTTTTAGCATTTTTCATTTGTGCAGGGTTTGTACAGTGTGCACACTGGTCTGTCTATTTTTCTTAGCACTTTTCATCTGTGTTTTTTCTTGAATTTTTGGTCCGTTTATTTGGTTTTCTATTTCTTTTTGGTTTTTTTTCAATTTTTTTGGGTAGCAGAGGAAGAGGCAGGGATGACAGAGGAGAGGAAGAGGCAGGGAGGACAAAGGAGGACAGGAGTGACCAGCACGTGCCCGAGCGAAAATGATGGTATTTTCCTTTGTTATCCATGTCTGGTATTTGTTTCTCTTTGTGGTATATATTTCTTCAACAAATAGTAAAGTTTGCAAAGAAAAACTTGACTACTCTTCTCATGGCATTTGTTATATATGAATTATTCATTTGTTTAAAACAACCTGGCATAATGTTGAATGGCTGCAAAGAGTTTTCCAGGTATCCTTTTAATCTCTTCTTAGGTTTACCAAAAATCCAAAGAACTGCTTTACCCTAATGTAGATTAGGGAAGAGAAGATATTGTCTTTATCTTGCAAATTTCAGCTTGCTTATTAATATAATATACCGCCTGCAGCTTTTTGTATTCAGATTTTCTTTCACTATAATATTTCCTAGGGGATCCGCTTTCGGAAGTTTAGGGATGGACTGAGATGGATATTTTTTTTATATCTTATTCGGGTAAGGCAATTGGCATAAACATCCACTTTGTTTTGTTGAGCACATCTTTTAGTTATTGCAGTACAACACTTCCTGTTCCTGTGACTTGTGACTTTGCTCTGTGGTCTCCCAGAGCTTGATGAGAATTGATCTGCACCTAATTTTGCTGGTTTGATCATTCCTCTTCTCCTCCAGTCCTGGTTCCAAATCCTCACCACTTCCCTGTGATTCACCCGTCCCCATCTTGGCATGATGAACTGATTCTTTTGTCATCTCAATTGGTTTATTACTGCCACTAGAGGTGAGTATCAAAAGGAAATGGGCAGTATCTATATCATCTTCCAGCTCCTTGATATTGCCCACCTCTGTTTCTTCTTTTCCTTTACATAATCCTCATGTAAAGCCCTAGACCCTTTTGGCACTCTCCTACATCTTTTTTAAGTCACAGCTTTTTGAGTCTTATTTTTCTTTATTGATCTCCTTAATTTGCTTTGTCTTAGAGCAGCAGTCTGTCTGTGTTAGTTTAGATTTTATTAAAATATTTCTAATATTATGATATAGGGCTTCCTAAATCTGAATCAGACCTAGAGCATTTGTTTCGTCGGAGTAACTCCAGTACATACATGTAAGCATAAATTCTCAACTTTTATCCCAGGAAGAGTTTGTGCAGGCTATGGATAAATTATTAGATATATACCATAGTATATTTTATAGAATATTATGAGCATTTTTATCCCAAGAAGAGTTTGTGCAGGCTATGGATAAATTATTAAATATATACCATAGTATATTATATAGAATATTATTAGTTTTATTACATTAGAGATTGACTTTATGATACTAAGTCACATTTCTGATCTTACACACGCAACAAATCTGAAGCACCAAACGCCATTTTTGAAACACACTTGGCCAACAAATTTTTAATCATTTTGTCCCTCAGTGGATTTTTGCTCTAAACTCTTCCATTTGGGCTGCAATCCACACTCCACGATTTTCTTGCTCTTATCAATTATGCGGAATGCCTCCCACATGTTGTCGTCCATTTCCCAAAGTTCTTTACGAGGATGCAAGGTAGGTGTGCAGGCAATCAATAATTACATCGCCCAAGCAGATATGCAAGTTATCCTTTATATTCGTATGACTGTGGCATTTGAGTTTCTTGCATATTCTATACATGGCGTAACTTGGTACAATTTTGTTCCAGGTTTTTGAACCAATACGCCCTATGGCATGTCACAGATACACCCATCTTCTTTTTCCACATCTTGATGATTTTCTTTATGTTAACTGGTCCATAGCTTCTGAGCTTCTGAGTTTGTTTACTCAATAATGACTTGGCAATGACATGTTGAGGCTGAGCAACACGACACAGAAGCCATGGTTTGAGTAGCTCATCATCAAATTTCTTGCAACACTCCTCAGCCTGATGAGGTCTGTTGAATGAAATTGCCGACTTAATTCTCTGTTTGAGCATACAACGGATAGTTTTGCCAGCTGAAATTGCAGAGACTAGGAATAAAATGGGCAATACAATTGCCACCAAAAAATCAGAGTTGGATGCAATGAACAAATTTTTTATTTTAGGATTATGTTGTATTGATAAAAGAAAACATTAACATGATCATAATCCACCTTTTGTTTGCGTATCATGTTTCCAACCTTGTGTACATGGAAAAGCTCAGAGACTTGATCAAAAGACTTGATAAATGTTACAATCATAAACAAAAGGTGATTAATAAAGTTGTCTGTTTAAGGGTTGTGATCTACGAGACTTGATTGTGATAGAAAATATCACAATCACAATCCACCTTTTGTTTTGGTGTCAATCAGTAACTGATTGTTATGCAACTTGGCTGCATCTTCAGGCTTTGGAGTGTCTGAAAAAATTATATATTTATAGTCCAGATAACTGAGAACTTGGATGCTTAAAGCACTGAGGATCAAAGCTTTTCTTTGTTGTGTGTGTCTAACAAGACATTTCCAATTTTAACATCTGATAAAACCCCCCTGCAAATGCTCATTGAGACCACATTTCATATAGGAATTCTATCAAGCAATTACTGTGCCTTGCGTATGTTTCCATGATCTACATTGACATTTCACATCTCCTTGAGGCGTTCTACCAATAGTCACAGCCTTGTCCATGTGTCCACATCTTGCAATATTCATATATGAAGAGCATCTCTGCCAGGGCATACGCGACTCTAACATCTAAACAAAATCTACACAAAAATTGTTTGGAAACAGTCCATGTCCTACTTCAAGCTCTCAATACTAGCATAGACAGGAGAATGGTGGTAAAGGAAGTAGAAAATGACTAACATTGTGGAACTTAGATTTACTATGAAAGTTTCTAAATCCTTTTTACCATATTCATTTGGTGCAAATCCTACAACCAAGGCATTCCATAACATTTCATGTGCCTTTGAATGACATCCATGCTTTGCAATAACGACAATCACAGAGACTACATTTTGTTGATGCACATACTCATGCAAATCCTGTAACCAAGGCATTCCATAACATTTCATGTGCCTTTGAATGACATCCATGCTTTGCAATAACGACAATCACAGAGACTACATTTTGTTGATGCACATACTCATGCAAACAATCACTGTGCATTGTTTTAGCTCACACAACACTGATTTAGTCCTAATTGAATTTGGCAGCAACAAGAGGATACTTTCAAAACAATGCCATGTAAGCTTTATATCTTGAGCCTTCTAATCCATTCAGCCATTTGTAGCCATTTGTATAGGTTTCTGCACCTTCCCCTAACGTGCACAGGAGCCTCTGGCAGTCTGCAACATGCCTGTTCTGATGACCCTAAACCTCAATATTTGTGCGTTCTGTCTGCAGAGTCTCTTAAAATATGCAGACTCAAATTGAAACCCAATCACAAATCACAGGGTGCCTAAAAAACACAATCAATATATGCCTTGAAATTGTGTAGCTTAATTGACACAACCAACAAACAAAGAACTAATAATTAGAATATTGCATACGTATCGTTTATGCTTTTATCAATTGTCTTTTGGAGCATGGGTATCCTTTTTATACATTAAAAGAATGAAAAATAGGATAATCAAAATGTCCATATGGAGAAAATCAAGAGGAATGGTTTGCTAACGAGTTTATTGTCTCTCACAATTATAATGAGAAAAAGCAAGATGACACCATTTTTAATTCTTATGTCGTATATGCCTTGATTCTCTTCTAGATTGTTGGCCCTTAATTTTTATCTGTCTCACTTGGGCACGCTGTATCTTTAACACATTTCAAATTTTTGTGTGTTTTCCTTCCTGCATCACACTTTTCCTCATTTTTTTGAGTCTTTGGCCTTTTATATTTTCAAAGGAAGGTGGCCTGTTGTTGAGATCTGATCAAGGAATCAATACCATTGTTTTCATTGCCTTATACAGTAATAAAAAAATCCCGCCACCATTTATGTCTTGATCTAGGCTTCAGCTTTACAACAAGTAGTCTAGCTATTGTGTTATATACATAGGAAAATGAATCAGAAAACAGCAAACCCATACACAATTAACTCACAATAATTTTGAATAGCAATTCTGAATCTGGGTTTTCTTTTTTCATCTTTTAAAACTCCATACAAAAAGTTTTTACTCAAATGGATTAAACCTCACAATTGGTTCAGTAATACTATTTTTATTTGATAATTGTGCTGCAAAAGCAAAAAAACTGACCATACCCAAATAGAACAAAATCAATGCCTCTCAGATTATGGAGGTTATAAAATTTACTTGAAATTTAGTCAACCATCCTGTTCAATCAGTTTTGTTTTGCATGCTTATTCTATTTATTTAAATTTCATGTATTACGTGGTCTTTTTCTTCAGGAGGTTATAAAATCTACTTGAAATTTAGTCAACCATCCTGTTCAATCAGCTTTGTTTTGTATGCTTATTCTACTCATTTAAATTTCATGTATTGTGGTCTTTTTCTTCTTGAGAATTATATTTGAATTACCATTGTAGTATTTACTATTAATAATGACTTCGTATGTATGACTGTTCAATGTATTTCCACAATTATAGTTTCAAGTTTTGGTTAGGCAATTGCTCATTCTTCTTGGTCATTTACATGATCTGATAATACTACGTTTGATTGATCATGATGTTTTCTTTAATGATCATGATATACTTCCTACAACTCATGATAGTCTTATCTCAATATTCATCACTTTTTATCTTAATTTTAAGAAAGTCTCATGGTAGTCTTATCTCAATTTTCATCATTTTTTACATAATTTTAAGAATGTTTTGATTTGTTTTCATGTCTAATAGATTGACTTGTATTTATTTTTATGTTCTTGTAGATTAAATTCACAGGAAGATGCTGAAAGGTAAATTTAGGCTAGTTTTCTTTTTACTTATTAATTTTTTCTCCTTTTTAAGTATTAGTCAAGTTATGAAATGCTAACTAACAATTTAGAGAATTTGTAGCTATCAGAACTGTTTGCGGCTTGATATAATGAAGAGATGCTGAAATCACTAAAGTTGATGCATTTGGTGCTCTTCAAAAGAATAGAAAAAAGAGACCTGGTATGTACATATTCTTGACATTTTGTTTTGATGACTTTTTTTACTACCCACCCTTTTTATATATTTAGGGAGTCTTTAAACCTGAACAGTTTTCTTCCTTGCTGAACCTATTAGCATCCTAAATTTAATTTTCTAGATAGCTTTAAAAAAAAAATTCCAGATAGATTTTAGATTTACCTACATTTATATTTTACTGTATTGATATTTGTTGCATTACATTGATTGATTTATAGCGATGATTTGTTGCTAAATTGACAATCATTGGATGACAGGATTACACAAAATTGTAACTGGTGACCTCAATGCACAAAATATTAAATTTTGCTGTAGATTATCAGCCCACCTCTTCTAGAGGTGGGTTGCCAAGTATTTGATAACAAGGATCCTCCAGGTCCCAAGCAGCATTTTCAGCTACTTATTTTCCACCATTATATCAAGTTCAAGCATACGAATGATGTTGCTGGTATGGATTCAGAGCAACAAAGGATGTGATTGGTTATTTTTCGTTTCTTCAATACTACTTTGATCAAACATTGATCTAATAGTTTTTGTAACATGTAAAAATACAATCTTTAATAAAAGAAAGTTATTGGAAGGGGTTTTAAACCCCTTCAAGGACTGAAGGGAATGCCCATTGGCCAATGGTCATTCCTTGAAGTCCTGTGTTTTTTTGACAGCTTAAAGAATGGTCAATAGGCCAAGGTCATTCTTTAAGGTATGTCTTGTGTCCCTTGCATTTTTTTTGGTTAGTGTTTAATTTTTTTTTTATAATTTACTAATTTTGATGTTAACATTAAAATTGCCAATCACAATTTTATAAATAAATGCATCATTTATGAATCACATCACAAGTTTGCTCAATAATATGTTTCATAGTGGACAATCATAAATCACAATATTATGAAACCAACTTGACATAATTATATCACCATAATAATATGCATGTTTTTACCCATCACATATTAACATTGTTGATAATGAACAATCATAAATTACCTTCCTAAAAACAATATTTACAAGAGAATTAAGAACTCACTTTATGAATGCAATTCACAACACAACTTTTTTACATAATTATTAAATGCACAGTTTTACACATAACATGTAAACATAACTATAAATGACTAATTTTGTTTTGCACATAATGAAACAAATTAATAAAGATGTATTACTTGACAATCACATATTAACATTATTGTAACACAAATTTTAAAATAATTTTTCATTTTCAATCAATGCATTTTAAGAAATTGTAAAATATTACTACTTAACATGTAATATAAATAATGTAAAATAAATGCATTCATAAAGTGAGTTCATGTAATGTAAATAATGAAATATTAACATATAACATATAATATAAATAATATAAGATAAATATGTTTGGTTTGGTGTGGTGTGGTGTGGTTTGGTTTGGTTTGGTTTGGTTTGGGGTGTGGTCATGTGTGGTGTGGTTGTCTTAGGTCAATTAGGGGAGGCCATATAAGCTTCCACCTTCACGTGGTTGGCCTTGTTAGTAGAGAATGTGAATAAATATTCTTGAAGCTAAGAGAAGCTTGTTTTAAATTATTTATGTTATTTAACTACAAACAATGTTTTATAAATATAAGCCATATTATGTGACATGGTGAGATTCTAAAAATAATGAAAATTATGAATTGCAAAGGCAAACTTTTAAATAATCAAATGGTTATATATTATATAACTCAAGAATTTTTGGTATGTTTTAAATTATTTATGTTATTTAACTACAAACAATGTTTTATAAATATAAGCCATATTGTGTGACATGGTGAGATTCTAAAAATAATGAAAATTATGAATTGCAAAGGCAAACTTTTAAATAATCAAATGGTTATATATTATATAACTCAAGAATTTTTGGTATGTTTATAATTTGAGATTTTTATGCTAAAAATAATTATTAAAAGTACCATTTAAAAGATAATTATAATATTTTTCTTATAATTTTTACTTTTGTTATAAAGTTTTTTAAAAAAATTTGTACTATATTGATAAAATCTTATTTTCCACCATTGTCATTCCTTAAAAGTCCTTTGTTTTTTTTATAGCTTAAAGAATGGTCAATAGGCCCGAGGCCATTCTTTAAGGTATGTCTTGTGTCCCTTGCATTATTTTGGTTAGTGTTCATTTTTTAATAATTTATTAATTTTGATGTTAACATTAAAGTTGCCAATCACAATTTTATAAATAAATGCATCATTTATGAATCACATTTTCATAGTAGAGAATAATAAATCATCATATTATGGAACCAACTTGACATACTTATATCACCATAATAATATGCATGTTTTAGCCCATCACATATTAACATTGTTGATAATGAACAATCATAAATTACTTTCTTAAAAACAACATTTAAAAGAGAATTAAGAGATCGCTTTATGAATGTAATTCATGACATAACTTGTTTACATAATTGTTAAATGCACATTTTTACACATCACATGTAAACATTATTGTAAATGACTAATTTTGTTTTGCACATAATATAACAAATTAATAACACAAACTTTAAAATAATTTTTCATTTTCAATCAATGCATTGTAAGAAATAAATAAATGCATTCATAAAGTGAGTTCATATAATGAAAATAATGAGATATTAACACTTAACATGTAATATAAATAATACAAAATAAATATGTTTTGTGTGATGTTGTGTTGTGTTGTCTTCTTAGGTCAATTAGGAGAGGCCATATAAGCTTCCACCTTCACGTGGTTGGCCTTGTTAGTAGAGAATGTGAATAAATATTCTTGAAGCTAAGAGAAGCTTGTTTTTTATTATTTATGTGACACAGAGCTATCAAGGTTATATATTATATCACTCAAGAATTTTTGGTATGTTCATAATTTGGGATTTTAATGCTAAAAATAAATAATAAAAATACCACTTTAAAGATAACTCTTGCATAATAGTTTTAATCATAATGTTTTTCTTATAATTTTAAATTTTGTGTTAAAGTATGTATTTGTTAATTTTAATTTCAAAGTAATTAAATAAACCTTTATTATATAAAAGGGATTTTATAAATAAAATTACATAACAAGGCTATATCATAGTCTTACCTACAACCTACCACCTCCATTTACAACAAGTTTCTATATATAACATTCAAACAACCACGACCCTTGAGTGGTGAGATGTGAGCATTTCAAAAATCATACAAAAGACATCCAAAAGATAGTTCAACATCCATCTCGCACTCAACACCAGCTTCTAGTCGATACAACGTTTCACCAAAGGTCAAGGCTTCAGTACCTTGCATGCAACAATCCTCCAACATCAAAAAAACATCCCAAAAATGAGTCAACACACCAGCTTTTGTGACCATCAAAAGATTTGTCGGTGCTTCCTGCCACTCCTGGTTCTCATCCTCCACGAAACCACACTTGACAAGACCCCATGCTCTTGGTTCTCATACTCAGCATAATCTAACCCCATCCCATGAGTTGCCCACTCCAAAATGGAGTCAAGACCTATCAGTAAATCCTTCTCAAATATAGTTGTTACCACTTGCTTCAATGTCACAATTTCCTCACCAATTTCGAGCCCCCATGCAATAATCATTGAAATTATGTTCATATTAACCCTCCATTTTTACTTCTACTCCATGAATTACTTTTTGATGACACCAAAATCAGCTTCAATGACAACTTCATCTTTAATTTTAAGCACGCCTAACTACCTTTCCCTACTTACTGGGCCTTTAAAGCCCCTCTGCTTATCATTGTCCAAGAAAGTTGCCTCCATTATGACTAAAAAAAAAACCTCTTCGTACCTCAACAAACCTCTACCACTTCACCATTTTCATCAATGTCGAATGCCATCACTTGCATTTCGTCTAGCAATTTAAAACCTCACATGGCTCACCTTTCCATCCTTTGAAATGCTGCTAGCATTAAATTTGTAGAAAAAGGCCATTCACACCCAATCTCTGTAGATTATAATGATTAAGTTACTCATCCTTTCACACGCTTGCCCAAGCTTAAAAGCTTAAACTACAATAAAAGCTTGCCAAAATTTAGTTAACTTGTATCTTTCCATATAAGATGACATCACTCACCAATCCAAATTTATATGAAAATATTATTGAGAGATTGCACCACACAAGATGCCAAAGCTGGAGAAGGCATAAAGCATAAAATCATTTTTGTTAAAATTCTAAAGACAAATAATGCAAGTCGTCCACCCTTATTTTATTCTCCTTATCAAAGGTAAGAGCCCATTTTGATAATTTATCAGCCTCCATATTACCACTCCTCACATGACTAATTTTGAACTCCTTAAAACAAGGTAGCATCTCTCTTATAACATTAATAGCGTTTTGTAAATGTCAAGCCTAAATATCACCTTTCTGAATAGCTTGCACTATTATTTGAGAATCACCCTCAAGATGAATTTTATGCAAATTCAAGTGTTTTCCAACCCTAAGAGCAAGAAGGGTTTCCCTTACCTCTACCATAATATTTTTTCCCTCTTTTAGTTTTTGTGCTACAAAGGCCAGTGTGTTTCCTAACCAGTCACACACTATAACCCCTTCTCTCGAGTGCCTAGGATTTCCCTTCGTAGCCCCATCGAAAATGAGTTTTATCCATCCAAATTCAGGTAATTCTTATTTAACTACCTCCCTTCCTTTTCCTTGGATTACTTTCAAACTACTTTTATATTCAAATCTAAGTATTTTCTTCAGGATCTTAAGGCAACTCATAGAAAAAATTGGGATGGCAGAGATGGTAGATTGCAACATGAGAATC
Organism: Chamaecyparis obtusa; assembly: GCA_027943335.1. Lineage (NCBI taxonomy): Eukaryota > Viridiplantae > Streptophyta > Pinopsida > Cupressales > Cupressaceae > Chamaecyparis > Chamaecyparis obtusa. The sequence goes on from BSBK01004825.1 coordinate 424,856, forward strand.
CTCCCTGCCAAGTTCAGCCATTTACTCTTCCACCCTTCCAACCTTTTAACACAATTTTTTGTGAAATCCTTCCATAGATTTGATCTACATGCTCTCTCAAACAAAGGATTGCCAAGATATTTACCAAGTAGTTTCCCCATTTTCATGCCTAAAATCCTATAGATATGTCTCTATTTTTTAACATTAGTGTTGAAAAAATAAATTTAGGTTTATGTCAATTCACACTTTGTCCTGAAGCAACACTATATCTATCAATTGTTGCTCTAATGAATTTAGCTTCGTGAACAAAAGCTTCCCCTATCAAGTAAGTGTCATCAACAAATAGTAAATGGGATGATGAGTCCATGCCTTCTGCCACTTTAATTCCTTTCTATTGGCCCTCCATCCTCTTGCTTAAGATTAGTTTACCTAGCACTTCTACCATTATGATAAATAGGAAGGGGGAGATCAAGTTCCTTTTCCTTATGCCTTTGTTTGTCTCAAAGAAACCTTGTGGGATCCCATTCACCATCACAAATACTGAAAGCCTTGGTGTCTATATGCATCCTTCAATCCATTTTATCCAATCAACACAAAAACCAAATCTCTCAAGAACCTTCAACCAAAAATATCAGTTCACATTATCATAATCTTTTTTAATGTCCAACTTTGTCATTATTCTCTCAGTCTTAGCTATCCTTACTGAGTGAATGGCCTCATGAGCCACTATCACCTCCTCATAGATTGATCTATTAGGTGAAAACCCACTCAATTCTAAAGAAATAATAGAGTTTAGAACATGTTTAAGTTTGTTTTCCATCACCTTCACAATAACCTTGTATATAGTATTGCATGAAGAAATTGGTCTGTAATCATCAAAGGTCACTCTTTTAGCCTTTTTTTGGAATCAAGGATATGAAGGTGTTATTAAAGTCCTTCAAGATAAAACCACCAAGTCTTGATTCCTCCACCACTTCCCACACCTCCTTTCCAACTATATCCCATGCTTTATGAAAAAAGATAGTAGTTGAAAAACCATATGGCTCAGGGGCTTTATCTCCCCCAAGATCAAAGAGAGAAAGTTTTGACTTCCTCTAAAAAGATCGACTTCATTAGAGCAGGGTTTTGTGCTTTAGATATTCAACATGGAATGACATCCAAAATACTCAAATCTACATTAAGATTGACAGGATCCATAAAAAAGATCTTAGATTAGGTCACTACTTCCCTATTAATAGCCTCTATATCTTGAAGAGTGATTCCATTTGCATCTTGTATGGAATAAATCATGTTTTGAGACCTCTTCACCTTAACTGAGTTGTGATTTTTTTTTGTATTTTTGCCCCCTTCCCTCAGCCACATCTCCCTAGACTTTTGTCACAAAAAAAAATCCTCCCTAACCAACAATTTAGCATATTGCTTTGACAATTCTTTCTCCATAACATTTTCCTCCTCTCCCATACCCTCAGCTATCACTTTAGAATTCTGCTTAGCTAAACTACTTTCAAGCTTGAATTTTTCAACAAAAATATTCTTAAACTAATCCCTATTCTAAACTTTGAGTTTCTCCTTAAGAAATTATAGTTTTTTAAAAATATGAAAGCCTTATTACCTGACCTTTGTGGGTCAGCCAACCACTATTGAGCAATCTTCTCCTTAAAGTTATCAACATGCAACCACATAGCTTCAAATTTAAATGGGGTCGGATTCAGTGTAGAGTCCTCTTCAATCCTTAAACAAATTGGATAATGATCTTAACTTGAGAAAGATAAGATTCGTGCAGTGCAAATACAATCCATCACATCCCATTTTACAATCAATAAAAACCTATCTAATTCTCTGTAATATTAAGGAATCCACATCTTTGGTTTGTCCAAGTAAAATTCGCATTATGAAGTTCCAACTCCACCAAGCCATTAGTAACAATAAAGTCAACAAAATCCCATTGGCTTTGACTAGCCCAACTTGGACCACCTTTCTTCTCCACAAGGTTAAGGATAGCATTAAAGTCCCTCCTAATAGAAACAAATTATCCCCATTGTTACTCAGAAATAAAAGAAAGCTCCTGCCACAAGGCTATCTTCAAAACTGGATTGTTGGGCCATAAACATTTAGAGCATAAAGCTTTGTGAATAAGTAATTTGAACTAACCTTAATCTATTTCCAATTTCTATCCTAGTCAATAAGTTTCACATCAATCATAGCCTCATTCCATAGGACACCCAAGCCCCTTGAAATGCCTTCCACTCTAGCAAAGGTTACCTTCGATCGATTAAAGATTCTTTTGAAAGATTCTACATCATCATCTTTGATTTTAGTTTCTTGTAAGAAAATAACATTCAACTTATCCTGATCCAGACATCTCTTGATCAGGTGGATCTTGTTAGGGGCACTGTTGCCTCCGACATTCCATGATAGGACCCTCATGGCTGCTGAGAAAAGGCATAGCCTTTTTCTAATCTCAAAAGTTTAGTTTGGTCAGCTTCTTTACCAATAATCTCCAACTTCATTCTATTAGTCCTTGCACCCCTTCTCCTTTTCTCCCCTATTTTTTGTTTAGTTAAGGAGGAAGGGGTTTTCTCCACTATTGTGGGCTCTATAATACCAGTGTTCTAAAAAAACCTAGATCATCCTCACCCCCATATTCCTCCTGAGAGCCATAATCTAAATCAGACTCATTAGTATTGCCTCCACTGTCCCTAACCTCATCAAAGGAGCTATCCAAATTTCTAATAGGTGAGCTTTTAATATCCTTATATAAAGAGTCACTTTCCTCCCCGACTACTTCCAAAGCTGATGAAAGAGTCAACCCATCCGCTATTTGAAAATTCAAATTAGATTCTTCCATCGGTTTGAAACCTCTTTCATTCCATTCCTTCTTGTTACTCCCTTTTACAACTGAATCTTCTTCTTGGGAAGAATCAGGAACCACCTCTACCATTATCATGCTATCATGTTCCCTCGTAGTACAAGATTGATCCTCATGTCCCATCCTTTTACCTATGCTAAAATGTGCCTCCACAACTACATTTCCTTTAGGCCTATCCACACTGATACTATCCTTGCTTCCCTCCCTATCTGCCTTCTCCTCAAAGATTCTCTGGTTCATAGATAAAGGAGTCTCCTTTACCACTTGGATAGAACTACTTTCCTCATTTATTTTGGTCCAACAATCCATTCCCAGTGAGAAGATCTATGTGATCTCCTTCATCTGGCCTTCAACCCATTTTTGCATCACATCTTGGTCTCCACAATAATTATTTGCTAGTATTATCTCTTCCCAATGATTGGATACCACGTTATCCCCACCCCCATATCTTTCAGTGCTCCTAATAATTTTATCTGCTAACCAATTAGACTCCAAACCTTTACCCTTGTCCATCTTTTATGAGACATTATGAACATAATTGGGAGTCTCTTCCTCACCCTTATCAATTACAAGAGGTTGTCTCCACTCCCATTTCTTAGAACCTAGCACAATAAAGTTTGGTAACTAGTGGCATTATTTCCATAGAACCAAAATACTTAGGAAAATAGTGAAATCTTACTGATCCACTACATCCTCATATTTAACATAGGTTCCTATCAAATCCCCTATCAATTTTAGCGTTACCTTATCCCAATATTCCTGTAGGAGATTATGGAGCTTAACCCAAATAGGGAGCTCCTTAAATTTATCCTTAGTGGGGTCAAAGTTAGGGGCCCAATCCCTAAGATAGAGTCCATTATCATCTATTAGGTAAGGCCCGCTCTTAAGAATCTAGTCCTTGTCATGTTTTAAGGAGAAAGTTACTAGGTAGAACTCATTAGCCATGGTTTTTAGAGTGCAATCCTTCTCCTAGTTATCCTTACACCACTTCCTTAGTTTGGTTAGGGAAGGCCATGGACCCTTCAATTTTATGATAAAGGCTCTTTCTTATAAAATGGAAATAGAGTCATACCAATACTTATTATTAACTAGAAGAGAAAAAGCCCTAATATGCATCTCCTTTTCACTCACTGGTTGGGTCTCATTCATTGAAATAGTCTAGGTTTTAGGGTGCCAAAACTTCTTCGCAATCTTCTGGAAGCTGAAGTTCCTCTAAACTAGCAAAATCTCTCCATGGTTTTGAAACTACTGTCTGGAATTATCCCATCCCCTACCATTCCCTATTACCACTAAAAAAATATTGCACACTCGTGCTCTAGACCTTTCCACCACCATTTTTGCTCATCCATTGAGAGCCTTGGAATCGAGGCTGATTCTTGTGATTGAATGGCTACCCCCATGGACTCTACAAATTGACCTTAATATCATCACTACATAGTTTTTTTACTTGCTACATGTCACTACCCTTGTCTATACACATGATCTTTGCAAAAAAAAATCTTCTAGCCTTATCTATATACTAGTCGATCAAACCCTAGACAAAAGTCGTACTCCAATGCACATATAGACATACAAAATGACCATCAACTCTGAACTCAAAATCTACCAATATTTACATTCATTGATGGGCATTTCAACAAAAAACCTGTCAGATAGAAAGCCAAAATGATAAAATCACATTCGGGGGGGGGGGAAGAAGGCCTAACTTCATCACAATCTGCAACATTCTTTTTTACATCTTATTTTACATAAAGTAATTATAAGTGATTTAATTTAGAGTGGTCCTCATTTTTGTGAACTTAAGTATTTTTAAAAATAGAAAATATATCAATACTGAACTATTATTGATACATAGATAGTGGAGAAATGTACATTCATTTCACTTTTTCCTTTTTTTGTTATATTAAAGTGATCAATTAAAGGAACTAATGATGATATTTAGTATTATTTTGAGCATAAATTACTAGTCATAGTAGATAGAAAAATATTTAGAGGCAAGTAGCTAACAGTTAAAATTTTATTGTACTAAATAAGATTGTAGGTGTAGCCCTACATAGAATTCTAGGTACAATTTGACACAGCTGTGGTAGAAGGGTCCCAGAAGGAATAGTCCAGGTCGTACATCTAGATTAAACACAATGGAAACAACACATGAATTCCCCCAAAAAAATAGAATCAAATCTTTCTTATATCAATAGAAATATGTACAATTGACCAGCAACATGTTGGTTTGAGATTTGACACGTAGGTCTAATTACCGACACAAATATAGATCCCAGACTGGATGATAGTTTCCCAAAAGACTAACTATTGCTTACTATCTGCCTAATACTCCCCTTGCCCCTAGAATGATGGTTACAATGAATTAAATACCCTCTAAAAGACAAGAAGATCTAGTCAAACCAAAATGACAATTACTGAAACAAGAACCATGTCAACTAGAAAAATCTCAATCCCTAAAGCAAGAAGAACATAACATATTCAAACTAGGACAAGACCCAAATCGAAGAACACCTCTAGATTGAAATGAAGCAAAAACTCATCAAACAAGGCACCAATTAGATCTATAAGTCACGGGAAAGCTCTGAGACATAACAATGAATCCAACTTACTTTTACAATGCAAACTACTTTTGAATAACCAATAATACCAAAAGCCATAACTTGTCGGTAAAAGAGCCAATTTGTCAAAAACTCAAGAACAAGGTCCAATATCACATCCACGGGCTAAATATAATTCCACAACAAAACAAGAACAACAAAAACTAAGAAATCATTTTTTTTGGTGATGCAAGATTACCAACGATCCAAGGATGCTCCTACATCAGACACCCTTGGTGAGAAGATGTTCCATAAGAGGAACTTATGAACATCTTACAGGATTCAGGACATAAATCCTATGCTCATTCTTGACCCATATTTCCTCTTTGTCTGTAACTTTCCTTCTTTGCAACTTCTCTTTTCCTTTAGTCAAATCCATTAGATTACTCTACTCTTCACTTTGTATCTTATCTATGCAAGATAATAAGGAAATTTCACTAAAATCCTTTCCTTTTGTACATCCGATTTACTACGCTCCAAAGTATTTTTCTTCTTTACCTTATCCCTGTCATCAGCCAACACCCTCTCATTCTTAGATCCAACCATAGGATCCCTCTTTTGACCCATACTGACTGGTACATTCTGATTCTTAGATGACTAACTCTTCACAATGCTCAAATTCCTTGCACTTTTCTCCACTTCCTCCTTTAAGGGAACCAAAGTAAACTTTTTTCCATCCTTTTCTATTGTGACCAAGTTTCTTTAGTAATCATCAACAACTCGCCTATCATACTATGAAGGTCTACCCAATAGAACATGACAAGCACTCATAAATACCACATCACACAATACTTCATCTCTATAAGGTCCAATGTTGAAATTTACCTACCACTGTTCTTTCACCTCCATCACATGATCATATTGAAACCAACTTATCTGATAAGGACAAGGATGTTTAAGCCTCTTCAAGCCAAGCTTTTGTACCATCTCTTCTGATACCAAATTATTAGTATTACCACCATCCATAATAACCTTACAACATTTTCCTTCTGATTTGCACACTATCCTAAAAAAATTTCTCCTTTGTATAGGTTCAAATTACTTCTTACTAAACATGATTCTTCTAAGCATAAGAGATTCTCCCTTCTAGGGTTCAACCATGTTATCAGTAGTCTACTCTTCATGTGCCACAAGACTCTATTTACTCGAGCCTTTCCCAAGACATTTAAAAGGCCTATGTTGATTCTCACCACATTTATAAAAGTACCTCTAAATTATTTGTTACTGTTTCCTTTCCTATGTTCCCTTTGATCAAGTTCTTTTTTCCACTTTGGTTTTGATTCATCTTCAAGAATATGCTTGTCCTTGCTATTAATCACCTGTCTCTCCCTTCCTCTAGGGTTATTCTATTGTTTCCTCTTCAACTTATCTTCTTCCTTCAATGCATAGTGATAGGAATCCTCCATAGTAGAAATCCACAACATGCTCAACTTATCCTAAATATTAAATCTCAAACCATTAATATATCTAGCAACCTTCTCCTTTGATATCTCTCGGTGTCTAGATTTGATTGTAATCTTGTAGAATTATTCAATATACTCCTTCACACTTATGTCCTACTTCAGATTCTGTAATTTCATGAATATATCAATTTCATAATCCTCTAGTATGAATTTATCTTTTAACCTAGCAACCATTACCCTCCATCTAGTGATTTTGATTTCACCATTCTCCACTCTATCTTTCTACAATCCCTTCCACCAGAAGGCAACATGACCCTTCAACTTATTCTATGCTAACCTAACCCTTTGTGGATCTTGTTGGCACTTCAATTTTCAAAACATAAAATTTTGTATTTCCTTACAAAATTGAAGTATCTAGGTGTGATCTTGAAGTTGAGAAATTTTTGCTGCAAAAAACCAAGAAAAAATCTTGCAAAATTACCAGGGTTTCTTTTAAGTCTAGCAAACCCTAATCAAATAAAATCAGCCCTAAGAAAAACCCTAAGTGTCTTTATCTTCATTAAAACCCTAGGTTTTCCTTTAGGGTTCAATTTGAGCGTTACCTTTTGCTAATCACTAAAATCCTTAAGTGCATGTATTTTAAAAATATGACCACGCGGGGTCATGTTAGTAATGCTTTTTAATCACCTAAGCCCAACCCCTTTTAATTTTTCCTAAGTCCTAACTGCCTTGTTTCCTAATGTTTCGACACTATAGTCCGCTTGGAATCTAAAATTTAAAATCTAATGGTTGTCACTTGTTCGCATGGAATCTTTGGAACCCTTTCAATCATGCGACAACCGTCGATCTTCTTTATTCCTCAGTGTTTATAGTGGGTGGGACTGCTGCCAAGTGTATATGGATGGATTTTTCTGATTGGATATAATATTTTCTGACATGGAAACCATTGATAGGGCTACCACTCAAGCAGGAAAATTTTGTATGTCTACCTACCAAATATTACAACGTAGCAGCTCCTCATTAGTTAAGAAAAATGGGTCCAGCTTTGAGAGGATCTGCAGGACTAACAATCTGTAGAAGATCCAATGGTGGTCGCATGTTCGCATGGAATATTTTGAGCCCTTGCGATCATGCGACAACCATTGATTTTACTTTATTCCTAGACGTAAGAGAAAGGTGGGTCCGCTACCAGGTGTACACACATGGCCACTACTAATTAGTCCAAAGTGTTTGATGATGTGGAAGATGTCAGTAGCACTGGCGCTCAGTAAGAAAAGGTTACATGTCCGCTTTCTAGGTAATACAACATGGATATTCCTAATTGGTCGAGAAAAAGTGGGGCCAGATACTTAAGGTATCATCTTTCAAATGATTGATCCAACAGTTGTCACTTGTTCACATGGAATCTTCTCAAGCCATGCGATCATGTGACAACCATCGATTGAGTATCAAGGGCATGATGGCCTACTTTATGTCCAGTCATAAAGGCAAAATAACAGTGACCATCGGATGCAACATCTAACGGTAGTAAAGAATCCAAGGTACTAAGTGGGTCCCGGATGACGTGTTTAAGGATGGTCGTCAATACAGAGATGAGAATTAATGGTGAAATCATATGGAGTAAATTGCTGAAATGATTGCTAATATTTCCAAGATCTATGCTTTTTTAGAAAACCACAAGAAGATAAAAGTTTGCAGAAAGCTGGGCGAGAGATTTGCAAAAAATGATTGTCATTTCCTAAGAATTTTGAAGAAAAGGTTGGTGAATTTTTGCACTTTCTTGTCCTGTTAAGAAAATCATTACAATTTTGCAGTGTTTCTTTTGCATCAACTATATAAAATCAAAGCCCTAAAAATGCCACCTAGGAAGGAATTTTCTGGCGAGACTGATTATAGTAAGAGGGGTTTGCATGAAGATTTACTACAGCTACTACCCAGTTCGACAATTGATCTAGTAAAGGTAAAACAATTAACAGCAAAGGAACCTAGGGTAAAGGTTGAAGATGGCTTATATGATATGGGAAATTACATTAGGGATGCCAAGATTGGTACACTCAATGCGAGTGGCACCTCTGATATCACTAGTTTGACATTGTTCACAGTAGGGTTCAACCAGAGAAATGCCCCTGTTCCCACCAATAATATATGGCAGTTGGACCTAGGGAAGCTTGTAGTGCCTGGCGTTTTCCTAGATGCAGACCTAATGATTCAAGTTGCAAAGAATTATGACCCTATTACTAGGGAAATTAGGGATGCTAGAGGACAATTGTTAATGAAAATTTTTGTTGAAGAAATCAGGACAATTTTTAAATTTAAGTGAACCCTCAAATGACCTAGAATAGATTAATTTTGAAGAATTGAGAGAAGTGTATGGTGCACAAAGGAATTATCTCAGAAATGGTCCTATGAAGGAATTGTGTGGTAAGATTGGAAAAATGGTTGGCATAGGGCCAAGTACACAAGAGCCTTTCAAAATGGATTATTTTGATGTAAGAGCAAGAGGTGCATACTGGTCATTATGTCAAGTTTTTGGGGAAGATGCTGAGGAGAAAATGCCAGTACATTTGATGTACATGATGGTCTAGATTTTGCATTCACACTTGTCAGTTACATTTTATTATGCCCCTTTCATTGCTGAATTGATTCATAATGGATTGATAGGAATCCAGAAAAGAAAAGTTGATAAGCCATTCTACTGGTACTCCTTCATGATGTACATGTTCTTGTTTAAAGGTGCTAACTATTTTGAGGAAGAAACGGATTTGTTAAAACAGAGGGAGGGTGAGGACATGCCAGTCCAATTGTGGAACCTCAGCATGACATGGGATAGGAAAGATAGTAGTTTCCTAGAATTTGATAAATGTTTTGTGGCTAGATTGAGACTAAAATTTGTTCATGAAACCCCAAGAGTCCCAACTGCCTTGGCTGAGCTTGTCAGGCCAGAACAATTTGCCAAAGACCTTAAAATAGTGCATAATTGGGGGGATATCATTTTCTATCCTTATTCTACTATTATTAGATTATATGGTTTTAGAGGGGCTCCATATATATTGCCATATCAAGTTCCCCTGAAGATTGGTATTGCAGAATTTCTCAGACAACTGGGAGATATTGAGAAGAACACTCTGGCAGGGAAGGGTAGAGGAACTTTGTTCCCAAATATTACAATTGCCCACCAGTTTGTGATTACAAAGGGTGGATGGGTTCATATGGATAAGTTCCTGGAACCATATCATATGGCTACTACAATTGCCAGGACAAAAGACCCAAAGGGGTTTTATAATGAAATGTTCAAGAAGAAAGTCAGATGCTTAGCAATAAGCCACATTTTTAATTTCCCTGAAGACATTATCAGAAATGTCCCAAGATATAGGATCAAGAAGTCAGGAAAGAAAAGTGGTTGGTATATAAAAAGACACTAGATTTTGTCAGACAGTTTGATCCAAGATATGATCCCCTGAATAGCACAAATCCTATGGGGAAGAAGATAGATACTCTCATGCAAAATTTTAAAGAGATCTATCAAACCCTAAATGAAAAGAAAGAGAAAGTTATAAGTGAAAACCCAGAGAAGGCTTAATCAATATTGAGATAAAGTACATTTGCAAAGGTGTTGCCTCTTGGTAAGTATATGGTGCAGAAAAAGACTGGCTACAATGTCATAATTCCAGAATCTGACAGGAGAATACAAGCAAAGAAGAAGGAGGATATCCCTTCTACATCACAACAAGTGAAGAAACACAAGGAGGTTGTGGATATTATAGACACACCTCAAGATTGGCCAACTAAGAAAATTCTTGATTTCTCACCTCCCACCAAAAAAAAAAAGTTAGAAGAGAGGCCCCAAGATGCAGAAGAAGAGTACTCTCCTTCCCAATTAGCTTTAATTTTCAAGGATGATCAGGAGATTACAGAGCAAGCACAACAAATGGGTTGTCAAGGTACAATTTTTATGACTTATAAAGAGATTAATGGAGTGCCAGAGCAACCAAGAGAGCCTGAGCTAGGCTTAATAGTAGAACAGATGGAAGGTACAGAGCTAGACCCTATAGTCAAGAAAGCATGTGATGAATTTCTAGCTGATGATGACTTTGTGAAGGCTAGGGCTTTTATGCAATTTCTTTGGAAGTTGAATATGAATCAGTTTGAAGAAACCTGTGAAAAGAGGCATAAGGAGAATCTAGACAAGGATCTCAAAGTCATAGAAGCTGAAGTTAGGAAGGAGATGACATAACAGTTTGAAAAGACTACTCCAGAACAAGGGAGAGAGTTGGTGAGAAATGCAAGAGTACTTATCCTCCCAGAATGGGATATAGCAGATGTAGTGGTCCTTGATGCAGTTAGAAAAAAACTACTCATATGCACAAGACCAAGGAAGAGGTATAATAGGCCATTAAGGGAGTTTCTTTCAGTAATGATCATCAGGCCTTGGTCATGTGGTCTTTGAAAAGGGAAGAAAAGAATAAAGGAAAACAGATTACTAGAAGTGATCTCACTAGTGGCCTTATAGTAAAAAGGGTTACTAACACTTCCATGATTGAAGCATCAGGTATGGTGGTATCCACAACTTAGCTTGCAGAGAAGGTAGCAAAGAAGGAAGCTAGGGAAAAAGAAGAGCTCACAATAAGGTTTGAAACAATGTTGAAGGCTTATGGGGATTTGAAACAGGGAATGTTTGAAAAAGACAAATTGATTGCAGACTTGAAGAAAAGGTTGGGAGAAGAAGGTCTAATTCAAGCTTTAGGATAGTTGAAAATTTCCTCTTCCCCCGCTTGGCCTTCTTCTTCAAGTCCTATTGTTGAATATCCCTTATCCCCTCTTCCTCCTTCCATGAGCAATGAAGAAATAGAATAGAGAGAAAAGCAGAGGTATGAGAAAAGAATAAAAGATACTATTTTACACTTTACTGCTAATATAAAGCCAAAGGAAATTTATAAGAGTGCTAAGCAATTGGCTGACATTTTGGTCTCTTTTAAGAAAGAGGCAGCCACTATAGGCAAAATTTTGGATAATTGGGTTCCTAGGGAGAATATGTTGAAAACATTCTTTGATTCAATTAAAGATCAGGGTATTGTAAATGTTCAATTGACAGATACTTATAAAATTGTTAAAAGCCTTTTTGATTTTGAAGTAAATAGGGAGGGGTTGAAAAGGAAGGCAGAACTCTTACGAGTTAGATATTTAAAGGACAATTTCCAAAAATTCCCCAGTCTTGTCAAAGCAAATGGAACCGTAGAGGATAGGGAACAATGGTTGGAAAAAATTAATAATGGGGTGTTGGCTAAAATTGATATTGTTTTAGGAACATAGGATAATACCCCTTTTGTACAAGTAATTCAGATGCTACAAGGCACCAGAATACACTTCACTAAATTAATGACTGAGGTTCACCAAGTGGTTTCTAGTTGGGACAAAATCCTACCAAAAAGGGATGAGATTTTGGCTTTTAATTGGCCAAGTGAGGATACTTTTACATCTTGGGAGGCAACATATCTTGTAGAGAGTGAGAATGAAGAGGAGACATCTGCAAAGGAAGCAACAGGTGACGATGCCCCAAGCTCCTAAAATTTTATTTCAAGCAGTGCTAGAAGCATCAAACAGTTGAAGAATGCACAAATGCTACACCTAGCAGAAGTTGAACTGACCTTGGGACTTGTTGCAAATTTTGGCACTCATCTCTACAAATATTTTGTAAAGTTGTAACAAGTAGGTGTTATATTTGCCTTTTTTGTCTTATATGACAACTCTTTTTGTCTTTTGTAAGAAAGATCTAAAGCTTGTATGCAATCCTTGTTTTCTATAAAAGGATTACCATGATCATTGAAAAAGGACCGAAACTTGAGCATATTTTCTAACAAGTTTTGAGTCTAGGATATAGTAGATTGTATTAGGCATATTTTTGTAAGAAAGCAATATTGCTGGTTCAAGTTAAATCCACACAGTTTTGCACTTTAAAGCATTTTGTATACATGATATTGATATAGCATTTGAATAAAATCCAAAGTTCAAATATCTCTTGTGTGTATCTCTCTTTGAGTTGTGAATCATTGAAATTCATTACATAGATATTCTCTGTGTGTATGTTTATGTTCTTCAGCTCTGATTTGGGATCAGATTAAATAAGCTTTAGACATGGCATAAATTCTTTAAGTGTTACATAAGGATATGAGTAAGTAGTATGAATATAGGATTCCTTTGATAAAAACCACCATAGGGTGATAGCATTTTCAAAGGGCAGGGCTATTAAATTTCAATATATTTGTTTTTGTATAACAATCTTGCAGTGAAGGTGTTGCCCAATGGATAAGGCACTGGCCAGCAGTGGAGCTATTTTTACAGAGATCAATGTTTAAAAGGTTCTATGTGTATTTCTAATATTTGATATAAATCTTTCCAATTTTTGTAAGTACAGTGACTTACAAAGCATTATTCCACCTAATGATAATGGAGAATCAATGAATGAATGGTCATCATTTAGTATTTTCTTATCATTTATCTATTTTTATTGAATCTAGTCTTTTATTGTTAAAATAAGGCTATTTGATTACTGGATTAGGAGCACCCTCCTTGATTTTGAAGAGCTAGAAGTGCAGAGGGCAATCTTGTCCCTATAGTTGGTCCAATCATCTTAGAATTTCATATTTGGATCTAACCCATCTTAAAACCCTATAGATGTATTGGTTGCTTTGAAAGCATAAAGTCTAGTTTGAGGAACCAACAGATCTATGATATCTCCAAGCTCAAAATAATATTCCAATTCACCAATTGTGTCTTTCAAATCCTTAGGATGCAAAGAACCAAAACAATTAGAAACTTTCATCTTATGACTTTTACTTACTTGTGCCATTGCCCTCCATAATATTTCTTCTTCTATAAATGCCTCAATATCCACTATCTCAAGATCTTCAGTATTTTCCTCATATTCCTCCCCAATCTCAGGATTCCTATGTAGTCTATCCAATACATTTCAGATATCGGTCCTCATATCATTCTTGAAGTCTTCCATCATTTGTTCTAGCCTTCTAGGGTTCATTCTTCTAGGCGACATCTTCCCAATTCTCAAGTGCAAGAATCTTAGCTTTGGTGTCTAAACACAAGGATTCAATTTCCTCTCACTCGGTGATATACTAAACACACTTGTAGCCTTCCTCTAATTCGGTGATTTTTTCACCTTCGGTATGTCTTCAACAACTCATTCAAAGCCAGCAATCGAAAAATAACTCTCTACAATCTCCTTTTGTAATTCCTCTATAATTGTGGGCTAGATCCACACTCTGGCACCCCAAACCAAATAGCTACAAGACTTTTGCAAGATTGGGAGCTCAAATATACTAGCACTTAAACATCACCCTTTCTCTAATACCATCTGACATAGTTACGATAGGAGGGATATGGAAGGAATAGTCTAGGCCATGTAGCTAGAGTAAACACAGTGGAAATAACACATGAATTCCCAAAATAAAAATGAATCAAATCCTTCTTATATCACCACAAATATGTACAATTGACCAACAACATGATAGTTTAATATTCAACACGTAGGCCTAATTACCAACAGAAATCTATATCCCAGATTGGATGATAGTTTCCCAAAAGGCTTACAACTGCCTATCACATGACTATTACTCCCCTTTCTCCCAAAATGATGGTTACATTGAATTAAATACCCTCTGAAAGATAAGAAGATCCGATCGACCGAAAATTGAAATTACCAAAACAAGAAACATGCTGGCCAAAAAAGATCTCAATGCCTAAAGAAGGAAGAACATAACATATTCAAAATAGGACAGGACCCAAATCGAAGAAGAAAACCTCAAGATTGAATTGAAGCAATGGTTTATCAAAAAAGGCACCATTTATATCTGTAAGTCATGAGAAAGCTCCAAGATGTACCAGTGAATCCAACTAGCCATTACAATGCAAACTACTTTTGAAGAACCAATAACACTGAAAGCCATAACTTGTCAATAAAAGAACCAATTTGTCAAAAACTCAAGAACAAGGTCCAAGAACACATCCACGGGCTAAATATAATTCCACAACAAAATAAGAATAATAAAAACTAAGAAACTGATAATTTTTTTGGGACCCCTATCAAATTTATAAAATCCATCTTCTAGTTTAATGAATTTTTTCCTTATGTGTTACACCTCTTGATGGAATCCTTATGTGTTTCATTTCTTAAGTATGTTTTTTATTCTTTGGAGCCTTTGATTTCTTTCTTTAATTGTGAATCTGAGGGGTGGACTTGGAAGATTGGAACTTAGTTCCAAAGTTCAGGTTTTCTTAGCAAATCAACCTCCACATTCTATAGTTTTGTGAGGTTATGAGTGTTAGGGTACACCTTGGACTTGGAATATTCTAATTTTTCTTGTTACTAGATTCTTGCCTATTGTGCCTCATAACTCTTTATTCCTTATAATACCCTTACTTTCCTCTTTTCTTTTGATTTCCTCTCTAATCTCATCTTTTTCTCCCCTCTATTTTCTCTCACAAATGTCAAGCCTTTAATATATTCTACTCTAAACCTCTCCAATTCTATGTTCTTACATATGAGTTGACCCTATAGAGGAACTTAGAAACATAACACCTAGGTTCCAAGTACCAATTCTACCTTGAGTATTAATCCTCAATATATCTTTGTTCCCAATCCTTGTTCATTTTCTAAACATATGAATTGATCTTTCTTCACTTTGTAGGACCTTTTTTCACATTTATGCTTGGGTTTGATCCTTGATCTTCCTTTTTACCTTTGGTCACATGAACTTGTCACTCAATTTATTAGTTTTCATTTCCATTTCCCCTCACTCTCCTAGCTCTTGGATCACTTCATCCTCCATGTAGTTCAATTGTTCCTCTTTGATAATTATGCTACAAAAGCAAAACAAACCCACCATAGGCTTTCTAGCGTATGATCCTTGGATGACCATGTAGAATGTGGTAAACATGCTAATTCCTAAATAGACCAAAATCAATGCTTCTCTACTTATGTAGGTTAAAATTTACCTAGAATTTAGTCAACTATCCTATTCAAGCATTTTTATTTTGTGTGCTTACTGTACTTATTCAAATTCCATGTATTAAATGGTCCAATTATTCATTGAGAATCACATTTGAATTACCTTTATGGTACTGATAATGAATCTGAGGTTAGTTGATAGGATATTTGAAATCTTATTCGATCTACTATTTTAAATGAATTATTAAAAAGTGGTAAAGTATGAAAATTGACCTCATATCAACTATCAATCGTACCTTCATTGGATGAATCATTTCCCTATTGGTCTTTCCTTTTTAAGAAAGAATTTCAATCAATTTTTTTATAATCTTTCATTTTTTTATCTCTATATCTATTTGTTTTATGTAAATGAATTGATGAAATGAAATAAATGAATTAACAATAATTAATAATATTCAGGGAATGATATTGAAATAAGATGAGGTTATAAATATCAATGATGACAAAGAGCACAATTTAATCTAATTCCACAACAAAACAAGAACAATAGAAACTAAGAAACCAAATTTTTTTTGGTGACATAAGATTACCAATGATCCAAGGATGCTCCTACATTAGACAACCCTCGTGAGAAGAATATGTTCCATAAGAGGAACTTATGAACATCTTACAAGATTTAGGACATAAATCCAATGCTCATTCTTGACCCATATTTCCTCTTTATTTGTAAATTTCCTTCTCTGCAACTCCACTTTTCCTTCAGTCATCTCCATTAGCTTACTCTACTCTTCACTTTGTATCTTATCCGTGCAAGATAGTAAGGAAATTTTACTACAACTCTTGCCTTCTGTACATCCAATTTACTACAAGACTCCCTCTAATCCAAAGTATTTTTCTACTTTACCTTACCTTTGTCATTATTCAACACCCTCTTGTTCTTAGATCCAACCATAAGATACCTCTTCTGACCCATACCTACTACTACATTCTGATTATCAGATGAATTACTCTTCACAATGTTCAGATTCCTTGCACTTTTATCCACTTCCTCCTTTAAGGGAACCAAACTAAAATTTTGTCCATCCTTTTCTATTGTGACCAAGTTTCTTTGTCAATCATGAAAAAATCCCCTATCATACTTCCAAGGTCTTCCCAATAGAACATGACAAGAACTCATAGACACCACATCACATAATACTTCATCTCTATAAGGTCCAATGTTGAAATTCACCAAACATTGTTCTTTCACCTCCATCACATGATCATTTTGAAACCAACTTATCCGATAAGGACACATATGTTTAAGCTTCTTCAAGACAAGATTTTGTACCATCTCCTCCGATACTAGATTATCAATACTACCACCATCCATAATAACCTTACAAAATCTTCCTTCTAATTTGCAAACCATCCTAAATAGATTTATCCTTTGTATAGGTTCAACTTCCTTCTCACTAAAAATGATTCTTCTAAGCATAAGAGATTCTCCCTTCTCGGGTTCAACATGTTATCGCTAGTCTTTTCTACATGTACCACAAGATTCTATTTATCCTAGCCTTTCCCAGGAAATTCAAAAGCTCTATGTCCAAACTCACCACATTTAAAAAAAATACCTATGAATTCTTTACTATTGTTTCCTTTTCTAGGTGCCCTGTGATCGGGTTCTTTGTTCCCCTTTGGTTTTGATTCATCTTCAAGGATCTACTTCTCCTTTATATTACTCACTCACCTCTCCCTTCCTCTAGGGTTACTTTGTTTTTTCCTCTTCAACTTATCTTCTTCCTTCAATGCTTACTAATAAGCATCCTCCATAGTAGAAATCCACAACATAATCAACTCATCCTAAATATTAAATCTAAAACCATTAATATATCTATCCACCTTCTCCTTAGATATCTCTCAGTGTCTAGATTTGATTTCCATCTTGTAGAGTTCTTCTATATACTCTTTCACACTCATGTCCTTCTTTAGATTCTTCAATTTCATGAATAATTCAAGTTCATAATCCTTTGGTATGAATTTAGATTTTAACCTAGAAACCATTACTTTCCATATAGTGATTTTTATTTCACCATTCTCCACTCTATATTTCTAAGACTCCTTCCACCATAAGCCAACATGACCCTTCAAATTAGTTTGTGCTAACCTAACCCTTTGTGGATCTCTGATATCTTGAAGCTCAAAATAATATTCCAATTCACCAATCTAGTCTATCAAATCCTCAGAATACAAAGAACCAGAACAATTAGAAACTTCCATCTTACGACTTTTACTTACTTGTGCCATATCCCTCCATAATATTTCTTCTTCTATCAGTGCCTTAGTATTGACTATCTAAAGATCTTTAGCATCTTCCTCATATCCCTCCCTAGTCTTAGGATTCATGCGTAATCCAACGAATACATTTCAAATCTTGGCCCTCATCTCATTCTTGAAGTCTTCCATCATTTGTTCTATCCTTCTAGGATTCAATCTTCTAGGAAACATCTTCCCAATTCTCAGGTGAAGCTATCTCAGCTTAAGTGATCTAATTACAAGGATTCAATTGCCTCTCACTCGATGACCTACTTAACACACTTGTAGCCTACCTCCAATTCAATGATTTGTTCACCTTTGATATGTCTTCAACAACTCATTCAAAGTTTCCAACTGATATAAAACTCCCTACAATCCTCTTGTGTAAGTCCTCTATAATTATGACCCAAATCCAAACTTTTCCACCCCATAACAAATAACTACAAGTCTTTCACATGCTTGGGAGCTCAAATCTTCTAGCACCATAACATCAGCCTCGCTTTTATACCATATGACATAGTCATGATAGGAGGGTCCGAAAAGGAATAGTCAAGACCATGTAAATAGAGTAAACACAGTGGAAACAACACATGAATTCTCCCCCCCCCCCCCCCCAAAAAAAAAAAAAAAAAAAAAAAATCAAATCCTTCTTATATCAGAAAAAATATGTACAATTGACTAGCAACACGTTGGTTTAAGATTCAACACAGAGGCTTGATTACCAACACAAATACAAATCCAAGATTGGATGATAGTTTTCCAAAAGACTAACTACTACCTACTACTCCTCTTTCCCACATAATGATGGTTACATTGAATTAAATACCCTCCAAAAGACAAGAAGATCAAGCTGGCCCAAAATGGAAATTATCAAAACAAGAACCATGTCAGCCAAAAAGATCTCAATCCCTAAAGCAAGAAGAACATAACATATTCAAAATAGGACAGGACCCAAATTAAAGAAGAAAACCTCCATATTGAAATGAAGCAATGGTTCATCAAACAAACCACCAATTAGATTTGTAAGTCATGGGAAAGCTCCAAGATGCACTAGTGAATCAAACTAGTCGTTATAATGCAAACTTCTTTAAAAGAACTAGTAACACCAAAAGCCATAACTTGTCGGTAAAAGAGCCAATCTATCAAAAACTCAAGAAAAATTTCCAAGAAAATATCCACAGGATAAATCTAATTCCATGAAAAAAAACAACATAAACTATTTTTTTTTGGTGATGCAAGATTACCAATGATCCAAGGATGCTCCTGCATCACTTACATAAAATTGTAGGTACAATCATGTCCAATTATTCTATAGAATGTACTGGAACCCCTATAAAATTTATAAAATCCACAGTTTATTTTAATGAAGTTTTTCCTTTTGTGTAACACCTCTTGATGGAATCCTTATGTGTTTCATTTCTTAAGTATGTTTTGTGCTCTTTGGAGCCTTTGAGTTCTTGCTTGAATTGTGAATTTGAGGGGTGGACTTGGAAGCTTGGAACCTAGTTCCAAAGTTCTAGGTTTTCTTAGGCACTCAACCTCCACATTCTATAGTTTTGTGAGGTTATGAGTGTTAGGGTACACTTGGACTTGGAATTTTTACCCCTAAGTGCATTAAGAGTTGTCATTAGTATCATTCATACAATTGGTTATTAGAACGAGACAATTCAATCGGTCATAACTACAAAGTAGTCACCGAGCACAGAGGTTACCGAGTATAGTAGTTGTAATACCCAAAAAATGGGCTATAAGTTCATTAATCTTCTATATCAACAATTCGAATGAAATCGACATCGAAGTCCTAATCTAAGGCACATCTAAACATCATCGAATCATAATTGATTATCTTAAATTCTGCATCGGGGAATATTCCTAGCAATATCCCTAATTATCTTAATTATCTTTAATTTAATGATTATTTGGTGATAAATCACATTTATCCTAAGTTTGATTAATTGAATATTTTCATATTTAATTAATTAGATTTAATAACTTGCCAATTAATTATGTAATTAAATTTAATTCTATCTATTATTAATTGTATTATTTAATTTTGACAATAAATCCAATATCCTATGAATAATTGATTAAATTCTTATTTAATTAATTAAAGCAAGTTGTCATTATTTAATAATATAGTTTTTAATAAAAGTTTGATAAAATAGTTAATTAACCCATAAATTAATTATTTTATTTCAAAAATCAGTTAAGTTGAGAATAAATCACTTTATTTATTTATTAAATCATAATTATCCATGTGCATATTCAAGGACCAGTTAAACTCAAATTGGAAAATCAATGCAAAGTGTTGACTTTTTAGAACTCAACATCCTTTTGGAGTTCAAAAAGCTGATCTAAACTCTAATTTGAGTTAAAAAGCTATTTTTGCATGATTTGCATGTTTTTGTGACTTAATTATCTGTTATTTAAAAATAACTCAAAAATCAACCTGAGTTATTTGAGTGATTTATGGCTTTCTTCCATGCACCTCCAAAGCCTTGGATTTCTATAAAAACAAGGCTTAGCTCTTCATAATTCATCTCTCAAATTTGCATCCATAGAATCTCATATTTTTGCATCCTCGCACTGTCGAATTGGAAGGATCAAAGCTTATTGCGAATCAACATTGTTGTGAGATCACTTTTGTTTTCATATCATTGTTAGATCAATTTCCATATTAGCATAGATTCATATCAGTTTTTCATCATATCATTGCATAGAAAATATCAAAAATATAGATTAATTGCATTCAATTCATATCTAGATCAATTACATTCAAATCCTTCATTTAGGTGTCGTCTAGGTCACTGATCTCGATAACAATCTGAGAACATCAATCTCGCACCTACTAGAAGGCAGTAAATCACTTGGTTAAATTAGATTTCAATTTTGCATGATTTTGATTATAGCTAACCTCTAATGTTTTACTGAAGTGTTGTGTCTATAGATCAGGTACAATTTTCACACACACATTTCTAGCGCCCACCATGGGGCCCTAAAATGGGCTTCCCTTCATTTCTATCAATCTTCTATCATTTCTCTATCAGAACTCCCCTGCTGCTACCTGTTCTAGTGGTATTCTTAGTAGGACGTTATTTTTTGTCACTTTTTCTATCAAAACTGTCCATACAGTGCGATTTTTAATTTCGGTCCGTACAGTTGTCGTACGAGTTTTCAGACTGTCGTACAAGTTTTTTTAGACTGTCATTTCATCAGATACCCAGTGTCATCTGGGAGCATACCCACTGTCGTATGAGTTTCGGCATCAGGTTTCAACTGTCGTATGGTAAGAGACCCACTGTCGTACGAGTTTCGACATCAGGTTTCAACTGTCGTATGGTAAGAGACCCACTGTCGTATGAGTTTTGGCATCAGGTTTGAACTGTCATATGGTAAGAGACCCACTGTCGTATGAGTTTCGACATCAGGTTTGAACTGTCGTATGGTAAGAGACCCACTGTCATACAAGTTTCAGCATCAGGATTTGACTGTCATTTGGTAACAGACCCACTATCGTATGAGTTTCAGCATTAGGTTTCAACTATCATTTCATTTTTTAGGGTAGTTTGTCATATTGGGTTTTCAGATTTTGACTAACGGCTAATCTTAACAATTGAAATTCTCTATTTTTTATTGACTCTTGCTGGTTTTGATTGGAAAAAGTGTAAAGTTTGCTAAAATTAGGTAAAAATCTACTAAGTGCATTGCGAGGATCTAAGGTATTCCACTTGTGCTGATAATATTTCAATTTGGGCTTAAAATAAATCTCTCGTGTGTCTAGCTTGGGTGATTCTTTTCATGCTTTTTTTTTACACACTTGCATAATTGATACTAGGTTGTGACCCCTTAAGGATTCATTAAGTAGTCTTAGATACTTGTGATTGATCTTAATTGCTATCTTGGGTTATTGGACTCGCTAATCCGTCGGCCCCTCATTCCGCCCCATGGTTGCAATCTTAGCGCCATAAAGGGGAGGGGTCAACAGGATAGAAGCCTTAAGTGTTCCACTTGGCAACCCTTTTGTGCTTTTAGGAACTCACTTGTTTTCTAAGTTGGGGAATCATTTTCAGCTTGTGTGAGGTGTTAAGTGTTCCACCTTGTGGACTCATCTCATATTCGCTTTAAGCGTTAAGTGTTCCTCTTTCTGCTTTTTGGATACTTTTGGTAGATTTGCTTTTGGAAACATACATCTGTGCTCACATAGTAATTAGGCCCTATGAACACTATTTGTGATTCTTGAGAGATTGGATTCTGAGTGAAATCCTTCTTGACAATAGAATCCTTGTAGGTAGGGAGGATACTTAGTGCATTTCACATTCAACTTGGTTAGTGTGTCTTCTCTTATTGATCGATACATTCCCTCCCAGGAGAGGTTGATAGATCACGTGGGGTAGACATCACGAGCTTTGGTGAATCAAAATTAGTTAGTGTGTCTTCTCTTATTGATCGATACATTCTCTCTCTGGAGAGGTTGATAGATCACGTGGGGTTGATATCATAGACCTTAGTAAGACAAACTTTTTCTTAGCGTGTTGAATTAATCTGCTTGCTTTGTTTGGGTTAAAAGTGAAGAGGTATCAAAACCTTGGATCTAGAGCCAAGTCCCCTTGTGGTATACTATTGTGAGTCACCTTTAGAGAGGGTTAACCGTAGCAGACAATCTCTTCATAGGGTAAACTGCGTTGATGGAAACTCAAGCGGTAATAGCCATTTTCACCATGGTAGTGATAGCCACTATATAAATGTCCTTGTGGAAGAAATCTCCACGGGTGTGGTTCATTATTGGGTTGTCAGATCTCCCTAGCAGCTCCTGAAGATTAAGTTCTCAGACTGTGTCAAAACCCTAGTGCGTCGGGATTGGAGTTCACCCCTTTGGATCATAAAAGTTGCAGAGTCAAACCATTACTAAAAACCCTAGCGAGGCCAAATTTTCATTTTCTAGGGTATATGTACGTTATTGCAAAACATTTTTGGAACATACACAATTAGCGCTTCTGAGGATTAGAACGAATAAGTCACTTGATTGTTCATGCACAAGGTTGCTTTTGCCCTTGTTCATTGTTTTCAGACATGCTTGAAATCACTTGCTTGCTATTTTGCATGCTTGTTTATCTATCTGGTTACTGAAAATGAACAAATCTGTTACAATCCTCAAATCTGGACATTGAAATTTGCAAACAATCCGAATCTGAAAACTCAAAATTTGCAAAATCTGAAGTAAAATTATTTTCTAGAGTCAAAAGTCATCTCAGGAGGTCAGAAAGTCATACGAGTTTTCTCAAAGTGTCATTTCATTACTGCCCATCTGTTGTATGAGTCTGCAGAGTGTCGTTTGGAAAAAATTTTAAAAGTTGTTAGAATTGCCAGATACCCAACTTTTTCAGCCTAGTTCCAAAATTTGTCATACAAGTCACTGTGTTAGAAATAGAACAGTAGCTATTGAGATTTAGTACACATGTCTCAAAGAATTAGTACACATGAAGAAGAAGCTCTAATCACCACTATGATGAAGCAGCTGCAAGCTATGCAAGTTGAACTTAACAATCTTAAGAAAGAAAAGGAACCTAAAGAGTTCTCCATGGAAGCTATGTGCCCTTTTCCATTTGATAAAGACTTGTACATGTCACCATGCCCCCAGATAGAATTTGAGCAATGTGATAACCCTTATGATACCTCTTCCATGGAGAGTGACACATCCAGCTTTGGAGACTATGATGACTATGACGACAGACAATGTAATGATGCCTATGACACCTCTGTTCTTAAGAATCCTCCTCGTCGTGTGTTCCTACTTACTACAAATGGGCTGTCACATTGGATAGATCATGATGGTGATCCATATGATTCTGATTTTGAAAGAGATTTTGATGGCTTTTGTGGACAATACCTTGATTATGATCCATCTACTACTGCTAAGGACTATAAAATGCATCATGCTAGCTTGAAGCATCAATACTACAAGGATCTCTCCTCTAAGAACTCTCATGCTGAAAATAAAGATTATCTTCTCAAGCAAGATCATGTTAATGTTGGACCTTTGTCTTGTGATGGTTCCCTTCCATCTCCTACTTCCTCCAATACCTAGACATTTCCTAAAGCTTCCGAGTCTATCAAATCTTTCACAGAACCTTCATCCAACACAAGCCCTGATACTTTTCATGTGGTTCCCTATAGTTATCCTCCAGGGCTACCTCTTAAAAGAACTCAAGCTAACCTTCACTTGGCTGCAAATACTTTCAATAATGATAAACCTAAAGAGCCTAAACCTTCATATGCTATAATGCCTACTCCAGCTAGTCCTTCACCATCTCTGCAATAGTCTTCCATACAATCCCAACATGCTTTCGTATCCTTAGAAGTGGCTCCATGTCAAGAGGACTCTAAAAATGATAAAGAAAAGAACATAAAGAAAGATCAAGATCAAGAACCCTCCCTGTCATCCAAGCCTTTTCATGATGTCTCTTATCTATTTCATGGTTCTCCTAAGCAAGATCAAGCTACTACTTACACTGCTGAGCTTATTGATGATAGTACTGTTACTTCCAATGTTAAGCCTATTGAAAATCAAGAGAAAAATTATGCACTTATGCTATCCAAAGATCCTTGTCAAGATCAAATCCTTCCATCTTCTTGTTCTACCATTCCATGTTCGCTTCCACTTTCTACTCTTCCTATGTCTTTGCAAGCTTTGAACAATCCTATCAAAGAAGGTGCTCATATTCAAGATGTCCATGATTCTATTGAAAATCCTAATGCTCACTCTAAAAATGTTGATATCCTTGGTTGTCATATAGATGCTGATGAACTTATTGATTATCCTTTTACATCTTCCACTTCCATCCTTGGACCTCTTCCACCACTACTAAAGGCTTCACGTCTACCTTCCATCTTGGGTCCTTATGTCCCTTCACTTTCCCCTCCTAACTCTCCTAATTCGCCATCCATCTTGGGTCCTTACATCCCTCCATCTCCCATCTTTCCTCAAGATCAACATAGATGCATACCCTTGAATCCTTTTCATCCACCCACCCATCTAAACCAGTCATATCCTCCTTCTTCTTCCACAAGTCCCAAGTCTTTTGGAAGTAACTTGAATGTTCAATACAAGAAAAATAAGCAATACAAGAATCCATCAAAAAGAGAAGATCACCATGTCTCCTCTAAATGACATGGAAACATAAAGTCAAAAGAGATATCTAAGAAAAAAACTACAAGACAAGTATGGGTTCCAAAATCCATCATTGAAGATATTCTCTCTAAATCATCAAAAGGAAATAAAAAGCCTACGGCTATATGGATTCTAAAGTCTCTCTTGAAAGAGTCTGGTGTTGAGCAAAAAGTGAAGTTGACATTCAAGATTCCAAAGACTTCCACTTCATCTCCCTCCAAAAATATTCTTCCATTCCATGTGCCTAAACCACAACCTCTACTATCCATTCACCATATTCCTTCACGTTTTCCTTCATTCACTTTTCCTCCATCCTCTCGCCACCCTTCAAGGTATGTGTTGATGTTGATCTTGCCTTCCTTTCCACCTACCCTTTCACAATCCTTCCATGCATTATCCTTCTACCTTCTATCATTTTTCCTCATTTGCCTATTCCTCCTATCTTCCAACCTCACTCACTTTACATAAAACCCTATCCTCCATTTTTGTCTTCCATATTCCTTTCCCTATCAGCATCTTTGAGCATATCATTTGAATCCTTGGTATATCATGGTTTATCCTTTCAAGGAGCATTATCTAAAAAGCTTGCCTTCTTCCAAAAAAAAAGAAATGAAAATAAAATTTAAAAAATTAAAAATGTGCCTTGGTGAAAACCTGGAAACAGGCACCTTGGTAGCAAAAGTAAAGAGAAATAAATTCATCCTATGGTGAAAACCACTCCCTTGTGGCACCTTGGATAAGTACCATGATGAAAACTTGGCAATCAGGCATCATGCATAGTTCTTCTACATATTTCATCCATTTCATCTTCTCTCTTTGATCTTGACAATGTTGATCTATACACGAACATTTGGCTATCTTGTGAGCTATCTTACGACAATCTTGCTTTCATTCCCTTCCTATTTAGCCTTCATATTTATCTTCCTCCATTCATTTTCGCCTATTGCTATCCTTTTCCCCTTTGGTCTTGATCTAATAGAAGAAAGAGTAAAACACAGTGCTATGAAGCCTCTTGACATGTCTACTCCTTTGGACTGCATCCTTTCCTGCTCTGGTATTACACTTTTGTGACTTATCCTATGCTGGCCTTTCATTTTTTATCCAAATGTACTTTACATGACAATTTTCCCTAGCTTGGGTATTCTTGAGGAGTTTTCCCTTGAGGATTTCTTCCCTTCATTCTCCTTCATTCTCTTGTCTTCCATCTCTTCCACCAGCTTGTCAATCCCTCTTGTTCTCCACCTTGCTAGACATTGGGACTGTACGATATGATCTTGCTTGGGAGTTTGCAATGGAAAAATATGCTATCAAGTATCCCAAGTATCAAAACAAGTATCAAAACCAGTATCAGAACAAGTATCAGAACCAGTATCAGAACCAATATTAGAACCAGTATCAGAATAAGTATCAGAACAAGTAACAGAACAATTATCTGAACACCTACTGGGGCTACACCTTTTGCTTTAGTTTATGGGTCTAAAGCAGTACTGCCTATTGAGGTTGAAATCCCATCACTCCGAATTAGAATGCATGGTCTAGTAACTGATGATGACTACAGAGTGTCTAGGTTACAAGAACTGGAACTACTAGATGAGCGCAGACAAGTAGCGTATGATAATCTCAGAGTATATCAGAAGAGAATTTCTAGAGGCTACAACAAGAAAGTCAGACACAGAGAATTTTAGGTTGGCGATCTAGTCTTGAGAGAAAATCCTAAAAATCAATCCCATCGAGAATGCAAGGGGAAGTTCGAACCCAACTGGCTGGGTCCCTTTGTCATCATTGCTACTTTTGGCTCTGGTGCCTATCAACTCTCAATGACTGAAGGAGAATAGCTCTGAGAACCAATCAACGTTCTCCATCTGAAGAAATTCTATGCCTAAGGCATTCAGTCTATGGTAAAATGTCCTGAAAAAATCTTGAAAATCAGAAAAAGTCCTGAAAAAATGAACATCTTGGGGAAAACCTAGCAATAGGTGCCTTGATGATTCACAAAAAAATCAAAAAATATCAAAAGTACAAAAAAATATCAAAAATTCAAAAAAAATTGAAAAAATGAAAAATACAAAAAAAATGAAAAAAAAAGTGCCTTGGTGAAAACCTGGAAATAGGCGCCTTGGTAGAAAAAATAGAATCTCTGCCAAGATGGTGAAAACTTGACAAACGGGCACCACTTGTTTCAAAATGCTCCATCTATCAGTGCAATCTTGGTCTTTCCCATCTTTTAGTCTTGATTTAGTTTGTACATATCTCCTGGTTTGTTTTTGCATTTCCAGTTTTCAATAAGTCAGTTTGTCCACCAATCTGCTCAAGTGTCTGTATCCTATCAATGTGCAAACTTGGGGGCAATTAATGTCATATCCTATGGCCTCCAATATATCTTAGACGTCTCATATCCATTCAAAGTCCTTTGACGCTTCATTTGAGTCAGTCAAGTCTGTCTTGTCTCCAGAAAGGATTTTGCATCTACAACAATAATCAAACACAAACTGAAAATAATCTGTGCTTTTCATGCTTTTATCTCCTTGTACGCTTACTGATTCGCATTGAGATTTTTGCATATTGTGTCCCTTCGAGCTCTTCGATGATGTCCTTTATAGGATTTAGAGAGTGATGACTGGGGGCATAATATTTTCTTTATTTTCTTCTTGTATGTGAAAATCTAAACAACTTTGGAAATTCTAGATTGAAATGGTGTCCGACTGTAAGAGCCTCTATCTCAAATTGGATGGCCATGCATACCTTGACCATTGATACCCAAAAAATTCAAGGAAGTTTGATCTAACTATTGTCTTTTTGAGTGAGTTCTTTATCCTACTGTGAAACACGATCTTACCTAAGGATGTGAACACTAACGGGTCACTACAGGTAATTCACATTGGATTTAGAATGATCTCTTGGCTGTTTGATGTGTTTGTCATGCAAGGCATATTCAGGTCATCATGACGTTTATATTTTGATGCTTATACAAATTGCTATATCAAAATGGATGTGATATTCAAGTCATCCTGGCATTTGTGCCTTGGTGCTTATATCTAATCCAACATTCCAAAAACAAAATCAATATTCATATATCCATGGTTGTTGACCAGTGGGTGTTGTATTGATTCTTGCGCATACAAATTGATATTCATATGTCTATGGTTTCATAGCTAGTGGGCATTGTATTGATTTATTTGGTTACCTAAAAGTTCAGTGATGATAACAAATCGACATATGATCAGTGACTAGGTCCTAGGTCTTAAGTTGCCTTTCATTTTGCATGTCTCTTTGCATTTTGCATGTTTCCATGATCTCACAATGGCTAAACGAACTTCAATGCTTAAACAATTCTTCAAATCGCATCTTCAAATCTAACAAGAGCTGAATCTCACACGAAGGTTCCTCCAACGAAAGAACAAGTAGAATCCTTTTTCAGGATCAAAATCAAAATCTGAGATCGTTTATTATGTCAAAATCATGATTTAAAATTTTTGGGCCTAGGACAGTCTACTGCTTGCATATTCGACCTTCGATCATCACAGAAATCCAGTATTCAACTTAACTAATTATCTTACATCAAACTATCAAAATTTCAACTCAGGGTCAAACCTAGTCAAACTTGGTCTCCAGGACCTCTCAATGATGCAAAATGCGTTCTCAAACATATATAACCACTTTTCCAATCAATTTACATGCTTCTAAACTATCAACACTGACTTTTCTTGTCAGATTTCAATTTTAATCCCGAAGGGGGCATGGTATTGCATATCATTCAAAGTCTGTAATCAAATTTGAAATCATATCTTTATGGAAATTATATCTTCATCAGTGATCAAGACAACAACCATGTCTAGTTGCTGATTCATCAAAAGTCCTCATTTCTCGAGGCAAATCTATCATCACTTGGGGCATATCAGATTCATCGATCCATATCAATCTGGTATCCTCCTAATCTTGTAATCTGTATCAGTTTTTGCAACCATCGGATCATAGTGTTCTTTCCTTGGTTCTTCGGCAACTGAAGGGTTCGGATGTGATACCTGCTAGTTCTGCTAAGACAATCGAGTCTAGAACCGGTCACTCACTTCTTAGCAATCCTAAGGTTTGGAATCAGGCATTTTGACACTCTTTTCGCAATCATAGGTTCATTTTCTTTTATAGTGAACATTATCCTTGGTCATTCAGGACCTATTATCTCCGTATCAAATCAATATCAATCAGCTTCTGTCTCATATCAATTATCAATTTCAAACATCAGTTTCATATCTTTATCAAACACAAACTATCTTTGAACCACTGCGCTTCGCACAGTAATTCAAAGAGGGGCAAAATGTAATACCCCAAAAATGGGCTATAAGTTCATTAATCTTCTATATCAACAATTCGAACAAAATCGACATCGAAGTCCTAATCTAAGGCACATCTAAACATCATCGAATCATAATTGATTATCTTAAATTCTGCATCAGGGAATATTCCTAGCAATATTCCTAATTATCTTAATTATCTTTAATTTAATTATTATTTGGTGATAAATCACATTTATCCTAAGTTTGATTAATTGAATATTTTCATATTTAATTAATTAGATTTAATATCTTGCCACTTAATTATGTAATTAAATTTAATTCTATCTGTTATTAATTGTATTATTTAATTTTGACAATAAATCCAATATCCTATGAATAATTGATTAAATTCTTATTTAATTAATTAAAGCAAGTTGTCATTATTTAATAATATAGTTTTTAATAAAAGTTTGATAAAATAGTTAATTAACCCATAAATTAATTATTTTATTTCAAAAATCAGTTAAGTTGAGAATAAATCACTTTATTTATTTATTAAATCATAATTATCCATGTGCATATTCAAGGACCAGTTAAACTCAAATTGGAAAATCAATGCAAAGTGTTGACTTTTTAGAACTCAACATCCTTTTGGAGTTCAAAAAGCTGATCTAAACTCTAATTTGAGTTAAAAAGCTATTTTTGCATGATTTGCATTTTTTTGTGACTTAATTATCTGTTATTTAAAAATAACTAAAAAATCAACCTGAGCTATTTGAGTGATTTATGCACCTCCAAAGCCTTGGATTTCTATAAAAACAAGGCTCAGCTCTTCATAATTCATCTCTCAAATTTTCATCCACAGAATCTCATATTTTTGCATCCTCATGCTATCGAATTGGAAGGATCAAAGCTTATTGCGAATCAACATTGTTGTGAGATCACTTTTGTTTTCATATCATTGTTAGATCAATTTCCATATTAGCATAGATTCATATCAGTTTTTCATCATATCATTGCATAGAAAATATCAAAAATATAGATTAATTGCATTCAATTCATATCTAGATCAATTGCATTCAAATCCTTCATTTAGGTGTCGTCTAGGTCACTGATCTCGATAACAATCTAAGAACATCAATCTCGCACCTACTAGAAGGTAGTAAATCACTTGGTTAAATTAGATTTCAATTTTGCACGATTTTGATTATAGCTAACCTCTAATGTTTTACTGAAGTGTTGTGTCTACAGATCAGGTACAATTTTCACACACACAGTAGTCACTAAGCACACAAGATTACTGAGCATCAGTAAATTATCAAGTAATGAATGCAATGTATACCGAGTAAACTAGGAAATGAAATAGAAGTTTGTAATGACACAAACTACAAGGTAAATGGTTTACACCGACCTAGAAAATGGTTTACTAAGATCGAGGTGAATATTTAATATGGATGTAATAATTTAATGATTGATGATTCCTATGTAAAGATGATCTAGGTTATTCATTTGAGCCATTGATCTTAGGTTTTCTAAGACAATTCAATAACCCTAATTAGGTCAAATCATTTTGATATAAGTATTGAAAAGATGTCATTTTAACAAGTATCACACATGAAGTAGCCACACCTATAGACATATCAAGATCAGACAGGGTTGTGAAAGATAAAGAATTGATAGAGCATTCAAGGACTAAATCAGATATTAGATTAGAAGGCTACCAAGTAGTATTCAAAGAAGATATCAATCACATTAAGGTGATAATAGAGAAGTACATATCAAATATGAAATTAGGAAAAAAAAATTTCTATCTACATATCAATTTTACTATTGCATTCTAACCATTCTAGCAGACTTAAATCTCTTAACAGAGTAGACTTAATAGTATTATGTAAAATCTCTTAACTGAGTGTACACTTGAAGAGTGTTTTTAAAATCCTCTAACCAGGTAGATCTAGTTGATCTTTTTGTTACTCCTAACAGGGTAAGTTCACCAAAAGTGATCAATCTTTTGTAGGCTTAACCGACAACTTTATTTACTGCAGTAGTGAAGCTTTTGTTAATATGATTTAGAATAATAGAGAGGGGGGTGAATCAGTTGTTCTTAGGTCTAGATGTATAAAATAAACTTTCAAACTCTTCAAAAAATTAGATCTAACAACCAACAACTACTCAGTCATTACTGAATTTATAACAGAAACATATAACAGTGCAGTCCACTATCCAATAATAGTATTTAACTTGCAAAACATTGAAATGTTCAAACCAAAACATCCACACAAGCATTAACTCCAGGATTTATAGTGGAAACCCAATTTGGGAAAAAACCACTTTGTAACATGTTACTGATATTTTCACTCTTCTAAAGTGAGCTCTGTGAATAGCCAACCCTATCAAAGGTTACAAACACACTCTCAGGTGTGACCCAGTTAAAGAATTTCAACCACTCTATTAGAAGTCCACCTTGTTATAGGACTTACATACATTCCATTAGAATGCAACCTTGTTCAAAGGATTTATACTTATGACTGTTAGGTCAACCTTGATTAAAGGATTTCAAACTAATACAATGGTTAGAAAGTAACAACAATATTTGATATGAAAACATACAACTCACTTTGCAAATATCAGATCCAATTCCATACACATATGTTGGCTTACTGACTATGATCCATTTCCATCTCCATCACTGATGTTCTTAGAAATCCCTTCAAGAAATCACAACTCCTTATCATTTAGCCTTTTCTGCTTATACAGTCAATAACAACAACTCCAACATCCTCTCTATTCAACCTCATGCTTAGGTTTCCTTAATACTTCCTCAATTAGGTCGATCCAACTTTTTCTGCTTAATCTCCTCCATAGATCTTAGGGTTAGGTCAAATATATCGAATCCTTCCAAATTTATGTTCTTCATCCATCCTTCTAGAAACATATCAAATCTATTTATGGAATCACAATAAAATGGTTTACAGTGCATTAAATGCTTCCATACAATCAATAAATAAAGTCAACATGTTTTACATAATCCAAGAATTCAACTATGTCGGCTAGGAATCTGAATTCTTCCTCAAATTTAAATTACTAACACTCGTTCAATACTGTGTTCAATTCCTCGGTCTTCACTAGGTAGCCCGGTCACCACTAAAACTATTTCCTTGACTAATATTGTCTTCCTTGGTAATTAACTGATGTTCAGTCAACACTAAATTTACTCGGCATATACTGGCTCGGTTGACACTAACATCACTCAGCTTAAACTAGATTTCTTCACTTTTGCTCGGTTAAGCCTACTTGTTTAGTCTTCCTTCTTAGTTAGATAAGAAATACATTATCTTATCATTGTGCCACATAATCAAGAACTCATTGAAGTATCAAGATAACTCAACCTTTCCTTAGGTGCTATTGTTATCAACCTTGCCCTAAACCTTCTCATCAATAAAATAGATATAGTACTTTCTTAGATAGCAACAGTATTACCAGTTAAGGTTTGACATTAATGACAATACAATAATTACTTCAATTGCAGTTTCCAACAGCTTTGTGGGTTCCATCCCCACTGTAGTTTTTACCTTCTAACAAGGGCTTCTTTGATACCAAAATACAAGTGTTATGTGTATGAAGTTTCATGTATGCATATTTAAATAGATTAGAAGTATTTACATTTCAATTATGTTATTGGTTGTATGATGAATGTAAATGGTACAGTCGGTTAATGAATTGCATGTCTACAAGGATTCAGTTGAAAAGTTTTTAAGGTTACTGATTCACCCCTCCCCTCTCAGTAAATCACCTTTTCATAATCCCAACAATTGGTATCGGAGCTAGCTCTCTTGTCGAGGAAGCTTAATCATTGAAGAGAAAATATGTTAAGGATGGAAAGGTATAAGCTTGATAAGACTATTGAAAATTAGAGATTGGAGATGTAGATTCTCATGGAACAATTTAAGGAAGCCAAAGAAAAACTAAGAGATTTACTGATCAAAAGGAAGGAATTATCATTTTGGCACAATGAGACTGATTATTAGGAAGAAGAGATAGAGGAACTATCTGAAGGATCTAGATATGGAAGCATATATGATGCATCTAAAGGAACCATATCAGATCTATTTGAAAAGAATCAACACCTTACTGATCAAGTGAAAGCACTGCAAATCGGTCAAGAGACTCAAATGGTAAGAATGATTAATGTCATGAACAATGCAAGACATGCAGAAGAAGAAAGGAATTTGGCTATTGAAGATAGAAGAAAAATAAATGAAAAGATGGAAGAAAAGGAATCTAAAATAATAATACTTATTGAGCATCACTTTGAAATTTCCAATCATATGGTTGTCATGATTAAGGAAATCAACCGAGTAAATAATGAGCTTACTAAAAAATTGGAATACATTGGTGAATTGAGGGAAGAGAATGAAAGGCTGAAGAATGAAGTGAAGATTAAACAACAACATAATAAGATGATAAAAAAAGCTAAAGAAAGTACCAAAAGGATGGATGAATTCCTAAATAGTCAAAGAAGACTTGACAATACTACAGGTTTAGGTTATACCAAGCAGGAAGAGTAATCAAAATAAGCTGAAAAAAGAATGCCTATGCATATCCAAGGCCAAAGAAACTCTCATGCTATTACTATGGAAAACTAGGTCACACATTAAATGTTTTTAAAAGAAAAGAAAAAGGTATTCCTAAATTTGATACTTATTGTTATAATTATAATAAGTATGGACATCAAGCATATGAGTGTATCTATCAAAGCTAATAAGTCACCTAAGAGATACTACATGGAAAATAATTGGCATACTTGCAACATGCATGGACATATATCATAGGAATGCATGTCAAAGATGAAGCAAGTCTGGAAAACAAAAGGACAAAACAATACATATCAACCGAGAAGACAAGGTAATGCTTACACTTGGGATTACAACACTTGGGCTAGTTGCACAACATGTGGTAGATATGGTCATATAGAAACAAATTGCATGAGAATGCACTGGAGAGGAAGATCTAAAAATTGGACAAATTTTGGAATGGCATGTCTGCACTATCATAAGGTCATTCATTTAAGTAGAGACTGTAGAGACTGAGCACCAGAACCAAGTGTTGATACAAATGAGAACACCATTGAAGAAATCATGAGGATAAGGAGCCAAATGTGGAGAAGAGAAACATATGATAATGCTGGAACAAACAAAATAGTCATTGACACCTCATCCTTTGGGTTAGGTGATCTCACCACATCCACCTAAGAAAATCAAGTAAGTATGAGAACTAAATTTCAACCAGTTATATCTTACACCAGTTCCTTATATCTATTGCATGAATACCAAATCAACATGAAATAAGATGTACTAGGATGTTATATGTTTTGAGCATGAAATGTGTATAGTCAGTAAACACATGACCGAGTGAAAGTTTGTTAGTTGGTGAAAGTGTTAAGGTTAATCGAGTTGAAGAATCAACCGATCAATGTTAGTTTTAACTAAGATAAAGTTTCAAAAGAGATAACTGAACATTTTTGTATTAACCAAGTTGTGGTAGGTGAAGCATTTATTGCAAAACTTTGAGTGGGAAAAATTATTTTGGGTATAAATATGT
The DNA here is from genome assembly GCA_027943335.1 of Chamaecyparis obtusa. NCBI lineage: Eukaryota > Viridiplantae > Streptophyta > Pinopsida > Cupressales > Cupressaceae > Chamaecyparis > Chamaecyparis obtusa. Next base: position 460,001 of record BSBK01004825.1, read on the forward strand.
AGCGAAGACAACTCATTTCTTCACACAACAAACCAGAGAAAACTAGAGTGATTCGAGCAAGATTTGAGCGAAGTGAATCTAAGCCATTCACAATTATTTGAGCACATCATGAGTAGTTTGAGACTATTTCAACTAATTTTATAGCTAACTGAGCTCTTTACACACATTTTTCACGAAGCCCTAAATTTTTGAAACAATGGCATCTTCATCAAAAACCACACAATCCAAGACTGATAGTGACAAGAAGGTCACACTGATCAAGTCCTCGACATACGAAGAACCAAGATATAAATTACATCTCGAGATTGCATCACAAATTGATGATAAAGACATGTTTTCAAGAAAACTACCTAGGGTTTTGTTGGTCCAAGATATACGATCTTACATTCATTGCAAGATAAGAAAAATTAGAGATTTCAAACTACAATCTAAATACCAAGAGCTATGCTAGGACATAAATTTGAAAGATGAACACACACACACACACCTAGAAATCAAAGGTCTGAATAATGCCCTTCATTTCCCAAAGGATTTCAAGACAAAATGGATTAGGGTTGTACTCAGCCAAGTGCACGAGGGCCAGATGTGGTTGGATGAACCGATTAAAATTACTAAAGTGATAACCTACAACTGATCGAATATCTTGAAGGAAATTTTGACAATAGAATGGGTAATTGAAAGACAATGATTGATGATCACCAAGCTATCAAAGTATATGTAAGACAATTAAATCAATTAATGTATTGTCATTGATGCCACCTAGTTTTGATTGTATTTTTCATGATGGTTACAAACATCTAAAGAAGGAAAATGATAAAGGAATGAGACATCTTCATGAAGATGAAATGGATAAGAAAGATATGGTTATGTTATACATTGGGTAACTTATTGATGATTCTATGGCATCGTGTTGATGACTTGATTGTATTACATGATTCTATTATGTATTGAAGATCAGATTGAACAAGTTTATGTGGTTGGTAAATGAATATTTCTATATACACCGAGCAAGTGTAGTGTATACCAAGTATAGTATTAACTGAGCTAGTAATCACTGGTGCATTCTGGTATTGACCGGGTGAAATAAATAAATGGAGTTTGTAATAGCCAACTAAAATGATGAGCTAGAAAATTGCTTATGATTCTGAGGTAGAAGATAATGTTTGTTATGATGATCTAATAGCTGAAAAAATTCAAGATTGATTAGATGAAGGAGAATGAAACATGTTAAAGACACAACTGTCGAGGAAGGTTAAAGCAGCAAAATGAATGGTGAAGATTAAGAGGCAAAATCTATGGGCAAAAATAAAATGGTTTATGATGTCTATATAAGGAGACATGAGATTCATTATTGAGTTTGGGGATACTTAATACTATAGGAGAATTCACGTGAAAATGATTGTTTTCATGCAACACTGATCAAACTAGTTGAAGATAGAACTGAGAAAAACTACAAACAACACCGAGCATCAAAGAAAGTATATACCAATATAAATAGAGTTGGAGGAAATGAAGATGTTGAATTGATTATTGATTAGAGGTATTTTGAGCTTAGCATAGATTTGAAAATCTATAAATCAAACCTGTATTTGAATCAGATCATTACTGTATCAGTTTAACCATTTCTATAGATAAATCTCTTAACCGAGTGGGACTTATCAGTCTTTATATTTCAATATGACATTCAATGAATGTTGATTGTTTTCTTGTTGACCCCATAGTGAATGCATGGTCAAAGGAGAACTATTAGTGATACATCCTCTAACCAGGTCACACCTTACAATGTGTTTTGTAACCTTTAACAGGGTTGACTCCTAACCGAGCTCACTTTAGAAGAGTGAATTATTTTTGGTTACCAGTCCCAGGTGGTTTTTCCCCTAACAGGGTTTCCACATTAAAAAAATATGTGTAATATGTGTATGATGTGTTGAATTGTTATTTACTTTACACATTTCTATAACTAGATAGATCGATGAACACAATACTTAATTTAATGGTAATTGGTAAATGAAGAGAAAGGCACAGTTGATATCTTACCAAGTTGATTATTTGATTGAAAATTTTTAATATATACATCTAGAAGATTTAGGACTATAGGATAACTAGACTTAACTGATTCATCCCTCCTCTCTATTATCTAACATAAATATGTTATCCACATGGTTACCGATAATCCAACAAATAAGGCAAAACCCCTAGGGCACCCATGGAGGAGTGAGACAAAAAAAATGACAGGAGCTGAGTGGGATGACAAAGGGATGAGGATGACCACCATCACCGATCTGAAAACTAGATTTGAAGCATATGTAATTGATTATAAAATTTTCCAATCTAGCAGACTAAACAGTGTCCCTTGTAGAGCAGTTGACATAGATTACAAAATTGTCAAGAAAGGCTTACAATTAGACCTCTCTGAGCTAATGCTGAAGAAAATTGAAGAAAATATGAGGACTATCTATGTTGCTAAGTCCAACACTTGTAAGTTTGGTTCACTTCTTGTCTATATCTTTTTCTATCTACAAAATTCATTTTCATCAGTCGGTAATGTACAGTGGGATGTAAACAAACCAGTCATAATACAAATTGATGAATTCATAAAAAACTTAGGACAAAACTTTGAAGTAGTAATGGATGATTACTTCGGTAAATTTAAAGAAAGAATGCATAAGAGGAGCAAGATACCTGCACAGTTGGTAGAAATATACAAGGAAGATATTTGTTTTTTGGTGGACACTAACACCACTCTCATCAAAGCAGATGAGCCAAGGGCTGCATGGTTACCACCTATGGGCTATGAACTTGATATTAACCAAGCCTCTAGGTCAATAAAGGAACTCTTGGCCAAGCCCAAAGACACCAAAGAAACTAGGTTTGGAACCTATGAAGAAGCTAAGCTTCGAATCAAAATGGACTTAGAGTAAAAGTGGGAAGAAAATGCAAGAAAATAACGTATACTTTGACTAAACAATTTGGTGAAGATGAAGAAAAAGAAAAAAATCTGATTGAAGAATAAACCAAGGAACAAGTATTGATCAGTAATAGTGAACATGAAGAGGAGACTGAGTTAGATAAAGAAATTTAGGCTGCACCGTTGAAGAACAAAGGGAAGAGGAAATAGGCAGAGACTCCCACATGAACAAGGATAGATTGTTAGGAATGAATGCTAAATATGTCCTGTGGGGGATTATTCAAAGTCATTCTATAGCAGTTTTATGTTGCATTCATGACTATGTTTGTCATTTATGTCAACGCATTGATCTACTGGAGAATAGCAGAGAAGCGGATAATGTTTGCATTAGCACACATGGATAATTGCAGATCAAGCTATGCAGAGTTGAGGACTGATTCTATATTATGTCTTGAGGTTATGTTTAAGAGCACATATGAAAATTCAATTATTCATAACAATTATGTGTAATTTAGTGGAAATAGTATTCTGACAGTGTTTTTGAGAAGCAGTTTGTGATAGCTGGATTATATCTCCTAATCAAGATAGAATTTGGACATGTGAATTTGAATAGAGGTTTATGATATTTCAAAGGTGACCTGGATGAGACAACATAGTTAGAGGTCACATGTTTGAATAATTATTCAGTTTGGAAGCCAACAATTTTATGTGGTTATGAAATATTATGTAACGTGTAATGATTTATATTTTATAATGGTTAAGCCTAGTTGGCCGACTCATTTGTAATTATTTGAGTGTGGTATAAGGGAAGGATTGTTTTCCTTGATTTAAAGATGAATTTATATAGAGAAGTAATTGAGTAATATATGTTGATGTTGTAAGAGGATATGCAAATTGAGCAAATCTGGTATTGAGATCTGGTGGAACAATTGGTGCAGTTTGGCACAATCAAAGGAGTGAAGATAAGTTGTTGAGATCAGTAATTGTTTGTATTATTCTATTCAAATAATATAGAGATCAGTTGGACAATGAGTTCAGTGATCTTTCCCTTGAAGCTGTTTGGACAGTGGGTCCTTCCGCCTTCCATAACTCTTAACCGGGTTAGAATATTTTAACAAGGATTCAAAGTCTCCCAACAGGGACTGATATATACTAAATGTATTTCATAAGACTCCTAACAGAGTCCATCCTCTCACAAGGAATTTTCATATTAGTACATCTTTTGTGGGTACCAACCCCACTGAGGTTTACTCTCTGATCAAGAGGTTCCCTAGTCAACATATCTTGTGTTATTGTGTATGTTTATCTTTCTATGGTTGTTGTTTATATTGGTTACATGGTAGAAATATGATAATGGTATTATAAGTTGTTTTTATTTGATAACTGATTCACCCCCCCTCTCAGTTATCTTGGTGGACTTTACTTTCTAACAATTGGTAATAGAGCGGTAGGTCCTTGAAGGAAAAGTTTAACAACTTAAGGAGATCTATGGGGATTCGTTTTAGGAAAGAAAGCCCTAAGTTTGATGGAGTTAATTATGATAGCTAGAAAGAAAAGATGAAGACACATCTGCTATGTTTAGGACCAAGATATTGGTTGATCACAAAGAATGACAAGACTATCATTGAAGAAGAAAAACTTAAAGATTGCATTGATAAGGAAAGAGATCTATTCATGTGTAACATACTTGCTAGAGAAGCACTTTTGTCAGCTCTTTCAGAGAATGAATACAGTCAGGTAAAATCTCTAAGGACATCTTATGAAATTTGGTTAGCTTTACAATCTAATTTTGAAGGTGACGTGCATGCAAAGAGAATTGGATATGTTTATTTCAAAATGCAAAGATGATGGAAGATGAATCTATTAGAAGTTATATTGGTAGGATATCAGAGATTTTTGTAGGTATCAAAGCTTGTGAAGGAAACAAAACATAAGATGAAGTCATATGGAAGATCTTAAAGAAACTTACCCCTATGTTTAAGATGACATCATAGATGATTGAACAAGTTATACCTTGTACTGAAAACTTTCCCAGAGAAACTCTTCTTGGAAGATTAGAAGCAACAGAGATAGGCTTGAGACAGTTAGGAGATCTACCTAGAATTGAGACAACATTCATCACACTTAGTGTTTGCCCTAATTTCTCAAGTACAAGTTTTAGTGGAGATTATGCCACTTGCAAAATATCTAAGACCGAAGAAGACATGAAGATTGAGGAAGGAATTGTCTTGCTTGTGAAAAGAGAACCCGAAGGTAAGAAAATCTTTAAATGTTGGACATGTCAAGAATATGGTCATTTCACATCTAAATGCCCTAAGAGAGTGAAGAAATACAATAAGAACTTTAAACCTAGAAGGTCTAAAGAATGTTAATATGCTAATGATGAATAATTTGCGGCTAGCATTGAGAAAATCTTAAGTTAAAGTGATAATGAAAGTGATGACATAGGATTTGTAGCAATAAAAGAAGAAAACTCTAAAATTGAAGTTAGAGAGGAAAAAGCTTTAGTTTCTCAAGTAGAAAAGAAAACTGATTGGATAATAGACAATTGTTGTTCACATCATATGACTGGAGATATGAATTTTTTAATAAATTTTAGCAACTATGATGGAGGAATTTTTAGAGTTAGAAACAATTCACCTTGCATGATAAAGGCAATAGGATCTATTACTCTTGATGGAAAGACTAACATTGATGATGTTTATTTTGTGGATGGATAGAAACATAATATTTTGAGTGTTAGAGAGTTAGTTGATAAGAGATATCAAATTTGGTTTACTGAGAAGACTTGTCTGATCAAGGATAAAAATGGTAATATGATTGGAACTAGATCAAGAACCAGAGGTAATGCATTTGAGTTAAATCCTGCTGAAATGACATGTTTGATTACTAAGATTGATGACAGTTGGTTATGGCACAAAAGGTTTTGTCACATAAAATTTGATAATATTGTAAAAGTAAGTACTACATTTTCAATAAGAGATTTGCCGAAGATTATGAAACCTACTAACATGATATGCAAAGAATGTGTTATGGTTAAGCAAGAAAGAATTTCTTTTCCCAGTAAGAAGTTCACCATAGCAGAAAAATTAGAAATTGTTCATACAAATTTGAGTGGTCACACAAGGACTAAAGGATTCTATGGTGAAAGGTATTTTATGGTTTTTGTTGATGATTTTAATAGAATGATGTGGGTAGCATTTCTTAAAGAAAAGTCTTAAGCATTTGACAAGTTCAGATTGATTAAGAACAAAGTTGAGAATGAATCTAGAATGAAGATTAAATGGTGGAGAATTTAATTCTAAGGAATTTAATACTTTTTGTGAAGTGAATAGTATTAAGAGACAGCTTCCAGCTCCTAGAACACCTAAACAAAATGGTATTTCAGAAAGAAGAAAAAGATCAATAACTGAGGCAACAAGAGCTATGTTATTTGAGAATGATTTGGCAAATACATTCTAAAGAGAAGTAGTGAACACAACAGTATATACAATGAACAAAGTAAAAATCAAAGCAGACACAAAAAAGACACCTTATGAATTATGGTTTGGACATGCACCATCAGTTAAGTATTTTAGAATTTTTGGAAGCAAATGTTATATTAAGAGAGATGATGACATCAGGAAGTTTGATCCCAGAAGTGATGAAGGTATATTTATTGGTTATTCATTGAAAAGAAAAGCTTATAGATGTTTCAATAAAAGAACTAAGACTATTGTTGAGAGCGCAAATGTTAAAGTTGATGAAAATTTCAAAATTCAGGAAATTTTACTTGATTATGAATCAGATGAAGAAGTTCATCCTAGAATTGATTGAGAAAATGTTGAATTATTTTATGAAATTGACAGTGATTTGTAGAATGAGAACTACATTGAGGAAATAAGAGAAGAACCAAGATCAGAGCAAAGAGTTGAAGCAACAATGGAGACAGTGACACCCAACAAGAATCTAGCAAGAAATCATCTTACTAATCAAATTATTGGGAGCATAGAAAAAGGAGTTCTAACAAGAAACACAGTACAATAAGAACTATGTTTGATTTCTCAAATAAAACCTAAAACTACTTAGGAAGCTTGTAAAGATGATAATTGGATTCAAGCAATGAAGGAAGAACTAGATCAGATTGAGAAGAACAAGACTTGGGAAATGGTCCCTAGACCTAAAGATAAAATTTTTATAGGAACTAAATGGGTATTCAAAAACAAGATGAATGAACAAGGTGAAGTTGTAAGGAAAAAAACAAGATTGGTATGTAAGGGATACTCACAACAAGAAGGAATTGATTATAAAGAAAAATTTTCACCTGTTGCAAGAATTGAAGTGGTAAGAATGTTCTTGGCTTATGTAGCTTATAAGAATTTCAATGTGTATCAGATGGATGTGAAGTCAGCATTTCTGAATGGAGAATAGGAAGAAGAAGTCTACATTGAGCAGCCTAAAGGTTTTCCTTTAGCTCAAGAAGGAGACATGGTATGTAAATTGAACAAAGCTCTATATGGACTTAAGAAAGCACCTAGAACATAGTATGCAAGATTGGATAAATATTTGATAAAATTGGGATTCACTAAAGGCATTGTAGACAATAATTTATAGCTTAAAGAGATTGAGAATGGATTATTGATTGTAGTTATCTTTGTTGATGATATTATCTTTGGAGGAGAAGATGAAGCTAGTGATAAATTCACAAATGAAATGAAGACATAATTTGAAATGAGTATGATTGGTGAAATGAAATATTTTTTAGGATTATAGAGAGCACAAAATAGTGATGGTATTTTCTTATGTCAAACAAAGTATCTGAAAGACTTGTTGAAGAGATTTGGAATGGAAAATTGTAAGCCTGTTGGCACACCTATGGTAACTGGTCATAAGTTATCTAGCACAGATGAAACACCTATAGTTGAACAAAAGAAGTACAAATCAATGATTGGAGGATTGCAGTATTTAACTCATACAAGACCCAATATATCACATGCAGTTGGAATTGTTGCAAGATTTCAAGCTGATCCTAAAGAGTCACATTATACAGTAGTAAAAAGCATATTTCAATATTTCAAAGGCACAATTGACTATGGGTTGTGGTATGAAAAATCAGATGACTTTACCCTATGTGCATATATAGATGAAGATTGGGGAGGTAGTGTTGATGAAAAAAAGAGTACAAGTGGTGGAGAATTTTTTCTTGGAGGAAGAATGGTTTATTGGCTAAGCAATAAACAAAATTGTATTTCACATAGCACAAAAAAAGTAGAATATGTAGCAGTAGAAAATAATTGTAATTAGATAATATGGATGAAAGAAATGTTGAAGGATATTGGAATCAAATTAAATGATCATGTTATCATACATTATGATAACACCAGTATAGTAAGTATGTCAAATAATCTTGTGTTGCATTCTAAAACAAACCATATAGAAATCAAGTATCATGTTGTAAGAGAAAAAGTTACAGAAAAAGTAGTCAGACTTGAGTATATCAGTAAAAAAGAGAAGATTGTAGATATATTTACAAAGCCTTTACCTAAGGATACATTTGAGTATTTGAGAGGTATATATGCTTGGGGTTATGCCCCAACCTACTCTTGAGTAGTGATGCAGAGAGTTGCATCATTCCAGTGGTATATGAGCTCTACCCATTATGGACTATATGTTGATACTTCCTCTATGGGGGAGTATGTGTGTTTCTAAGCTAAGTCATGAAGGACTCTTGTGAATGTATTTTATGTATAGTATCTTTTGACATTCGAGCTTGTAGATTGACATATTGATGCTTTCTTTGTCATTGATGTCAATGGGGGAGAAGGATAGTAAATGAAAAACATTTGATTGATGAAGATGATTTGAAAAGTAAAGTACTAAGGAGAAGGATACATTCAATGATTGTTTGATTTGATCAATGAAGAGGATTTGAAAAGATAATGCAGAATAGTAGTGTTGTAGTTTGGTATTCATGGAACTTGGATGTTTTAAATCTATGTTTCCATAAATGCCAATGGGGGAAATTGTTAGGAATGAATGATGAATATGTCCTATGGGGGAGTATTCAGAGTCATTTTGTAGAAGTTGTATGTTGCATTCATGACTATTTTTGTCATTGATGTCAACACATTGATCTACTAGAGAATAACAAAGAAGAAGACAATGTTTGTATTAGTGCACGTGGAGAATTGTAGATCAAGCTATGCAGATTTGAGGACTTAATATATATTATGTCTTGAGGTTATGTTTAAATTAGTGGAAATAATATTCAGATAGTGTTCCTGAGAAGCGGTTTGTGATAGCTGGATTATATCTCCTAATCGGGATAGAATATGGACATGCAAAGTTGAACAAAGGTTATGATATTTCAAAGGTGACTTGGATGAGATAACATAGTCAGAGATCGCATGTGTTAAGAATTATTCAATTTGGAAGCCAACAATTTTATGTGGTTATGAAATATTATGTAACATGTAATGATTTATATTTTGTAATGGTTAAGCCTAGTTGGCCAACTCATTTATAATTATTTGAGTGTGGTATAAAGGAAGGATTGTTTTCCTTGATTGAAAGATGAATTTATATAGAGAAGTAATTGAGCAATATATGTTGATGTTATAAGAGGATATGCGAATTGAGAAGATTTTGTATTAAGATCTGGTGGAACAATTGGTGCGGTTTGGCACAGTCAAAGGAGTGAAGATAAGTTGTTGAGATCAGTAATTTTTGGTATTATTATGTTCAAATAATACAAAGATCAGTTGGATAGTGAGTTCAGTGATCTTTCCCTTGAAGCTATTTGGACAGTGGGTCCTTCTACTTTCCATAACTCTTAACCGGGTTAGAATATTTTAACATGGATTCAAAGTCTCCTAACAAGGACTGATATGTACTAAATATATTTCATAAGACTCCTAACATATCTTTTGTTATTGTGTATGTTTATCTTTCTATGATTGTTGTTTATATTGGTTACATGGTTGAAATCTGATAATGGTATTATAAGTTGTTTTTATCTGATTCACCTCATGTCTCAGTTATCTTGGTGGACTTTACTTTCTAACAAGATCCTCTACAGGTGTTACCCCACCCCTGAAATGAGGCATTGCAAAAATCACAAGGACAAAACCAACAAAGACTTACCAGAAAAAGAGAGGTACTACCGTATCCACCGAGCCACCTAAAAAGAGGAGAAAGCTAATAAGAGGTAAGGATGACATTGAATTTGAAGAAGAAGAATACACTAGTAAATTTAAGGTAGTTGTAAATAAAGCTCAATCAATTGATGAGCTAGTATAGAACATAAAGGAAATGGGTAGATTTGCTCACCCTAAAATGATCCAGTATGTATATATGTCTACCGAGGATCAAGAAAAACTAGAGGAAGCAATCATTTGCATGATGATCAAGTTCAAAAGACTTCAAGTATAATTTAAAAGTTAGATTCCAAAAGAAATCTATGAGAAGGTATCAACAAGATGGACTTATGCCTTGTATACCGAGAATAAGATGAGAGAAAGATCTCTAATTTTGGAAATGCCCAATCTTTCAATTACTGAGATTGAATATTTAATGAAACAATATGAAAATATATTTTTGATGAAGGGAAGAGCACTCAATATTCTACAAGGAAAACTACAAGAAGTCGATGAAGATAGCAAAAATCTATGGACTAAAATTTTGAAAGCGAAGGTTAAAGAAGAACAGACTGCATTAGCAGTTATCCCTGAGGAGAATGTCAAGGGAAAAGGAAAAAGAGTACATTTAGATGATACAGATCTAAATGCACACAAGCCAACTGAAGAATGTCAAGCCAGCAGACCAGTACTAACTGTATGTTTGTCATTGATGATAACATATGGAAAGTAGCATGCGTAGAAGTCTTATGTAGTAAGCTTTTAGTATGTGTAGCATGGACATGATATCATGGGCGTAGAGGTTAACTATTTGTACAGACAGTTATATAGCATCTTGTGTCAGCAGTGTTCCTGACAGAGTAACAGATAGTATTCTATGTATGGTTGTCCGTACAGTTATCATGGAGCCTTACGTGCTTGGATATGTGTTGAAGACATGTTAGTGATGTTTTATTTATGGAAGCATAGTCTATTGATGAGTAGAAGTGAAGTTATGCAGTCGCTATTTGCTAGCAACAATTTCCTGTGTTTGTTTAGAAGAGCCAACAGATATTTTATTGGTTCTTGAGTTGTGCCTATCTTTAGGGTATGTGCCCTTGGATTTAAGCTTGGAGAAGTGTTATTGATGTTTGATTAAGAGTGCATGAGTTAATTCAGCTTACAGAGAAAGATCTAGTTATTTTGGTAGAGCCGACAGTGTGTAGCATGCATCTACATTTATCTTATTGGACAAGTCCCAGAATGTGTTGCATGCATAGTAGAGCTGATAGAATGTTTATTGGAGTTTTTTGTGGTTTCTCTAATATGATTTCAAGATGGTTCTAACAGGCTAACTTGATTATATCATTTGGAGGAAAGATATTTATAGGCAATCATTTGTGATTGCTTAAGTGTGGTTCATAGTTGATTAAGCAGAGCATAGCAGAGTGTGGGAAGTATTGAGCCATCAGAAGAAGGTCTATGTGAAAAATTAAAGTTCTTGTGCTATTCATTGGAACTGATCCAGATAGCAAGTCAAAGCATAGTAATCCAAGATCCAGATATAGTGTGTATCTGTTATTCAGAAGGTTGTAGCCTTTTCCCATTTGAGCAGTGAGCTCTCGGACAATGCATCCTCTCCCCTAATAGGGACAATTGTAAAAGACTCCTAACAAGGTCTGACCCTTGATTAGGTCTACTGTACTTAATATATTGTAAAGCTACTCCTAACAGGGTAAAGGATCTTCTAACAAGGATCATTATATACTAGTACATAATATTAGTGGGTATCAAGTCCCACTAGGGTTTTTACCTATTTGGGTTTCCCCATAACCAAAATATTGGTGTTGTGTTCATGTGTTCTTTCATTATGTTTATGCTTTATGTTTAAGTATACTTAATTGGATAAAGAATTGAATCTTGTAGATAACTGATTCACCCCCCCTCTCAGTTATCTCTTGGGACTATTCCTAACAATTGGTATCAGAGCCAAGTGCCTCAAAGAGAAATTTTAATAGCTTGAAGTTGATCAGATGGCGTACTTTAGGAAAGAAAGTCCTAAGTTCAATGGAGAGAATTATCTTGATTAGAAGAACAAGATGGTGACTCATTTGTAGTGCATTGCTTTTGAAATTTTTAATGTAACTATCAAAGCAACCAAGATTCCTACTTTAGAATACCTTGGAAAAGATGATGCTACTGACACAAAAAAGGAATTGTTTCATCAGAATGCTATAGCTAAAGAAGCCCTTATCAGCGCCCTATCTGATGGTGAATTTTCAAAAATAAAAAAGGTGTATACAACCCACAAAATATGGAAGTACCTAGAAGACATATTTGAAGGAGACAAACAAGCAAAGGATGCACACAGAAAGACATGGAAGAGAAGATACAATGCATTAGATATGCTACCTGAAGAAAAAATCGAAGCTTACAATCAAAGAATAAATGAAGGAGTTGCTGGAATCAGGAACAATAGTGGAGAGATTTCAAAGGAGGACATTATGGATAAATTGATGACTACCCTCACTCCAGAATATGAAAGCAAGATCAACATCCTTGATGAGACCATGCAGCTTACATCTAATTTCAAGAGAGAGACCTTGATCAAAAAAATCTCAGATTTTGAGATTTCAAGATTGAAGACAAAACCTAAGAGTGAGACAACTTTCAAAGCAACATTTCATGGTAAGAAATCTGCAAACACTTATGGTAATTTTGATGATGATGATGAAGAGAAAACATTAGATTATTTTATTGCTATGATTTCCAAAAGAGAAAAGAAAGGAAAAGGAAAATATGAATGTCAATTACCATTTAAGTGCCATTCATGTAATAAGATCGGTCACTTTGCATCTAAGTGTCCCACTAGAGCTAGAAAGTTCAAAAAGGATTACAAGCTTAAGTATTCTAAGGAACCCTACTATGCTAGAGATGGAGTTTCAGATGAAGAATCTGGTGAAGAAAAAATAGGATTCATTTCTATTATAGACAAAATGAATAACAAGATAGTTCATGAAGATAAGAAATAGAATCAAGAGCTAGCATTGATTTCACAAGCTGACATAAGGACAAAATGGATTATAAACAGTGTTTGTTCACATCATATGACAAGTGATAAAGGTAGGATTGTTCATTTGGACAAATACAATGGCAATATGGTCAAATTTGGAGACAAAACTCCTAAACCAATAGTTGGTAGAGGAGCCATCACCTTGGATGGAAAAAATAGTACTGATGATGTTCTTTATGTTGATGGTTTGAAACATAACCTTCTTAGTGTTGGATAGTTACTTGGAAAAGGCTATCAGTTGGAGTTCAAAGATGACAAATGCATCATTAACAAAAAAGATGGTGTTATGATTGCATCAGGCTCAAAGACAAGAGGTAATTTTTTTCAACTCAATTCAGAAGCAAGTTTTTTTGTTGCTAAAGTTGATGACAGTTGGTTGTGGCATAAAAGACTATGTCATATCAATTTTGATAACATAGTAAAGATAAAAAAATGTTAAAGTAGTAAGAGATCTACCTAGCACAGAAAAGCCAGTTGATACTATATGCAGGGAATGTGTGATGGGGAAGCATGTGAGAAATTCATTCGGGAGCAAGCAAAATTCAGCAGAGAAAAAGTTGGATCTGATTCATACAGACCTATGTGGTCCAACTCAAACAAGATCATAGTATGGTGAAAGGTATTTCATTTTGTTTTTTGATGATTATACTAGGATGATGTGGGTTGCATTCTTGAAAGACAAGTCAGAAGCTTTTGAGAAGTTCAAAATATTCAAAGCTAAGGTTGAGAATGAATATGGACTAAAGATAAAATGTTTGAGATCGGATAGAGGAAGAGAATTCACCTCTAATAGATTATATGAGTACTATGAAGAAAATGGCATAAAGAGACAGTTAAGCGCACCTAGAACCCCTCAGTAGAATGGAATTGCAGAGAGAAGGACTAGGATCATTCTTGATGCAATGTGTACAATTATGATAGAAGGAAAGGTTGCACACACCTATTGGAGAGATGTGGTCAATACAACAGTCTATACCATCAATAGAATTTAATTGAGGCCAGGTGCTAACAAAACACCATATGAGCTATGGTTTGGTAATGTTCCCACGGTAAAATACTTCAGAATCTTTGGAAGCAAGTGCTACATCAAGAGGGATGAAGCAGTAGGCAAGTTTGATGCAAGAAGTGATGAAGGTATTTTTCTTAGTTACTCTACTAAAAGTAAAGCATATAGATGTTTCAATTTAAGATTTAAAAAGATCATTGAAAGTGCTTATGTAAAGATTGATGAAAATTTTATGATTCAAGAAAGATATCATGATTACTCACCCATGATTGAAGAAGAACCTAGACCCTCCTCTAGTGAGATAGTTATTGAAGAAATATTTGATAGTATTGATGTGTTATTCAATGACCTTGAGACAAGTGAAGAAAATACACCTAAGGCTGATGAGTCAGCATCACCTAAAGTTCCAAACTTTACATCAAGAAATCATTCCAAGGCAGCATCATTGGAGATCAAAGCAGAAAATTCTTAACAAGATCACAAGCAAAGAATTCAGTAGCAGTGAAGCGGTATATTTACTATCTTAGATTGAACCTTTAAGTGTTGAAGATGCTTGTAATGATTCAGATTGGCATGATTCTATGAAAGAAGAACTTGATCATATTATTAAGAATGACACTTGGGAACTGGTCCCAAGACCTAGTGATAATAATGTGATTGGAACAAAGTGGATATTCAAAAATAAGATGAATGAAGATGGTACAGTAGTAAGAAATAAATAAAGATTAGTATGTAAGGGATATGTGCAAAGAGAAGGCATTGATTATTCAGATACATTTGCACCTGTGAGCATATTAGAAGCTATTAAGTTGTTTTTAGCCTATGCTACAGTCAAAAACTTCAAAGTTTATCAGATGGATGTCAAGTCAGCATTCCTGAATGGAGACTTGAAAGAAGAAGTATACATTGAGCAGCCAAAAGGATTCACCTTATCAGACAAACCTGATATGGTATGCAGATTGAAGAAGGCCCTCTATGGACTTAAGCAAGCCCCTAGAGCATGGTATGAGAGACTAGATGGATACTTAACAAAGATTGGATTCAAGAAAGGAGCAGAAAATTGTAATCTATTCATTAGAGAGACATCTGAAGGTTTACTACTTGTGGCTATATTTGTTGATGACATTATCTTTGGAGGTAATGACAAGCTCAGTGCTGAATTTGCCAAAGACATGCAGAATGAGTTTGAGATGAGTATGATTGGTCCTATTAAATACTTTTTGGGGCTAAATGTGTAGCAGATAGAAAAAGGAATTTTCATTAATTAGTCAAATTATGTGAAAGAGATACTAAAGAAATTTAAGATGGATGATTGCAAGCCAGTAGGAACCCCTATGATCACTGGATGCAAGCTTAAAAAAGAAGATGACTCACCAATAGTAGATATAACATTGTATAAGTCTATGATTGGTAAACTCATATATCTTACTCAGACTAGACCTGATATTTCCAATGCAGTTGGCATTGTTGGAAGATTTGAAGCAAAGCCTAAACAAAGTCACCTCATGGCAGTAAAAAGAATATTCAAATACTTGCAGGGCACTATAGATTATGGTCTATGGTATCCTAATTTAGAAAATGTTGAGCTTCATGTGTACACTGATGCAGATTGGGTAGGATGTGTTGACGACAAAAAGAGTACTTCAGGTGGAGCAGTGTTTCTTGGTGATAGACTTGTCACTTGGACAAGCAAGAAACAAAATTGTATTTCTCAGTCAACAACAAAAGTGGAGTATGTTGCAGAAACCTTGAATTGTTCTATAATTGTTTGGATCAAGCAGATGATAAAGGATTTTGGAATTTAGATTGATTATCCTATTGTTATTCACTGTGATAACACTAGCACTATCAATATGTCAAAGAACCCTGTGATGCATGCAAAGACAAAGCACATTGAGATAAAGTATCACTTCCTAAGAGAGAAAGTGGCAGAGAAAGAAGTCAAGTTGGACTACGTGAGTACTAAAGATCGGTTGGTAGATATATTCACAAATCCCTTACCTAAGGATACTTTTGAGTATCTCAGGGAGAAGTTGGGAGTCATTCCCTTCCCTGATTCTACTTAGAAGAAAGAAGGAAAGATATCATTCCTCAGGGACTGGTGGAAGGTTGACTACTCTACCTCAGGAGTAGTATCAGTGCTTAAAATGAATGGCACCCTTTGCCATCGATGTCAAAGGGGGAGTAATATACAAAGTCATGAAAAATAGAAGTAAAAAGGAGGATTAATATACTAAGGGGGAGCAACATTCAGTTATGACAGCAGTATAGTTGAGGAATTGGAGAATATTAGAAAATATTGCAGTAGATGGAGGATTCATCTTTTGGCGAGTTTTGAAGAGGAAATGGAGAAAAAAGAAATGTTCATTTGGGTTGGTGGTGGTTTTTCATTCCACATGTTTCCATCAATGCCAAAGGGGGAGATTGTTGGAGATTTTCCAGTAGGCCAGTACTGACTATATGTTTGTCATTGATGAAAACATATGGAAAGTAGCATGCATGGAAATCTTATGAAGTAAGATTTTAGTATATGTAGCATGGACATGATATCAACATGATATCATGGGCATAGAGGTTAACTATTAGTACAGACAGTTATGTAGCAGCTTGTGTCAGCAGTGTACCTGATAGAGTAACAGACAGTGTTCTATGTATGGTTGTCCATACAATTATCATGGAGCCTTGCGTGCTTGGATATGTATTGAAGACATGTTAGTGATTTTTTTGTTATGGATGCATAGTCTGTTGATGAGTAGAAGTGAATTTATGCAATCACTATTCACCAACAGCAGTTTCTTGTGTTTGTTTAGAAGAGCCGACAAAGATTTTATTGGTTCTTGAGTTGCGCCTATCTTTAGGTTATGCACCCTTGGAGTTAAGCTTGGAGAAGTGTTATTGATGTTCAATTAGGAGTGCATGAGTTAATTCAGCTTACAGAGAAAGATCCAGTTGTTTTGGTAGAGCTGATAGTGTGTAGTGTGCGTCTACATTTATCTTATTGGACAGGTCCCAGAATGTGTTGTGTGCATAGTAGAGCCGATAGAATGTTTATTGGAGTTTGTTATGGTTTCTCTAATATGATTTCAAGATGGTTCTAACAAGATGACTTGATTATATCATTTGGAGGAAAGATATTTATAGGCAGTCATTTGTGGTTGCTTGAGTGTGGTTCATAGTTGATTAAGCAGAGCATAGCAGAGTGTGCGAAGTGTTGAGCCATCAAAAGAAGGTCTATGTGATCAAGTAAAGTACTTATGTTATTCATTGGAATTGATCCAAATAGTAGGTCAAAGCGTAGTTCACCAAGATCCAAATATAGTGTGTATCTATTATTTAGAAGGGCTTCGCCCATTTGAGCAGTGAGCTCTTGGACAGTGCGTCCTCTCCCCTAACAAGGAAAATTTTAAAAGACTCCTAACAGGGTCCAACCCTTGACCAAGTCTACTATACTTAATATATTGTAAAGCTACTCCTAACAGGGTAAAGGATCTTCTAACAAGGATCATTATACAATAGTATAGAATATTAGTGGGTATCAAGTCCCACCGGGGTTTTTACCTATTTGGGTTTCCCCGTAACCAAAATATTGGTGTTGTGTTCATGTGTTATTTCATTTTGTTTATGCTTTATGTTTAAGTATACTTAGTTGGATAAATAATTGAATCTTGTAGATAACTGATTCACCCCCCCCCCCCCCCCCTCTCAGTTATCTCTTGGGACTATTCCTAACAGAGACCATGCACATCTCTGACACTGAGTAGCTAAATGATGAAACATATGTAGATGATTTCTATCCTGTAGGCTATATTGAGGAAGAAAAATAGGATACTCTCGAGTAGCTAGTTATAATTGGGAATGCTAAAGTGACAATTGAAGACATCACCGATGGAGATCCTGAAGATGAAGTAAAATATGATGAAGAGATTAACATCATTGCAGAAAATATTGAGGAAGAAATAACTATTGAGGCAAAAAAAAAAATAATGCAGGGTAACTTACCTATCTTGGTGCAAGCCATAGATATTTCCACTCAAGGGAAACCTGAGGAACACACACCCGAGTAACAGAAAGACACTACCGAAGAGCAAGGTGAGAAAGATAACAAGGAATCAACATAGCTTGAAAGCAAAGAGGCAAAGAATAAAGAAGCAAAAAATGAGACAAATGTAGATGATTCTACAACAAGGTCTAGGCCACAAGCCCAAGGACCTCAGGCCAAGGGTATAGTAAAAGGGAATGACAAGAAGGAAAGTATCTCCACCAAGAAAGTATTGTCAAATCCGGAGACAAAAGATCTAGTTCCATATGGAAAATCCCCCACATCTAGCACACAAGAGAAGACGAAGAAGAAGAAACATGGTAAAGGTCCATCACTTTAGATGAAATCATTGAAATTCCTACATGTGACCCAAGAACCCTAGACCCTAAAGCACTAAGGAGATATGGTGAATTGTGCACAAGAAAAGCAACATAGGCCAAAAAGTTGAGACAAGAAAGTAAGCATAAGAAAGTATTAGAAGATGTTAGAGAGATATTAATGCAGGTTGTACCTGATATCAATGTTGATGAGGAAACTCCCATCATTGATCAACTTGCAACTCTACCCATATACATCAACTCTCCTAACATTAATGTTGAGAAGAAAATGGAGGAAAGAGCTAAATCCAAAATACAATTCAAAATTGCAGAGAAAATCAGCCAAGCAGTGGCAATTAATAAGGTAAAACTTTTTGAGGTAGTAACCAAATTAGAAAGTATTATTCAAAGTGTTATTACAATTTTGCAATAGTTATGCACTATAGAATCCACTACCAAGATTAGTGAAAATATAAAGAAACTAGATGAAGATCTCAAGAATAGTGCAAATAGTCTAACGACCGAGCCAAATGTATTTCATGAGCATTATGAAAAAGTTACAAATATTCAGTGGTTGAGACTAGAATTGAGGAGGGAAGAGGACAAACTCAGATAAAAGGTAACCAAGCTACAAGCCAAGTTACTACCACACTTAAAGGTGATGCAAAAACACGTGAACAAGGAAAAGGAATTGTCTAACACCCTTGAGATATTAGTAATAGAAAACATTTTTGACATGTATGCACAAGTAGGCTTAGAGTAGACTGCTCTAGAAAATCTCAAAGAGGAATGGGAAAACCTCTTGGCCAATCTCAAGAAAACCCATCATAATATATTTGATAAATTGTAAGTACATTTTTGGCATTACTTTCAAAAAAGGGGAAATATGTGTGTGTGTGTGTGTGTGTGTATATATATATATATTGTATGTACTTTACACTGATAGCATGTTCAAAGGGTGAGGGAGTTCACACATTTTTGGTTTGTACATTTTCAAGTCCAAATTTTTGTAGTCGACATTCACATATATGTTTTTTATAATAATGGCAAAGGGGGAGAATGTTACTCCTAAGTGCATTAAGATTTTTCATTAGTATCATTCATATAGTTGGTAAATAGAGTGAGACAGTTCAGTCAATCATAACTATAGAGTAGTCACCGAGTACAGTAGTCACCGAGCACACATGATTACCAAGCATCAGTAAATTACCGAGTGATGAATGTAGTGTATACCGAGTAAACAAGGAAACCACATAGTAGTTTGTAATGACACAAAGTACAAGGTAAATGGTTTACACTGAGATAGAAAATAGTTTAGTAAGATTGAGGTGAATATTTAATATGGATGTAATCATTTAATGATTGATGATTCCTATGTAAAGATGATCTAGGTTATTCATTTGAGTCATTGATCTTAGGTTTTCTAAGATAGTGTCATAAACCTAATTAAGTCAGATCATTTTGATATAAGTATTGTAAAGATGTCATTTTGACAAGTATCATACATGAAGTAGCCACACGTACAGACATTTGAAGATCAAAATGGGTTGCGAAAGATAAAGCATTGATAGAGAATTCAAGGACCGAATTAGATATTAGATTAGAAGGCTACCAAGCAATATCCAGAGAAGAGATCAATCAAATTAAGGTGATACCAAATAAGTACATAATAGATCTAAAATCAGAAAAAGGTTGTTTCTATCTATAGATCAATTTCATTGTTGCATTCTAATTATTGTAGTAGACTTAAATCTCTTAACATAGTAGACTTAACAATCTTATGTAAAATCTCTTAACTGAGTGCACACTTGAAGAGTGTTGTTAAAATCCTCTAACCAAGTAGATCTATTTGATCTTTTTGTTACTCCTAACAGGGTAAGATCACTAGAAGTGATCAATCTTTTGTATCCTTAACTGACAACTTTATTTACTGGAGTAGTGAAGCTTTGTGGGTTCCATCCCACCATAGTTTTTACCTTCTAACAAGGGTTTATACGATACTAAAATACAAGTGTTATGTGTATGAAGTTTCATGTATGCATATTTGATTAGATTAGAAGTATTTACATTTCAGTTATGTTATTGGATGTATGATGAATGTAAATGCTACAATCGGTTAATGAATTGCATGTCTACAAGGATTCAGTTGAAATTTTTTTAGGGTTACTGAGTCACCCCTCCCCTCTTAGTAGCTCACCTTTCCATAATCCCAATAGGAATATCCTAATTTGTCTTGTTACTAGATCCTTTCCTATTGTGCCTCATAACTCTTTATTCCTTATAATATCCTTACTTTCCTCTTGCAAAGGTGGGTTACCCCACGGTGGGCACCAGAAATGTGTATGAAAATTGTACCTGATCTATAGACACAACACTTCAGTAAAACATTAGAGGTTAGCTATAATCAAATCATGCAAAATTGAAAGCTATCTAACCCAGTGATTTACTGCCTTCTAGTAGGTGCGAGATTAATGTTCTCAGATTGTTATCGAGATCAGTGACCTAGACGGCACCTAAATGAAGGATTTGAATGCAATTGATCTAGATATGAAATATAAATGCAATTAATCTATTTTTTTTATATTTTCTATGCAATAATAATGATAAAAACTGATATGAAATTATGCTAGAATGAAATTGATCTATGAACATGCAAAGTAAGCTAACAATGATATGAAAAAGAATCTAAATGAATGTAAAAAAAACAAATTGATCTCACAATAGCCTTGATTCGCAAGAGCTTTGATTCTCCCAATTCCAATTCTCCCACGTGATTGTGCAAAAATATGAGATGCTTGGATGCAAATTTGAGAGATGAATTATGAAGAGTTGAGCCTTGTTTTTATAGAAATCCAGGGCTTTGGAGGTGCATGGAAAAAAGCCATAAATCACTCAAATAACTAAGGTTGATTTTTGAGTTATTTTTAAATAAAGGATAATTAACTCACAAAAACATGCAAAAACTAAATTTTAACTCAAAATAGAGTTTAGCTTTAATTGATAATTGATAGTTGTCTGCTTTTCTTGATTGTGCATGTTTTAATTATGAATTAATTTAATAATAAAGTGATTTATGCTCAACTTAACTGATTTTTGAAAATAAATAATTGATTTATGGGTTAATCAATTATTTAATCAAACTTTTATTAAAAACTATATTATTAAATAATGACAACTTGCTTTAATTAATTAAATAAAAATTTAATCAATTATTCATAGGCTATTGGATTTATTGTCAAAATTAAATAATACAATTAATAATAGATAGAATTAAATTTAATTACATAATTAAGTGGCAAGATATTAAATCTAATTAATTAAATATGAAAATATTCAATTAATCAAACTTAGGATAAATGTGATTTATTGCCAAATAATCATTAAATTAAAGATAATTAAGATAATTAGGAATATTGCTAGGAATATTCCCCGATGCAGAATATAAGATAATCAATTATGATTTGATGATGTTTAGATGTGCCTTAGATTAGGACTTCGATGTTGATTTCGTTCGATTTGTTGATATAGAAGATTAATGAACTTATAGCCCATTTTTGGGGTATTACATTTTGCCCCTCTTTGAATTACTGTGTGAAGCGCAGTGGTTCAAAGAAAGTCTATGTTTGATAGAGATATGAAACTGATGTTTGAAATTGATAATTGATATGAGACAGAAGCTGATTGATATTGAATTGATATGGAGATAATAGGTCCTGAATGACCAAAGATAATGTTCACTGTAGCAGCAAATGAACCTATGATTGCGAAAAAGTGTCAAAATGCCTGAATCCAAACCTTAGGATTGCTAAGAAGTGAGTGACCCGTTCTAGACTTGATTTTCTTAGCAGAACTAGCAGGTATCACATTCGAACCCTTCAGTTGCTGAAGAACCAAGGAAAGAACACTATGATCCGATGGTTGCAAAAACTGATACAGTTTACAAGATTAGGAGAATACCAAATTGATATGGATCGACGAATCTGATATGCCCCAAGTGATGATAGATTTGCCCCGAGCGATGAGGTCTTTTAATGAATCAATAACTAGACGTGGTTGTTGTCTTGATCACTAATGAAGATATGATTTCCATAAAGATATGATTTCAAATTTGATTATAGACTTTGAATGATGTGCAGTACCATGCCCCCTTCGGGATTAAAATTGAAATCTGACAAGAAAAGTCAGCGTTGATAGTTTAGAAGCATGTAAATTGATTGGAAAAGTGGTTATACACGTTTGGGAAAGCATTCTACATCATCGGAAGGTCCCAAAAGACCAAGTTTGACTAGGTTAAACCATGAGTTGACCATAGTTGACCAAGTTGAAATTTTGATAGTTTGATGTAAGATAATCAGTTAAGTTGAATACTGGATTCCTGTGATGATCGAAGGCCGAATATGCAAGTAGTTGATAATATAAATGATCTCAGATTTTGATTTTGATCCCAAAAAAGGATTCTACTTGCTGTTTCATTGGAGGAACCTTCATGTGAGATTCAGCTCTTGTTAGATTGGAAGAGGTGATTGAAGAATTGTTTAAGCATTGAAGTTCATTTAGCCATTGTGAGATCATGCAAACATGCAAAATGCAAAGAGACATGTAAAATGAAATGCAACCTAAGACCTAGGACCTAGTCACTGATCATGTGTCGATTTGTTATCATCATTGAACTTTTAGGTAACTGAATAAATCAATACAATGCCCACTAGCTAAAAAAAAACCATAGACATATGAATATTGATTTGTATGCGCAAGAATCAATACAACCCCCACTGGTCAAACAACCATGGACATATGAATATTGATTTTATTTTTGAAATGTCAGATTAGATATAAGCACCAAGGCACAAGCACCAGGATGACCTGAATATCATGTCCATTTTGATATAGCAATTTGTATAAGCATCAAAACATAAACGTCGTGATGACCGGAATACTCCTTGCATTGCAAACACATCAAACAGTCAAGAGATCATTCTAAATCCAATGTGAATTACCCGTAGTGACCCTTTATCATTCACATCCTTAGGCAAGATCGCGTTCCATAGTAGGAGAAAGAACTTACTCAAAAATACAATAGTTAGATCAAACTTCCTTGAATTGTCTGGGTATCAATGGTCGAGGTACGCATGGCCATCCAATTCAAGATAGAGGCTCTTATAGTCGGACACCATTTCAATCCAGAATTTCCAAAGTTGTTAGATTTTCACATACAAGCAGAAGACAAAGAAAAGATTATGCCCCTAGTCATCACTCTCTAAATCTTATAAAGGACATCATCGAAGAGCTCGAAGGGACACAATATGCAAAAATCTCAATGCGAATCAGTAAGCATACAAGGAGATAAAAGCATGAAAAGCACAAATTATTTTTAGTTTGTTATTTGATTGTTGTTGTAGATGCAAAATCCTTTCTAGAGATGAGACTGACTGACTGACTCAGATATAGCTTCAAAGGACTCTGACTGGATATGACACATCTAAAGTATACTCGTACGACAGTTGCAAAGCTCGTACGACAGTGGGTATGCAATGAAACGATAGTTGAAAATCTCATACGATAGTTGTAAGCAGGATTTGATTTCTTGAAATATGCTGGCATGAAAACTCATACGACACTGGGTACTCAATCATATGACAGTTGGGTAGCAATGAAATGATAGTTGACAATATCATACAATAGTTACAAGATTTTGACTTTGAAGATTTGCTAGCATGGAAACTCGTACGACATTGGGTACTCAATCATACGACATATGGGTTGTAATGAAATGACACTTGAAAAAAACTCACATGACTTTCTGACCTCTTGAGACAACTTTTCACTCCAGAAAGGATTTTATGTCAGATTTTGAAAATTTTGAGTTTTCAGATTCGGATTGTTTTCAAATTTCAATGTCTAGATTTGAAGATTGTAATAGATTTGTTCATTTTCAGTAACCAGATAGATAAACAAGCACGCAAAATAGCAAGCAAGTGATTTCAAGCATGTCTGAAAACAATGAACAAGGGCAAAAGCAACCTTGCGCATGAACAATCAAGTGACTTATTCGTTCTAATCCTCAAAAGCGCTAATTGTGTATGTTCCAAAAATGTTTTGCAATAACGCACATATACCCTATAAAATGAAAATTTGGCCTCACTAGGGTTTTTAGTAATGGTTTGACTCTGCAACTTTTATGATCCAAAGGGGTGAACTCCAATCCCGGTGCACCAAGGTTTTGACACAGTCCAAGAACTTAATCTTCAGGAGCTGCTAGGGAGATCTGACAACCCAACAATGAACCATACCCATGGAGATTTCTTCCACAAGGACATTTATATAGCAGCTGTCACTACCACGGTGAAAATGGCTATTACCACTTGAGGTTCCGTCAACGCAGTTTGCCCTATGAAGGGATTGTCCACTATGGTTAACCCTCTCTAAAGATGACTCACAATAGTATACCACAAGGGGACTTGGCTCCAGATCCAAGATTTTTGACACCTTTTCACTTTTAACCCAAACAAAGCAAGCAGATTAATCCGACACGCTAAGACAAAGTTTTGCTTCACCAAGGTCTATGATGTCAACTCCACGTGATCTATCAACCTCTCTAGGGAGAGAATGTATCAATCAATAAGAGAAGGTGCACTAACCAATTTTGATTCACCAAAGCTCATGATTTCAACCCCATGTGATCTATCAACCTCTCCTGGGAGAGAATGTATCGATCAATAAAAGAAGACACACTAACCAAGTTGATTGTGAAACGCACTAAGTATCCTCCCTACCTACAAGGATTCTGTCATCAAGAAAGATTTTGCTAGGAATCCAATCTCTCAAGAATCATGAATAGTGTTCATAGGGCCTAATTACTATGTGAGCACAGATATATTCCCAAAAGCAAATCTACCAAAAGTACCCAAAAAGTAGAAAGAGGAACACTTAACGCTTAAAGTGAATATGAGATGAGTCTACGAGGTGGAACACTTAACACCTCACATAAGCTAAAAATGAGTCTCCAACTTAGAAAACAAGTGAGTTCCTAAAAGCACAAAAGGGTTGCCAAGTGGAACACTTAACGCTTCTGTCCTGTTGACCCCTCCCTTTTATGGCGCTGAGATTGCAACCACGGGGCGAAAATGAGGGGCCGGTGGATTAGCGAGTCCAATAACCCAAGATAGCAATCAAGATCAATCACAAGTATTCTAAGACTACTTAATGAATCCTTAAGGGGTCACAACCTAGTATCAATTATGCAAGTGTGTAAAAATAGATCAAAAGCATGAAAAGATGCACACAAACTTGACACATAAGAGATTTATTTTAAGTCCAAATTGAAATGTCATTAGATGAAGGAGAATACCTGGGATCCTTGCAACGTGCTTAGTAGATTTTACCTAATTTTTAGCAATTTTTCTTGAGCTTTACTATGCAAGCAAGCTACGAACTCTCCAACAAGCCAACAAGCAAACAAGATATGCAAGGTATATTTAACTTATGAAAACCCTAGGGTTAGATCTAAAAATCAATTGTTAGGAGCAATAATAACCAAAAATTAATCCAAATGTCAACTCATATCATGCATTGAATCATATGAAAAATAAGTGTATACCCATCACAAAATTTTAATTTTTTTGCACTGCATTTGACCTAGTCAACAAGATCTGATTTTTTTGATATGATTTTGGCCATAAAAATAGAAATTAAAAATACACACCCCTACTAAAAAATAGAGAGATTTCCAAAAATGAAAAAATTTTAGAAAATTCTTTTCATTTGTGCCCTAGAGACCTGTTTTATCAAAACAGACTAGTTTTTGTAAATTGACTATTTGAGCTATGATATCTTGTCAAAATTTAAAACACAAAGAATGGAACCCCTATAGAATTTAAATATTTTTCCGAAAATATAAAAAATTTTGAAAAATATGCTGATTTGCATCAGATATTAATTTTTTCCATAATTTTAAAAAAAAATTATTAAAAATTCAAAACATTTCAAAAAATTCTAAATTTTTTATTGTAGCTTTTTTGATATGTCACTAACCTTCAAAAAAAATTTCAGACCAAAACTGCAAGCCGTTTGGGAGATAAAATTAAATATTTGAAATTTTAGGGTTTTAGCTCTCAAAAAAAAATTAAAACCAGCATGCAAAGGTGGGTTACCCCACGGTGGGCACCAGAAATGTGTGTGTGAAAATTATACCTGATCTGTAGACACAACACTTCAGTAAAACATTAGAATTTAGCTATAATCAAATCATGCAAAATTGAAAGCTATCTAACCGAGCGATTTACTCCCTTCTAGTAGGTGCAAGATTAATGTTCTCAGATTGTTATCAAGATCAGTGACCTAGACGACACCTAAATGAAAGATTTGAATGCAATTGATCTAGATATGAAATATAAATACAATTAATCTATTTTTTTTATATTTTCTATGCAATAATAATGATAAAAACTGATATGAAATTATGCTAGAATGAAATTGATCTATGAACATGCAAAGTAAGCTAACAATGATATGAAAAAGAATCTAAATGAATGTAAAAAAAACAAATTGATCTCACAATAGCCTTGATTCGCAAGAGCTTTGATTCTCCCAATTCCAATTCTCCAATGTGATTGTGCAAAAATATGAGATGCTTGGATGCAAATTTGAGAGATGAATTATGAAGAGCTAAGTCTTGTTTTTATAGAAATCCAGGGCTTTGGAGGTGCATGAAAAAAAGTCATAAATCACTTAAATAACTCAAGTTGATTTTTGAGTTATTTTTAAATAAAAGATAATTAACTCACAAAAATATGCAAAAACTAAGTTTTAACTCAAAATAGAGTTTAGCTTTAATTGATAATTGATAGTTGTCTGCTTTTCTTGATTGTGCATGTTTTAATTATGAATTAATTTAATAATAAAGTGATTTATGCTCAACTTAACTGATTTTTGAAAATAAATAATTGATTTATGGGTTAATCAATTATTTAATCAAACTTTTATTAAAAACTATATTATTAAATAATGACAACTTGCTTTAATTAATTAAATAAAAATTTAATCAATTATTCATAGGATATTGGATTTATTGTCAAAATTAAATAATACAATTAATAATACATAGAATTAAATTTAATTACATAAGTAAGTGGCAAGATATTAAATCTAATTAATTAAATATGAAAATATTCAATTAATCAAACTTAGGATAAATGTGATTTATTGCCAAATAATCATTAAATTAAAGATAATTAAGATAATTAGGAATATTGCTAGGAATATTCTCCGATGCAGAATATAAGATAATCAATTATGATTTGATGATGTTTAGATGTGCCTTAGATTAGGACTTCGATGTTGATTTCATTCGATTTGTTGATATAGAAGATTAATGAACTTATAGCCCATTTTTGGGGTATTACAGTATGAATATATCATGAATTGATATGATGGACATTATGATACATGTAAATTATTTGTGGACTTGTTATGTTATCTATCTTAATAATGAGTTGTTATTTATATATATGAGCTTATGGAAACTAAATCATTTTTAATATCAATTGTAATTAAATTTATCAATATCCTAAAAAAACCATCTATCTAACAATGAGATCTATTAATTCATGTGTAATTGATCTAAGTACAATATCTAGATACATTACAAGTAATATGAACACTTTGATTAACTATAAAAAAAACCATCTATCTAACAATGAGATCTATTAATACATGTAATTGACAAGAACAATATGGATGTTACAAACTTAATATTGACTTTGATAATTAACTATTAAAAAGCATTAATTAATATTGACTTCGATGTTACAAGTAATTTATTGAGTTTGATTAACTATTAAAAACCATCTATCTAACAATGAGATCTATTAATTTGAACAATGAATTTATGGACGCATAAATAAGTCTATCATAATCTATTAAGTGAACATAATCTAACCAATGTGCATAGTTTAATATTTAGAACAAAATTAGATGAATACAAAGTTATGAATTTAACTTAAATATTTAAAACAAAATTCGATCAATAAAAGTGAGTTCATGTGAACTTAAATTACAAATCCAAAATTTTACGAATACAAGAGTGCATTGTACTACATAAATAGTTCATGTCTATGTTCTTCTAGACATCCCGCATCATAAAAATAAACATGTTCAAATGTTAGAATTTATACAAGTTCATTTAAAGTCAATTTTAATTTTAATTTCAAATCTATATCTCTAAATTATAAATTATGACACTTCAAAGAAGACATGTAGAAAACATATAAAAATATGACAAATTGAACAAAACGGGTGCCCATTATTTAAATCAAAATGGGCGCCCATTTTGTAGTTTCACAAAATGGGTGCCCGTTTTGTAGTTTCACAAATCGGGCGCCCGTTTTGTAAATTTAAAAAAATGGGCACCCATTTTGTAAATCTACGAGCAAGAACCATACCCGCTAGCTTGGCTTTTGGTTCGTGACAAGCTTGGTGGGACCAAGCTTATGCTTGACACTACAAAAAAATGGCTAAGGCATTACATAATAAAATTTCTGCCTTGCCATAATTTTTTGGACATCTTCCCGAATGAATTTTTTGATAAAATGAAAAGTCATTTTAGTTCTTATTGTGTAGATTATAAAAATATAAATTTTATAGTGATATGATAAATTTTAATATTTTTACAATATTTATCAAGCCAACGTGGTACTTAAACTTGAAATACTAAGGTTAACTAAAACTTTAATAACTTTTTTAATTTTACATTTTTTGAAAAATGAGTTATATGACACCAATCTACATAAAATTTACTTCAAATTAAATTTATTTTTTTAAAAAAATTGAAGTTATCATCAAATTATGGTGGCCGTACACCAGAGGTTTCAAAAATGTACTTTATAGTCAATTAAAAATTAATAAAAAAATATATTCAATAAAAAATAAGATAAAATATTCTCACTAATCTTCAATGTTTTAGGTACCTTTTTCCAAAAGGATTCACAAAAATACATTCATTTACTTCAAAAAAGGGTGACCATACACGTGTTTGGTGTGGTCCCAAAACATGCATTTTGAAAAAGTGGTTTTTAAACATGCCTACTAAAATTCAATTTATACCATGTGGGTATTGAACTAAATTACATATTTGAAAACTAGACTCCGAGCACTAAATTTTTTATTACTCAAGTTTTTCAAGATTCAATCTTAAGTGCCTCAAATTTTGACATCAATTGACATAAATTTTGAAAAATAGAGAAAACACTTCCACTTTTTGGCCAAAAGTGGGACTCAACTTCTTGCAGCCACCCTAAAATATTTTGCAATATACCTATTACCTATTTTTTGCTTCTAACTCAAATAGGTAGAGATAGTTATGTTTTATAATTGATATCTAAGGTACACATTTGATTTCAGATTAATTGTCTTATTGAAATGGAAAAGAATGCCAAAGATTATGTGCTTTAGTGAAATGACAATGCTAATAAAAGAATATTTCATATATGTTTGCATTAAGAGTTGTTGATCCCTATGTCATGTTGTCTATTACTATCCAACACTTAGTCATTTTCAAGGCAATGTTGGTCGGTCGTCACTGCAACCAAGCCATCTTATTAAGGCCAAGTTATGTATAGACTTGTATTCTGTATAGTTACTAAGAAGTAGTTACTACTAAGCAAGTAAGAGGTCACCGAGTACTTTAGTAGTTACCGAATAGTATGTATGTCAACTTGTATAGAAGAGTCAATGTTGAGCACCAGTATATGGAGAACAGTTTTGACCAAGCATCAGAGACTTCATATGTCGAGCAAGCCAATTTTGACATATGTATTTGTAATGGCACAAACACGTACGTAAACTATTTTGGCTAACTTCTACGTGTGATTTAATGATTGTTGAGAGAATCAAGGAGTTGATTACACTTTATTTCTAATCATTAATCCCTATGCAGTCTATGTAACCTATAAAAAAAGAGAATACTTATGAGGCATAAGTGATGAATCTAGATCATTGATTATGATATAGAAGCTCAATAAAATGTTTATTTAAGGTAATATAAAAACCCTAAAACATAGTAATAGAGGAGATCTCTTGTATGCAGAGTAGAGTAGTGTTTTGATTTTTAGATGCAGAGATCATGCAGAGTGACTGAGCAGAGCAGTGAAGGATAGAACAAAGCTACATTTGATTTTGAGATCAGATAAGTATTGGAAAGAGGAGATTTGTAATCAACATTTGTGGTTCAAACTGAAGGATCGAGTACTGATACATTTTAGAAAGTGAATTAGGGTAAATCTCTTAATAGAGTGGTCCTAACATGCCTTTGTAAATATCTTAACTGAGTGCTTACTTAGCTGTAAGTTTTAAATCCTTTAATCAAGGTAGATTGTATAATTTTGTAAGCTTTTAATAGGGCAGACCCCTCATAGGGTAGACCATCTGAAGTGATCAAACTTTGTAGCACTAACATGCACACTTTAATACTGTAGTAGTGAAAATTTGTGGGTATCATCCTCACCCCAGTTTTACCTTTCAAGGATTTTTGGGTCACCAAATTTTTGTGTTATGTGTTTCATTTGATGGATATGATTAGAATGTTAGATTCATTTCAATATTGAAATTTATGTTTATGGCATGCATGTGGAATTAGTTTCAAACTATAAAAGTTTGTGGATAACTAATTCCCCCCTCTTAGTATCTCACTTTCCCATATTAGATTTCCAACAATTGGTATCAGAGCTTTGTTCTCTTAGAAGAAGTCTAACCACTTGAGATTTAAGTTCATGGAGATGGAAGTTTATAAGTTGGGAAAGATCATATAGAATCAGGAGATTAACATCCAGCTTGCATTGCACTAGCTTGAAGCAGCAAGAGAAGAATTGAAGAAATCCTTAAAAAGAAGGAAAGAGTTGGCAATCCAACTGAATGATACACAATATCAAGAAGAGGATACTAAAGGTCTATTTGATAATGGAAACTCTAGTGAAAGTGATGCAGCAATAGTAGATCTGTTAGAGAGAAACAACACATTGAATGAAGATGTCAAAAGTCTAAAGAGAGAACATGAAATTCAATCAGTAAGACTATGTGAAGTGATTGAACAAAAAAAGAATGATGAAGAAGATAAAACAATGGCTAAAGAAGATAAGAGACAAATGGCTATAAGACTTGATGAAAGGACATGCGATATGTAGAAGCTGACAAACAATCAATCAGACATGGTAAACCAACTATTACTTGCAAATCAAGAGTTGAACATGAAAGACATGGAAATCACAAATATGAGATCAGAGAACAAATAACTAAAGAATGAATTAAGATATGAAAATGAACTTAATGAGAGGATGAATAAGCCCAATGAAGCTGTGAAATATTTTGAGGAACTATTGAGGTCACCAAGAATATCCAGTGACACCTTTGGACTAGGACATGATTAGAACATATCATCCACTAAAGAAGGAGAATCATCAAAGAATGGAGAACAGAGGAATGCAAAGTCAAAGAAAAAAAAACCTACATGCCATCATTATGGGAAGCTAGGACACACAAAAAACATCTTTTAGAAGAAAGAATGGTAATTTCAATCCTAAACCTAAATTTAATGGAAATTTTTTTAAATGTAAGAAGCATGGACATCATGCACATGAATGTGGGTCAAAGGTTAGTAATGCACCTACTGCACCTAGATTTCAAGGACATTGTTACAACTATCAGAAATATGGTCATAGAGCACAAGAATGAAGATTCAATGAAAAACTAAAGTGGACATTGAAGAAGTAAGATAATGCACCTAGGAAAGGTAACAGATTCAATTGGGATTACATACATGGTATAGTTATCATTATTATGGAGAATATGGTCATATTGGACCAAATTGTGTAAGGACACATTTTAGAGGTAAATCCAAAAGGTGGATGAGTGGAATTATGGTTTGTTACAAATGCCATAAGATTGGTCACATAAAAAGAGACTACAAAGCACACACTGATTAATGAACAATTCAAAGGTGAAGAGACTTTTGAACATATAAGGGACCAAATGAATAAGAAATGGAGAAAGAAAGAGGAAGAAAGTAGTAGTGGATCCAATGAGCCTAAGGTCACCCAATCCAATGGATCAGGTGACCACGCTACTTCTATCTAAGAAAAGAAGGTATGTAAGGAACTGTATTTCAAATGTTATACTTTACACCCATTCTTGAATCTAGATGTGTTAAAATCCATATTTTCATAAGATAAGATGCATTCAGATAGATTTGAGAAAAGAGTTAAATTGCATAATTGATGTCGAGCATCAGTACTTATATCTATAGTAACCTAGTCACTCAGTATGTGCCAAGCTCCTATAGTAGCCAAGATGTTATATGTACCAAGTTGAAGTGGAAATGTTAGTATTGACCGAGTCATGGTTTTAACCGAGTATGGGTATGTGGTAATCGAGTCATCATGTGAAGGCTGAGATAACTGTATTTCACCTATAAGTATATAGATCATTCAATGAAGACCTAATCTGACCGTTTAAGTCTATAAAATTAAATATTATTCTTCATTCTCATTTCACCCATTGATTTGAGAATTTGCAAAGTGATTCACAGGTAATTGAGAAGAGCGATTTTTCTAGAAGTTAGTTTGTGAAGATTCTTACAGAGTCCCATCGGAAAACATTGTGAAGGATTGTTGAAACAAGGTATTACCAAGCTACTCACTAGTACGTTTGAGGTCAAATTCTGACGGCCATTTGTCAGATTTACAACGGTCATTTGTCATCATTTTGACACATGTGTCCGTCAAAGTTTTTGCATTAGAAATTGTGATGGAAGAGATATCTGTCAGTTTACCAACACCCCATTACGTCAGAAACTTGCACATGATAACAGCTTTGTTATGGCATTTCCTACGGTCCATCTATCATAATTCTGACACAAAGACCTATCAGAAATACACAATCTCTGTCGAAACAAACTGTTGAAAAGATACCCTTTCCAACATTAGAACTGTTGGTATAGTGATAGGTCTATAACCAATTTCTGATAGATAAACCCATCGGTGACGTAGCACTAGTGTCAGAACTGTCTGTCAAAAATTGCATATCTATGACATTTTAACTATCGAAATAGCGACGGTAGTGTAGCATATCTCTGACGGGTTTCCCTGTCAGACGTATAGCATTACTGTCACAATAATTATCGTAAAGTATTTTCTCTGACATTTTATCTATCGGATAGGTGACGTGTTGGCCTATATTCTGATGGGAA
Organism: Chamaecyparis obtusa; assembly: GCA_027943335.1. Lineage (NCBI taxonomy): Eukaryota > Viridiplantae > Streptophyta > Pinopsida > Cupressales > Cupressaceae > Chamaecyparis > Chamaecyparis obtusa. Next base: position 493,673 of record BSBK01004825.1, read on the forward strand.
ATGATGTCGGATGTATAGCACTACCATCAGAATGAATTATAAAGTGTCAAAAAATTGATGAATATGCACATTAAAAATAACACAGCTCAAGAGACCATCATAGGTTGTCTCTTTCTTTGGTCTATATTATTGATAGAATGTTTTACCTTTCATTAGCTCATCAAATCCAGGGATTTGATAGAATTTAATAGAATATTTTCATGACAACATATATTATTTAAGTTGACATTGCACAAATTTATCTACTTCGCACACTTGTAGACTATGAGGACGGTAATAAAGAAGCATGGCCATGGGAGGAGATGCTTCTTTATCACCGTCCTAATAGTCTACAAGTGCACGAAGTAGATAAATTCTTGCAATGTCAACTTAAATAATATACGTTGTCATGAAAATATTCTATTAAATTCTTTCAAATCCCCGGATTTGATGAGCTAATGAAAGGTAAAAAATTATGTCAATAATATAGACTGAAGAAAGAGACAACCTATGATGGTCTCTTGAGTTGTGTTATCTTTAGTCCTAGCTACTGGGTAAGCCCTGGAAGACTTATACCTGTCGATCATCAAGAATAATCACCACCTTGCATTTATGTACACTACACAAATTGATCTCAGTCTCGCAAAAACATTTTACACTTGTACATCTCATCAATACTGGAGGCCTAAAGTAATTTTATATGATCACTAGCACATTTCGTGCATGGATGAGAAACAATATCAAAAGTTTCTAGATAACCATTTTTGAGAAGAGGAATGAGTGGAGACCAAAGAAGGGATAATTGTGAAGGTTTTATAGATGTAGGTTACTAAATCATCATCTCTGTACTAGTAATCAATCTAGCCTCCACTCCATATACATCTTCTTAGAATCTAAAAACTCTCCATAATTGATTCCCGTCATTTTTTCAGCATCTTCGTGGACTGAGACCTTAAATTATTGAGCTTCTCTTTGTTTCGATAATAGTTTAACATTCTCTACTTAACAGGGCCAACCACGTGAAGGTGGAAGCTCACCTGGCCTCTCCTAGGAGCCTCTTATGACCCTTTATGATATTTTAAGACCTCCAAGATGTATTCTTAGGGATCGTAAAGGGTCATAAGGGGTCCTAGGACACAAAAGCTAAGAAGCATAAATGTAGGCATCATGGTCACAATTTTTTGGAGACACAACATAATTGATTGGTTTTCCCAAATGATGCAAAGTAGTGGTTGCTTTGCATCATCTGGAAATAGCACTCAATTATGTTGTGTCTCCAAAAAATTGTGACCATGATGCCTATGTTTATGTTTCTCAGCTATTGTGATATCTACATCGCAGTCTATCATTGTTGCAGTAGCAGAGCCTATATTCCACAACAAAAAGGAAGACATCTTTTTAGCCTAGGTCTGGATCCTACCCCAATTGTTGAAGGATCCCGGGCCAGGCTAGAAAGATGTCTTCCCATTCTGTCTGCAACATTATGTCCATCCATGATCTCAGGAACATCATCATCTTTCCACTCTTCATTTGCCAAAATATACCACTTCTTCAAGCTTGTAGAGTAATCTTATTAATAAAAGAAATCTTGCCAACATTAGGGTACCCGTAGATCAAAATAGTTGATGTTATTGGTGCTTATGCTCAAGGATATTGATTCACTATTTTAAAACGGCCAAATCTTTTTTATTTTGATTGTAGAGAAAAGGAGTGGGAGAAAATGAGCGGGTGAAAGCTGATCGAGCGTAAGAGAAGGCATTGCATTTTATTTGATCATGAATGCTCTTTGAAATGACCAATCATGTTTTCTATTTGATTCTTTTTGGTGCTTTTTTTCCCATATTCAATAGATAAAAATCATGGCGGCAGCCACTTAGCCATCTTTTTGATGTTCCAGGTATTTTAAAAAGATATAGGTATGTGGATTTATCATTCAGTTGCTTGCAGTTATTGGTCAAATGCAAATATTTTGTCAAGTTGAAAGGGCAAGATATTAGTTTGATGTTTTCGGTTTATGTTAAAAGTCGATTTGGTAAAATCCTCAAAAAACACACTACATGTTCTAAAATGTAAAGAAGTTGAATGTTAAATGTAAGATATATATCTCATCCATAGTAATCAAAAGAAAGGACATGAAACTTATAAGGAGATTTACCAATCCAAAAATATAAGCGAATAGGAAACATGATTGGAACCTTATGAATTTATTTTTGAGGTGCACAATCTTCATCAATCTCCTCAGACCAAGACCCCTCCTCATGAAAAATGCATTTAACACAAAAAACAAATCTACAAAACTGAACCAATGGCATGTTTAGAACAAAGAAATAGATTGATAATAATATGCTGAAAATTCTATTATGTTTAATACATGCAAAAGGACCAGTCCCAACAATTCTTAAACATAATTTATCTGATATGATAATAACATGCTAATTAAACTGATAAAGGTGTTATTTGCATTTAATCTGCCGATTACTAATTACACAAAAAACAAATTTACAAAATTGAACCAATGGCATGTTCTTTGTATGTGATTTCTTCATCTTTCAAGCATCTGGCATCATATTCAATCGCAAATTTCAAATGCATTGCATTTTATTTGATCATGAATGCTCTCTGAAATGACCGCATTCTACTGGTGTCGTGCCCTAGCCCGTGCTTTATCTCCATTATTTGATGTTATTGGTGCTTGTGCTCAAGGATATTGATTCACTATTTTCAAATGTTTGGATCATTTTGGTCAAGACTGTTCCTCTACTACACAGTCAGAAAATGTAACTGTCTAATGATTATCTGTAATGTTAAATAGATTAAATGCTTTATTCTTGGTAGAAGTGAATGGAAGGAATAGTGTTGGTGTTAGGTTTCATTTATTATTGAATTCAATGGTTTCCAAGATGTATTGAGGAGTTTGCTCCTTGTTTAATGTTAACTATTCCTGCACAGTCCACTCATACAACAATGAAATGCTATGTGATTGACAATTTCATACAACTGGTCCTTTGGCATGTATTAAATACAATCTAGTCACTTATTAAATGCTTTGGAGACTACCGGTTTGACTGTCCATGCATTACCAGTGACTAAGATTCATTAAAAGATACAAAACCCTTCATTTTGGGGTTATTGTGTGTGGATTCAAATGTAGGTTTGATTTAGTTAATGTTTAGAAAAGATCAATAAAGTATTTAAAGACAATCTTACATTTTTGGAGAGGTTTGAGAGGCACTTATCATGACTTTACCCTCACAAACAGCGGCATAGACTGGTTTTACTAAGTTTCCTTTCTCTATTTTGAGGTTTCCTTTCTCTGTCGCAGGGGTACAGTCAGAGGGTTCAATGAAAAAATGATCCTTTGAATGGTTACTATGAATATGAATGATTTTATATAGCATATTTCTCATTTTAATTGAAGTTTGGAATAGCTTGTGCAAGGGTGAAAGTAGTTTTGATCATTTTGGTTGTGATTGTTCCTCTACATAGTCAGAAAATGTAACTGTCTAATGATTATATGTAATCTTGAATGGATTAAATGCTTTATTCTTGGTAGAAGTGAATGGAAGGAATAGTGTTGGTGTTAGGTTTCATTTATTATTGAATTCAATGGTTTCCAAGATGTGTTGAGGAGTTTGCTCCTTGTTTAATGTTAACTATTCCTACACAATCCACTCATACAATATTGAAGTTACAAAACTGAACCAATGGCATGTTTACAACAAATAAATAGAATGATAATAATATGCTGAAAATTCTATTCTATTTAATACACACCAAAGGACTAGTCCCAACAATTCTTAAACATACTAGTTATCTGATATGATTAATTGTTAATAAAGGTCTAATTCTATAGATTGCTAGCATGAAGGAAGATTTGACCTAGCCAAATCTTCCTTGTACCACACAAAAAAAATGTGTGATAACTATGTCTACTCCAACCTTAATTGTTTTAAGAATTCATCATATCAGATAAAGTATGTTTAAGAATTGTTGGGAGTTCTATTAGACCTTTGTTGTAAACATGCCATTGGTTTTCAAATGTTTGGATTCACGTTTGTTGATATTACTGCCATGTTTAATGATGCCATTGTATATTGTTATCACTGAAATGACCACATTCTACTAGTGTCGTGCCATAGCCCATGCTTTAACTCCATTATTTGATGTTATTGGTGCTTGTGCTCAAGGATATCCATTTTTTTGAAATGTTGACTGTGGTTATCAAATGGATAGGCTGTGAGCTTCTAGCTAGGTGTCATTTGTATTGATAGCTTAGGGAATCAAATGTATTGTATCATTGATAGTTGAGACTTTGTTAAAAGTAAATAGGACAAAGAAGGATTTTGATTTAGTTTCTCTATTTTAATCTCTAAGTGGCTTACAACCCTAGAGAAGTATATGTAGATTTACAGATGTAGTTGCAAGATACATAGCAGCTGATAATTCATAAGAAATCCATGCATCCAATTTGAATAGAAATTAATACAAAGAAATAGGGTCCTCCAATGGACCAATCATCCGGACCTTGACTGTCCCCTCAACCAGTGACCCTTCAAAACTAGATTATCATGTAATCAGTGAGTGATCCTTCATTCTCCTAGTCTGCCCTGCATCCAAACATATTGGAAATACATAATAAAATGATAACAAGTCTTTTACAATCCCCCTTCCCTCAAGGAACACTATCAACTATCCCTTCCACATAGCATTTCACTGTTGTATGAGTGGATTGTGCGGGAATAGTTAACATTAAACAAGGAGCAAACTCCTCAACACATCTTTGTTGTAAACATGTCATTGGTTCAGTTTTGTAAAAAAAAAATTGTGTTAAATGCATTTAAATGGAACATTAAGCATAGTAATAATATGCTTAATCTATTAGTAATTGTAGATTAAATGCCCATAACACCTTTATTAGTTTCGCATGTTATTATAAGATACTAAAGAAGACCTGCTATTTGTCAGAGAAATCTTCACTGTCCCCCACAATGAAGACAATGAAGATTGACCTCCTACCCCACAACAAAGAACATTGTAATAAGAATAAGATATAATTTAGTGTTAGAATAAACTTTGAACAAAGACATGTAATGCTTAAGTTAATGATCTAGAAAGCTACAAATATAGGAATTAAAAAAGAAGATAGTGGCAAGAAACATTTTCACAAATATGAAATGTGAGGAAAAATAATAACATTAACAATGCCAAGACTCACAACATTAAATTTCACCTGCGGAAGAGTTTCTACAGTGGGTTGCCCAACATCAAAAATATGTTGAGTTGCATTTGAGCTATAACTAAGAGTACCATGTGGAATAAAACCTAAACTTTGAAAGTGTTCTCCAGCATGGAAATTCAAAATTCAATCTAGGCAAGCATCAATAAGTGAAATAAATTATAGACATCAACATCAACATCATCATAATCATTAGAAATAAACCTTAAAGACATATTTTGGATAGTACTATGTTTCTTGAAATTTTTTGTGATGCTTCTAAACTTTAAAGACATATTTTATGGCTTAATGATAACATAGATTAGTGTTTTGTTTTCTAATGGAATGTTGTTGATCATTCATGGTCTTGAAGAAACTTTTCATTGTTTTGATTCTTGAGTCTTGACGTTGTTTCTCAATGTGATATAGACTGACCACAAGATGGTTCAGTTGGTCCTCTCTTTCTATTTAATCATTTGTCTTCTTCATGGTGTAAGTGTCAATATGTTATTAGCCAACCAACATGTCATACCCCCACTTCTGATAAACCTCACAGCATGCAAATCAGAGCCAAAGACTTGGGTGATTAGCATACACAAACAATGATTACCCTTAGGAAACAATGATCATTAATATTCATTAATGGCAGGCGGTGATTCCTTGGTAATAAAGGCATTGAAAGCATTCATCATCTTAACCAAGTCATGGGTGGTGATCCTTGAAATAGCACAATTAGTAAAAGGAAATAACAACATAACATAATTTGGAGTGAGGAAGAAGGAAAATTGGAAAACAAAATATGGAATAATCAGGTTGGAATTAGAGAAGAATTTAGAAATAAACTTGAATAGAAAAAAGCCAAGTTATCTGGTTCTTTGTTTGAGGATGGGTTTCGATTCTACTTTTGTTCTCCTCTGGGTTTGACTTGGGTTCCTTTGGTAGGAACTTGGGTGCCTGGGCCAATCCTGGGTGCACCTGCAGTATTTTATTCATAATTTTATAGGCTAACTCATTATTATGGTAACATGGGTATGACCACACTCCATGCCTTATAATGGTACCTGACATGGAGTGTGGTTCAAATGAAGTTGAACCAAATGTTGACCATGATGGCTATGATCATGATGAAGATGAATATGAATATTAAATCTAAAATATGGCTTGTAATTTGAATTTTCATTGTGAATGAAAAAACTATAGATTCAAGTTGACTCATTCTATGTTGTAGTATATTTTTTCCCTAGATCTACCATATTATATATGTGTAGCTTGTAAGGGAAATCTTCTACTCATCCATGTATTAGAGCTCAGTGAGAGTTCTTAGGAGAAAGACAATATGTCAGTGGGAGATGGAGAAACCAATCTCAGAACACCACTTGAAGCCTTGCAATGTTGAGAGTGGGATAAAGGCTACACTTGAGACCCTATATAAGGAACAAACTTATTGAGCTTCACTTTGTTTCAAGAATAGTTTTATATTATGTACTAAACATGGCCAACCACGTGAAGGTGGAAGCTCATTTGACCCCACCCCCCCCTAACATCACTCTAAATTCCCCGTTAACATCTAACATTCATTCATTATTTCATCCATTAATAAAATGTAACATTCATTAATTATCACATGATAATATTCATTAACATTCATTCACACATTAATAAAATGTGACATTCATTAATTATCACACGATAACATTCATTAACACATTATAAAATTTATGAACATTTAATACAACATAATTAAATTCATTGGCATATAAAAATCAGTCATTATCAATTAAGGTGCATAGATGACAATCATTTTATTTTTCTTTTGATTTGTAGTTTTTAAGAAGTAATTGTTAAGAGGAGTATTGATATCATCATGATGATCATCTACCCTCTCATTAGATCTCAATGCACACCTAGCTCTCTATTGATGCAAAGGCAGGTCATCTTCAATAACATATAAAAGGGTTAAATTAAAAACATTTTATTATAATTAAAAACATTTTAAAGTATTTCAGTACTTTACAGGCCATAATCGTATAGCTTTTTACTTGATCTAGTCACATCATCAACATCAAGGTCAGTTTGTCTGGCCTCAGCCTCAACATCAACCTGCTCATTAGCAACAGCCTCTACACTCTCTACAGCTACAATACAAATTGTTACATTAATCCAAATACCAATTGCAATTAAATTTGTATTACTACACCAATCAATTTAAGATGTTTACTTGTATTACTATGATGCACATCCTCATTGTCATCAACATGCACAGGTTGTGTACGACAAGAATCAGCAGGTTGCATTTCAATTTCATACGCATTCATGTTATCATTGTTTTCTTACTTAAAACAAATTTACTTACTTTATGTTGGAACCTAACATCAAATTCTTCTTTATCGCCGTCCTAATAGTCTACAAGTGTGCAAAGTAGATAAATTCATGCAACGTCAACTTAAATAATATACGTTGTCATGAAAATATTCTATTAAATTCTTTCAAATCCCCAGATTTGATGAGCTAATGAAAGGTAAAACATTATGTCAATAATATAGACCGAAGAAAGAGACAACTTATGATGGTCTCTTGAGCTATGTTATCTTTAGTCCTAGCTACTGGGTAAGGCCTGGAAGACTTATACTTGTCGATCGTCGAGAATAATCACCACCTTGCATTTATGTACACTGCACAAATTGATCCCAGTCTCACAAAAACATTTTACACTTGTACATCTCATCAATACTGGAGGCCTAAAGTAATTTTATACAATCAGTAGCACATTTCATGCATGGATGAGAAATAGTATCCAAAGTTTCTAGATAACCATTTTTTAGAAGAGGAATGAGTGGAGGCCAAAGAAGGGATAATTGTGAAGGTTTTATAGATGTGGGTTATAGAATCATCATCTCTACACTAGTACTCAATCTAGCCTCCACTCCATATATGTCTTCTCAGAATCTAAAAACTCTCCATCATTGATTCCCATTATTTTTTTAGCATCTCCATGGACTGGGACCTTAAATTATTGAGCTTCTCTTTGTTTCGAGAATAGTTTAACATTCTCTACTTAACAGGGTCAACCATGTGAAGGTGGAAGCTCATTTGGCCCCTCCTAGCAGCCTCTTATGACCCTTTATGACATTTTAAGACTTTTAAGATGTATTCTTAGGGATCGTAAATAGTCGTAAAGGGTCATAAGGGGTCCTAGGACACAACAGTTGAGAAACATAATTGTAGGCGTTGTGGTCATAGTTTTTTGGAGACAACGTAATTGAGTTGTATACCCAAACGATGGAGAGCAACTCCTACACCTCCGATTCTAAGTTGAATACATTTGTTGCTCATGAATACAAGGCCCTCCAACAGATGTATTCAACTTGGAATCGGGGGTGCAGAAGTTTCTCTCCATCACTTGGGTACACAACTCAATTACATTGTCTCCAAAAGATTGTGACTATGATGCCTACAATTATGTTCTTAGCTATTATGAAATCTACATTTATGTTTCTCAGTTGTCATGTTTATGTGTATGTTTTTTATGTGGTTTGGATAGTAAGTCTAATTTAATTTGTCCATGGACTAAGACCTTAAATCATGTAATGAGGATGCTTAGAACACTAGTATATGCAAATTTCATTATTTAATAATAAAAATCTTTTAAAATGTTTATACCTTCTTCTCCCATTTGCTGGTGTAATTCCTCTTTGAGCATCCCCTTTCTCCTTTGCATCCAAAATGAACTCATTCCAATCCCTCACTAGAATAAAGGGAGGATGCTCAAACTTCAGCAAAACTTCATAGCACGCAACGTTCATAGATTACGTTCAATGCGTTATTTACGTTTGTAAATCAGTGTTGCGTACAAATCTACAGATGATGCATGGTACAAAGCCACATTCAAGATTAAAAATGATAGTCAATCCATAGTCAAGGTCAAGGAACAAATGGAATAATCAAGAACACACTATACGTTAAATCATGTGATTGATAGCAGATTGGGGCTCACCTGAGCCATAAACATGAAGAATTATTCTAAAAAAAGATGTAAACCATATATATGCGCACTTGAGGCAAAGAGAAGTTACATCATATCCATATTAAAATATTAGTTACAATATGAAAATACTAAACTAACTAATTCCTGAGTTCATCTCTGCATATGGTCGCAACAAAGATATGTGATTACAATACAGAGAAGGCATCGTAAAAATATAATTTTGGAATTTGCCCTAGCCTAAAAATTTTTGCACTCAAATCCTTCATCGCGGATAAGTGGAGATGGGCAGATAGATGCAGATGAGTTGTCATCGACCCAACTAAAGTATCTGCAACCATTATTTCCCTGTGATGCCCAGTCTACATTAGTTCTTATATTATAATGAATAGTATTTACATTATAAACATTAAATATATACACATTAGCAACCTTTTTTCTATTTAGGCAGCACCAAAATTGTCGTCCAGGGTTGTTCGGTGTCCGTGAAGTCTTCAACACACACTGCCCACCACCACATTGACAGTTTGGCACATTGACAAGAGTCACGAACCTATATATCAATAATGCACCACACCATCATTACCACATTTATTATTATTATATGATTATTTTTATATGAAATACACCAAGGAGTACCATCAGAAATATTAACCATTTACAATATTGAAAAGTAAACCTAAATCAAATAGCTCATTTTTTTATCAGCATGTGTAGTCTCTATGTATATGAAAAATGAAAGAAATATGAAGCTAAAATAAAATAGTGAACAAAATAGTAATCCACATAGACTGAATGAAATATACCATCAAAAGAAGGTGACAAAATCCTGTCACAAAGCACAGACATAGGAAATAAAAAAGGTACAAAAGATAAGAAATAAGAAAAATCATTACGACTATAGAAAAATCATTTATACTATAATCAAAAAAAGAAACACTCTTTGTCAATAATTTTTAAAATCATTAGGACTATAGAAAAATAATTAAGACTATACAAAATCAAATTTTAGAAATGGATGGTTCTGATACTTTGCCATTACAACAATTGAGCATTCATCATTTGGTATTGTGTATTCCATTTAATTATGTCAACAATATTCAAAATCATGTCACCAAGCACAAACAAGAAATAAGAAAAATCATTAGGACTATAGAAAAATCAAGTTCTAGAAATGGACGGTTCTAATATTGCTTTTCCATTACAACAATTGAGCATTCATCATTTGGTACTTCTTGGTGTATTCCATTTAAGTTTTTCAGTTGTTGTGTTTATGTGCATGTTCTTTATGTGTTTGGCTTCTCTCCCTTGTAAGGGATACGTCGATAGGTAATTGATTTGAAAGCATAATGATTTGACAGTCTTTTTTTAGGATAGGTGTAATCATCCCGCCAACCTTAATTAGCAAAATTTGTGATATATGTCAAGTACTTATAATCAATATGCCCAACAAATAGAGCCTTAGTAGTAAAAGCATGTCCTTTGGTTTACTAGTTTACTTATAATCAATATGTCCTTTGGTTTACTAGTTTAATCTGGTTTAAGAATGGTTTGTTTCATGTTTGAATGTACCATTGAATGAAGCTTGGCTATATTATGTACAATCTTAAGACTCATGACTCTTCAAATTCTCTTATTTCCTTCAGACCTCCAAAGATGTGTACTTTGAGTAGCCATCCAACAAATGGACTTGTGATGATTTTCACAATAGTACATGTGTAGGAGGACTACTCAAAGTACTGCTTAGGAAAATTTGAATGTTCATCACCTGTGCATATAAGAGTTGATCATAGAAGGTATATGCTAGACCCAGCAGAAAATAGATTTGTGGTGATTTTCACAATAGTACATGTGTTTCTGGGTAAGCTCCCAATAGTGCTTAGGAAAATATGCATGTTCATCACCTGTGCATATGAAGTGGCTCTAATGGAAGATACAATCAGTAAATTTTGCATACTCCTTATTTTGTTCTACGTTGATATTGTCAGACATGGTCTTTCTTGAATGAAATGACTCGTTACTTGTACATTGACTAGAATGTTGGTGGAAGAAGGATGATTTGTTTGCAACCATTTTTTCAACTCTAATTTTCTCAACACAAAGGGACATTTATCATAGCCATAGAAACATGATTATTTTAAAATGAAATACACCAAGGAGTACCATCAGAAATATTGACTATTTACAATCATGAATAGTTAACCTTAATCAAATAGCTCATTTTTTTATCAGCATGTGTAGTCTATGTGTATATGAAAAATGAATGAAATATCAAGCTGAAATAAAATAGTGAACAAAAATTCAAATTCAAGGCCTAATTTATCAAGAGCAACAAACATTAGGACAAAAGAAATATCATTAAGAGTATAGAAAAATCATTAGGACTATAGAAAAATCATTAAGACTAGAAAATCAAGTTCTAGAAAAATCATTAAGAGTACTATAGAAAAATCATTAGGACTATAGAAAAATCATTAAGACTAGAAAATCAAGCTCTAGAAAAATCATTACGACTATAGAAAAATCATTTAGACTATAAAATCAGGTTCTAGAAATGGACGGTTCTGATGCTTTGCCATTACAACAATTGAGCATTCATCATTCAAGCACTTCTTGGTGTATTCCATTTAAGTTTTTCAGCTGTCGTGTTTATGTGCATGTTCTTTATGTGTTTGGCTTCTCTCCCTCACAAGGGATATGTCGATAGGTAATTGATTTGAAAGCATAATGATTTGACTGTTCCAAGTAATGTTTTTAATCCTTCAAAGTTTCTCATGATCCTGATGTAAGTTGATTGGATTAAGCAATTTGGGGATCCAATAGGACTTTAGGGGAGTTCAATAAATGTTTTGGAAGACTTAGAGGACCTATTAGCATGACTGGTCCTTCATCTACAAAAAGTTAGACTGAATTTGTTAAGTTTTTCCTTTGTTTTGAAGTGTATTTTGTAATCTATTTCCTTTCCATGGACCCAAAGACCTAGGAACCATGGAAAAAGGATACTAACAATGTATTATACAACTCTAATGGTCTTGACTTGTAGAGATTTGAGAAAGTAAAGAGAACACTGGCTATGTTTAATGTTAACTGTTCCTACACAATCCTCTAATACAACAGTGAAATGCTATGTGATTGACAATTTCATACAACTGGTCATGTGATTGACAATTTCTTGTAAACATGTCATTGGTTCAATTTTAATATACTGGTGTCATGCCCTGGCCCATGCTTTATCTCCATTATTTGATGTTATTCACTATTTTGAAATGTTGACTGTGGTTATCAAATGGAAAAAATAGAAAAAAAAAAAATTGTACATGAAAAAAAATTTACAAAACTGAACCAATGGCATTTTTACAACAAAGAAATAGAATGATAATAATATGCTAAAAATTCTATTTTGTTTAATACACGCCAAAGGACCAATTGTATGAAATTGTCAATCACATAGCATTTCACTATTGTATGAGTGGATTGTGCAGGAACAATTAACATTAAACAAGGAGAAAACTCCTCAACACATCTTGGAAACCATTGAATTCAATAATAAATGAAACCTAACACCAACACTATTCCTTCCATTCACTTCTACCAAGAATTCCAGCACAAGCACAAGCTATTCCAAACTTCAAGTAAAATGAGAAATATGCTATATCAAATCATTCATATTTATAGTAACCATTCAAAGGATTATTTTTTCAGTGAACCCTCTAACTGTACCCCGGCGGCAAAGAAAGGAAACTTCAAAATAGAGAAAGGAAACTTAGTAAAACCAGTCTATGCCACTGTTTGTGAGGGTACAGTCATGATAAGTGCCTCTCAAACCTCTCCAAACATGTAAGATTTTCTTTAAATACTTTATTGATCTCTTTTAAGCATTAACCAAATCAAACCTACATTTGAATCCACACACAATAACCTCAAAATGAAGGGTTTTGTATCCTTTAATGAATCCCAAACATTGGTAACACATGGACAGTCAAAGCAGTAGTCTCCAAAGCATTCAATAAGTGACTAGATTGTATTTAATACATGCCAAAGGATGAGTTGTATGAAATTTTCAATCACATAGCATTTCACTATTATATGAGTGGATTGTGTAGGAACAGTTAACATTAAACAAGGAGCAAACTCCTCAACACATCTTGGAAACCAATGAATTCAATAATAAATGAAACCTAACACCAACACTATTCCTTCCATTCACTTCTACCAAGAATAAAGCATTTAATCCATTCAACATTACATATAGTCATTAGACAGTTACATTTTCTGACTGTGTAGAGGAACAGTCACGACCAAAATGATCAAAACTACTTTCACCCTTGCACAAGCTATTCCAAACTTCAAGTAAAATGAGAAATATGCTATATCAAACCATTCATATTCATAGTAACCATTCAAAGGATCATTTTTTCAATGAACCCTCTAACTATACCCCTACGGCAGAGAAAGGAAACCTCAAAATAGAGAAAGGAAACTTAGTAAAACCAATCTATGCCATTGTTTGTGAGGGTAAAATCATGATAAGTTCCTTTTAAACCTCTCCAAACATGTAAGAATTTCTTTAAATACTTTATTGATCTCTTCTAAACATTAACACTTGGACAGTCAAACCAATAGTCTCCAAAGCATTCAATAAGTGAATATGAATGTTTGAAAACTTTCCTCTCAACGTCCCCAACCACTCCTAATTGATTAGAGGGATTAGTTGAGTGTTTAGACACTAAAACTTCTTAAACATACTTTATCTTATATGATGAATTGTAATATCAACAAACGTGAATCCAAACATTTGAAAATAGTGAATCGATATCCTTGAGCACAAGCACCAATAACATCAAATAATGGAGATAAAGCACGGGCTAGGGCACGACACCAATAGAATGTGGTCATTTTAGTGAGCATTCGTGATCAAATAAAATGCAATGCATTTGAAATTTGTGGTCGAATAAGATGCCAGAGGCTCGAAAGACGTTGCCCATCAAAGATACCAATCAAAGATGAAGAAATCACATACCTTCTCTCATGCTCATCTTGCACGAAGGAAGATTTGATAGCCAAATATTCCTTCTACCACATGAAGAACATGCCATTGGTTCAGTTTAGCATGTTATTATCATAACAGATAAAGTATGTTTAAGAATTATTGGTAAGGATAGGAATAGTGGAGATTCTAGAAATATCCCTCTAACCGATTAGGAGTGGTTGGGGAAGTTGAGAGGAAAGTTTTCAAACATTCATATTCACTTATTGAATGCTTTGGAGACTATTGGTTTGACTGTCCATGCGTTACTAGTGACTGAGATTCACTAAAGGATACAAAACCCTTCATTTTGGGTTATTGTGTGTGGATTCATCCGCTTTAGCCAGGAAGATCAAGAAGATGGGATAGGAGGACATTGTGGTAGAAGAAGTATTTAAAGAAGCAACAAGAAGCAATAGAAAAAATTTAAAGAGTTTGGAACAATATTTCAAAATCCATGAATGGTATGGGTAAGCTGACCTTCATTCTTGGTCGTGACTTCAATGAAACATTGGATATGGCTGATAAGAAGAAGGATCACTTGTTGATAGTGTTCCTTGAGGGAAGGGGGATTTTGAAATACTTGTTATCATTGTATTGTGTATTTCCAATATGTTTGGATGTAGGGCAAACCAAGAGAATGAAGGATCACTCACTGATCGCATGATAACCCAGTTTTGAAGGGTCACTAGTTATGGGGACAGTCAAGGTTTGGATGTTGATAGTAATTAGTTGAGGTAAGGGAGATTGTAAAAGACTTGTTATCATTGTGTTGTGTATTTCCAATATGGTTGGATGTAGGGCAGACCAGGAGAATGAAGGATCACTCACTGATTGCATGATAACCCAGTTTTGAAGGGTCACTAGTTGAGGGGATAGTCAAGGTATGGATGTTGATAGTGTTCCTTGAGGGAAGGGGGATTTTGAAAGGCTTGCTATCATTGTATTTTGTATTCCCAATATGTTTGGATGCAGGGCAGTCTAAGAGAATGAAGGATCACTCACTGATTTCATGATAACCCCACCAAGCATTCTTTCCTTTAAGTTTCCACAATATCTCAAAATATGATCATTATTCTTTACTTTCTTCTATATGTTATTCTTTCTATGGTTTTGTTATCTCAAAAATATATCAAAAACATTGTAGATGTG
The DNA here is from genome assembly GCA_027943335.1 of Chamaecyparis obtusa. Taxonomy (NCBI): domain Eukaryota; kingdom Viridiplantae; phylum Streptophyta; class Pinopsida; order Cupressales; family Cupressaceae; genus Chamaecyparis; species Chamaecyparis obtusa. The sequence goes on from BSBK01004825.1 coordinate 509,027, forward strand.
CATATAAAAGTAAAATATTGTCCTTCAATTGTTCCACATTGAAGCATTTCCTCTTGGGAGTATTCTCTTGGTTTGTACAATATCTATCAAAAATGGTTCCCATATTTCTTCAAGATCTATTTTAATCTTTATACTACAATTTTGATTAGATTTGACCAATAGTTGATTTCATTGGTATTTTATAGCATATACTCCTAATGTGAAATGTGGAGAGAAAGAAAGAGACACACTAGGTATGAATTACACGATATACCCATCATCACTTAGCACTTAAATAATAAATTATGGACAGGGATCAACCCCCTAACTTCTGGATGTTTGTCTCATGTTGGCCTCTTATTATATGCAAAGGTAGGCTTGTCTTAGGCTAACAACCACAATGTAGGGCCATAAATTATGGATCCCAAAATAGTGCACACTTGTATTAAATTAGGTTCACTATACTAAAAGGGAATGGAAACCATGCAATAGTGCCTCATGGGGATGAAAGCAACCCTTCACCAAGAAGATGATTGTGTCTGCAATATTTACTAGAGGCAAAGAACATAATTTGGTTCTAGAAATTACTCCTAGAAGATAATGGCACCCACAAAACACTTGGAAAAGATAGCACTCACTATATCTTTTATCACTCTTTTAAAGCTGGGACAATAAATCTCAAAGATTGATCAACGAATTCTTGAACACAAAGAACCATTGACAGTTATGATTCATGTGCACAATAGCCAACAACCATTTGTTCCAATCATGGTGTCCAATAATTATGTTAGAAAAAGCATCTACAAATCCCTTACACAACCATAATAGATTCAAACCATGAACCATAAGAACCTAACAATGGGGCTAACAAAGATATAGCCTAAACAAATCTTGATCATATTCCACCCTATTGTAAGGCCCAAGAATTAACTCTATCTTAAAGCTACACATTCCTCTAGATGAAGCTCAAAGGTTAGGTAGCTGAAGCATAGCAATACTTGAATGAATATAGGAATAATTTGATGTACAATCATTTGCTAGCTTGGTTTGTGGGTTTTCCACATTATATTTTCCCTTTAACCATATTTATAGTTTGAGAAAATCAGAAAAAATTGTTTCAGATTTATATTATCCTTTTGAACTAGCACACTGCCATCAAAATGCATAATCATTGGTCATATCAAGAAAATTCCTATTGATTAGTAGGATATCCTTATAAAAATTAGATGCATGGATTTCTTGTGAATTATCGACTGCTATGTATCCTACAACTATGGAAGGAATAGTGTTGGTGTTAGGTTTCATTTATTATTGAATTCAATGGTTTCCAAGATGTTTTGAGGAGTTTGCTCCTTGTTTAATGTTAATTATTCCTACACAATCCACTCTTAAAATAGTGAAATGTTATGTGGAAGGGATGGTTGATAGTGTTCCTTGGGGGAAGGGGGATTGTGAAAGACTTTTTATCATTGTATTGTGTATTTCTAATATGTTTGGATGCAGGGCAGACTAGAAGAATGAAGGATCACTCACTGATTTCATGATAACCCAGTTATGAAGGGTCACTGGTTGAGGGGACAATCAAGGTCTGGATGATTGGGCCATTGGAGGACCCTATTTCTTTGTATTAATTTCTATTCAAATTGGATGCATGGATTTCTTGTGAATTATCATCTGCTATGTATCCTACAACTGCATTCATAAATCTGCATATACTTCTCTAGGGTTGTAAGCCACTTAGGGATCAAAATAGAGAAACTAAATAAAAATCATTCTTTGTCCTATTTCCTTTTAACAAAGTCTCAACTATCAATGATACAATACATTTGATTTTCTAAGCTATCAATACAAATGGCACCTAGCTAGCTGAAGCTCACAGGCTGTCCATTTGATAACCACAGTCAACATTTCAAAAAAATGGATATCCTTGAGCACAAGCACCAATAACATCAAATAATGGAGTTAAAGCACGGGCTGGGGCATGACACCAGTAGAATGCGGTCATTTCAGTGACAAAAATATACAATGGTGTTATTAAACATATATGCCAGTAATATCAACAAACGTGAATCCAAACATTTGAATACAGTGAATCGATATCCTTGAGCACAAGCACCAATAATGTCAAATAATATAGATAAAGCACTGGCTAGGGCACGACACTAGTAGAATGCAATCATTTCATAGAGAATTCATGATCAAATAAAATGAAATGCATTTGAATATGATGTTAGAGGCTTGAAAGATGAATAAATCACATACCTTGTCCCGCACTCAACTTTCACTCCTTTTCTCCCGCTCCTTCTCTATCCAATTGAAATAAAAATGATGAGGCCGTTTCACTTTTTTTTTATGTATACCCTGAATCTGTCAGAATTCTAGATCAATCCCTCCCCATAGCTAATGTGCCTAAGAACCTAGATGTAGATAAGTTATAGTCCATGGTTGGTTATATTGCTTCCCCTCATTACTTGAATTTTTTAGAAGAAGATGAAAAATCTATCAAGCACTCGCATAACCAGCCTCTCCATATCAAAGTCCTCATACATAAGCATAGGGTGAAGCACATTTTGATAGATGGAGGTGCAGGTCTAAATATCTACAAGTTTAACTTGGTTAAATCTCTTTGTTTCTCAGAGCATGTTATTGATCCTCGATGAAAAATAACACTCAAGGAATATGATGAAGATGAACACTCTTCTAAACACATGGTGGTTTTTCCCATCCAGGTAGGTTTTGTTCAAAGAGACGTCACCTGTCAAGTCTTGGACCTTCCCCTAGCATACAACATACTTCTGGGTTGTCCATGGATTCATGAAATGTAGGTAGTACCTTCAACATATCATCAATGCATTAAATTCCCTCACAATTGAATTGAGGTTACCATTCTTACAGACTCAACATACACTTGTAAAAATCCTAAATAGGATGGAAGCATAGTTTCACACAATAAGGAATCCCTATGAAACCATGAAACTAAGAGTTCTAGACAAGCAACATTGGATGCCTTTCAAAAGAAGATAAGTATAAAAGAAAGCAGAATGAGAGAATACAAACTAGATACCTCATGCTCAATGGTTAACTTTCCCATCTCACCTAGGTCATATGGTAAAATATCTTCATCATTTTGACCCACTAACACTTCTCTAAAAATTCATGAAGGCACCAACATGGTCAAAGAAAATGTCCCTCTTGAAAAAGAAAACAAGGAGAAATTTATTCTATAATGGCTCTATAAAGGAGAAGAAGTTGAACAAGAAGTGAAATATTCCATAATTTCTCCTGAGAAATATAGTGTAGGATAGTAACTCAAACATAAAATGGGGTATGATGGAAAAAATACCCTTAGAAAAGATAAAGGCCTTCTTGAATCCCTACACGCTAAATTCCATAATCTAAGAGACAAAATTAGGGTAGGATATCATGTGAAAAGGTTTGCACCATCAAATGCAAGTGGTCTGGTGTTTGACAAAATTGTGCATTCTGATGGTGAAGATAAACATGTCATCTCTAGAGATTATGAAAGGTTATTACATATCAGTACAGATCATGAGGAGGTACTTGAAGGATAGCTTAGTAGACATGAGAAAAATACATCACCAGGAGATGAACTGAATTGAGAATATCTTACAGAGGAAAGACACCCTAACTGGGGGATCGATCAAACTTGTTAGCATTGCACATATCCTCAACTTTCCACAATTCATTGACTCATTTGGAGAGTCTAGATAGCCTAGATTACTATGCCTACCTATATTTGACTATGGGGACTACTCTAAATATTTTTATTCTTAGACAACCCAACTAGAAACTAATACTCAAGATACCCAATCTGACATGACGGACCTCAACCTAGATAAGATTGAAAGAAAAGCTATAAAATAGAAGGATCATGATGAATAATCTCCCATGATCATAGATCAGTACTTGGGATGATCTTCCAGTAGTCAAACTGACTTGCATGAATATAAATGAGACCAATTTTTTGATGCAACAATTGACATAGAGGTTTATGTGATCCGTAGATATGCTCCTATTTCCACTTTTGAGGTTGGTGGAAGTTCTACACGACAACATGATTCTGAAACTATTCAAGACCATCCATCTATTTAAACTATTGTATTTCCTCCTATTCAAGCTATCTCTAAAGATAAATAATCTCCTCCTAACATTCCTCCTATGGTTCTGCCTCAGAATCCCAACTGGAACTTTGGTTCATACTCCAAGATTATGATGGTTCCTTTGCATATTTTCTTGCACTAAAGGGAAGAAGTGGAATGGGATTTGGATTGTCATTTTAGACATTGATAGGTAGATTCCTAGAATACCTCTCAGGAGTCCTCTAGAAATCCCTCAACGAATCACTCTTGAGACAATTATAGGGAAAATAACTTTCTTGACTTATCCTCAGTAGCTATGAATGATGATGATGCTATCGAAGTCTTTTCTCTTGAGCATATTGGTAACTTAATTCTCATCTACCCTAAGATGATTGACTGGAATACCTCTTAGCTAATAAATGTATTGTCCTTTTCCAATGACCATACCTTATCTTGTTACCTTAATGTTGTTAATCATTTTCTCTCTTCCACTAGTGCAATGAGCGACAATATGTCAGTGGAAGATATCAAGTAGCTTAGTCATAGGAATACAAATAAAAAGAATAGGTAGTCTGATGGTGAAAATAACTATGTGGTAGTATCAGATCCAAAAATAGTAAAAATAAACAATGTATCCAATGGTGAAAACCTCTCTAAGGTGCCTATGAATGAGATACTTGATATCCTCCCTGAGAATTTTTAGGAAGGATCATCAACTCTTATAGAGACTACGCAAAAGGTAAACTTAGGTACAACTAAAAATCCACAAATCATACATCTCACACAATCTTTGTCTGAAGAAGAGAAGCAAAAATTCACCCAGTTATTTACAAAAAAGAAGATAAATTTCACATGGTCTTATTCTAATATGCCAGGCTTAGACACAAGTCTCATAATGCACCATTTATCTATTGTACTAGGCATAAAACTTGTGAAACAAAAGATGAGGAAAATGCATCCCCATATCGCATTACTAGTTAAAGCAGAGCTCGAGAAGCTACTCAAAGCTATATTTATACGAGTAATAGAATATGTTGATTGGATCTCCAACATTGTTCATGTCTCAAAAGATGATAAGTCCATACACATATGCACATATTTAGAGATCTAAACAAGGCCTGTCCTAAAGATGAATTTTCACTACCAAACATAAACATGATTATGGACCTTATTGCTAGATTCAAAATGTATTCATTAATGGATGGATTCTCAGGATATAATAAAATCTGCATTGCACATGAAGATTAGGAGAAGACAACATTTACTTGTGCATGGGGAACTTTTTGCTGGAATGTCATGCCTTTTAGCCTGAAAAATGTTGGTGCAATATACCAACACACAATGACAACCATATTTCATGATATGATGCATAAAAATATGGAAGAATATGTCAATGAGTCATTAGCTAAATATGCTACTAGATATATACTCCTCTTTGATCTAGATAGGATCTCCACTAGAATGGAAAAATTCAAGTTTAGGCTCAATCCAAAGAAGAGCACTTTTGGGGTCAATTCTAGCACACTTCTTGGCTACATAGTCTCAGCATGAGGAATTGAATTAGATCTAGATAAGGTGAAAGCAATAATGGAAATGCAACCACCATGAAATATCATTCAAATGAGGATGTTGCAAGGAAAGCTACAATAAATAAGGAGATTCATCCTGTAATTAGATGATAAGGAACAACCCTTCACAAATAATTTTCATAAAGGTGTCACATTCAAATGGAACAAGGATTGTGAGAAGCATTTTCAATAGATTAAACAATACCTAGATAATCCTCTTGTTCCCATGGCTCCCATTCCTGGAAAACCCTCATTTCTCTACATATAGGCTACTACTTCTTCTTTGGGAGCATTTCTCACACAACTTGTTGATCAAGGATGAGAATGAGAAATTTATTATATCAATAGAACTCTGGTATCTTATGAGCTAAACTACACAGTGATTGAAAATGATTTTCTAGTGGTAGTATTTGCTTCTCAGAAGTTTAGACACTATATATTGGCTTACTCTACACAACTGATAGCAAAAATTGATCATCTCAAGTACTTAATAAGAAAGGACACACTAACTAGATGGCTAGCTAAATGGGTTATGATCCTCAATGAATTTGATATCGCATATGTTGAATGAAAGGTAATCAAAGGACAAGTACTAGCTGATCAACTAGAAAAGGCACTTTTCCAAGACACACAACCTATTGTGGTGGATTTTCATAATGAATATATTCTACATTTAACATAGAACCCTTGGAAAATATACTTCGATGGTTCATTCATGCAAGAGGGTGTCGGTGCTGGTGTTTTTCTCATCTCTCCTCAAGGTTACAAAATTCCTAAGGCTTACAAAATGATCTTCCCATGCACTAACAATGTGGAAGAATATGGAGGATTAGATAATGGACTCAAACTAGCTATCGAATACAACATCAAATAATTTCATGTAGATGGTGACTCTCAGTTGGTGATCAACCAAGTCACTGATGAATATCAAACTTGATACAAAAATATATTTCCATACAAATAGCTGGTTGATGACTTAAAGAAATACTTTGTGTTTATCACCTTCCAACAGTTACCACATGCATAAAATAGAGTAGTAGATGCCATGGCTACTTTAGCCTCAATTCTACAACTAGAAGAGCACCAATTTTTCTATGAATTCTTGGTGGAAGAGATCCCTTTTCCTTCCTATTATACGCCAGATTCCCAAATTGTTTGCACCATCATTGCTTTTGATACTTCCCGCTATAACTAGATCTATGTCTACCTTAAAGACCAAACCATACTCAAGTCTCTGTCCCAGAATGAAAAATGAAACCTCATTTGAAATGCCCCTTTTTATCTCATCATCACAAATGACTTGTTTAGGAGAAGTCTTGATGGTACTCTTCTTAGGTGTTTAGAGCATGATGAGTTTGAGAGAGTGTTAAAAGAAGTTCACAAGGGTATCTGTGGATCACAATGGAATGGTTTTTCCTTGGTAAAAAATATCCTTAGAGAAGGTTATTACTATCCTACCATGGAAAAGGATGCTATCTAATTTTCTAAAACCTATCATAAATGTCAATTCTATGGGAACTTGATTCATGCTCCTTCTCAAGACCTGCTACCTTTCATCACTCACTAGTTGTTTCAACAATGTCATTTTGATCTTGTGGGTCATATTTATCCCTCCTCTTCTAATGGACAAAATTTCATCATTACAGCTACTGAATACTTGTTAGAAATAATAAAAAAAGAGTAGAGCAAAGGAAAGAACCCAAGTGTGAGTGCATGAAAGGAATTTACCAAGAGAGAGAGAGAGAGAGAGAGGAATTGCTTCAAAGTACCAAGCCAAAAGATCAAAGTGCTCCAAGAATCCAAACAATGAGTCAAGATATTTTGAAAGGGGAAAGCAAAGAAAAACCCTTGTGAATTATATGAATGAGGCTCAAAGCCTAAGGAGGAAGAAAGAAATGGATCACAAAGCTCATTACAGTATGGAGAGAAAGAATGAGAGAATATATAAGATTATTAAGCAAGTGAGTGAGAGACATCTCTTAAGTAGAGATGAGTGGAGGAGTTTGCATGTAACTCCCATCTCAAATAATAGCCACATTCATATTGTGTGTGTGATAAATGTGAGATTCTTCTTAAGGAGGAATATCTAAATTTCTTATTAAAAGAATTACAAAAATGTGATATGTCCTCCTACTTGGACTAGAGGACAAATACAATATAGGATACCTTGGTTTATCCTTTAATTACATATATTTACCAAAGAAATATTAATTTCTAACACCCCCCTTTAATCTTTACTTGGGGTGATTACATCAATAGGTATCAAACCCAAATGTTTACAATGATTTTGAGATTTTTCTTTTGAAAGAGTCTTCACTAGGATGTCGTTGGCTTGATCATCTTGCATGTCTTCAACTTGTGCTTTGGAGCTTGAATGGTACATGACACTTTGAGAAAACAAAGGTGTATGTGCTTGTTGAGGGGAGCCCAAATCTTTAAGTGGCCATTGAGATTCTTGAGATGCATTTATGCATTCTATATATTCATTTCTAGTAGAAAATAGAGGTGGAGCATAATCAACACCTGAACCTATAATAAGGAAAGAACCACTAGTAGAGTGCCCATCATTGGGATCACCTAGTGCTGAATCAGTAACACTTTGGAAAGAAAAATCATATTGTGAATCATCAGTCATAGAATCAGAAATACAATCTTCAGTTGCAAAAAACAAATCTATAATGTATTCATCATAATATGAAGCATCAAGAGGAGTAGAGCTAGTATAAGCATCACTAGTATTATCATTATCCTCCACAACAATCATAGGATTAGTACTATCATCATGAATTTCATCTTGAGTAATAAACATATCTTTCAAAGTAACATTAAGAAAGTTAGACATAATTTCCTCTTCTTGGTCAAACATATCATATTCAACATGAGAGCAAGGATCATCAAATTCCATTGCATCATAAGGAGAGAGCATATAATCACTTTGAGTAGGAAGATAGTAATCAAGAGGGTTATTCCAAGAATATCCATCATCATGATACTCATCCCAAATAGTATTATCATCAAAATGAGAAGTAGAGATCCCATAACGAATCGTAAAGGCATGACGAGTGTTATTATTATGATAGGTTTCATTATTAGAAGGAGATGACTTTTCATGTTTAAGTTTCTTAAAACAATTATTGATCACATGACCAACTTTCCCATAATAATTACAATGGGGTCTATTATAATTTTTATGATAACCACTATTATGATTATTTAAATAACCATTATTATGATGATTATTGTTGCTATTGGAATAATTATTGTCATGATAATTAGTATGTGAGTTATTATTTGGATTTTGAGTTTTAGATACAAAAGCATGTTCAACAGATTTAATAGTACCAAATTGCAACAATTTAATCTCCTCTTGACGTAACAAATTTTGAAAAATAGGATAAGTTAAAAGAGGAGCTAAACTAGAAATAGCAAGTTGAGAGTGGATGTTAGTGATAAATTGTTGAAACTCTCTAGGGAGACATTTATTAAGAATTATAGTAATTAATCTAATATCTGTAAGAGTAACATTTAAACCATTTAAGTAAGTTCTAATAGCATCAAACTTGAGTAAAAATTCATCCATTGATTTAAAATTTGTATACCTTAGGTCTTCCAAGTTGTCTTGGAGCTGAATCTTACGTGATTCGGAGGAGCTTTCATAGGTTTGCTTCAAGATGTCCCATGCTACATGAGTTTTGGTGCAATGTCCAATCAAGACATAGAGATCGGGGCTAATCTTTGCACAAATGGTTAAACAAAGCATGCATGAAGAGATAAGAAAGATGAAGTCAAGATTGAATCTTGCAAGAGATTAGATTTTTAAAAAAATTTAAAAAGAAAAATAAATGGACTTAGATCTGGCGGCAAGCCATCCAAAACTAAGAAGAAGAAAAAAAACACTAATCTGTTAGATTGCAAGAAAATAATGAAGAAAAACCTGCAAAAAACAATGGTTAGATAACAAAAAAGAGAGCTTTCTCCTTCACAACCGAAATATCCTTCAAATTTTCCTACATGCAACACTCAACAAACAAGGGTTAAACCATCTCTGATACCATGTTAGAAATAATAAAAAAAGAGTAGAGAAAAGGATAGAACCCAAGTATGAGTGCATAAAAGGAATTTACAAAGAGAGAGAGAGAGAGGAATTCCTTCAAAGTATCAAGCCAAAAGATCAAAGGGCTCCAAGAATCCAAACAATGACTCAAGAGATTTTGAAAGGGGAAAGCAAAGAAAACCCCTTGTGAATTATATGAATGAGGCTCAAAGCCTAAGGAGGAAGAAAGAAATGGAGCACAAAGCTCATTACAATATGGAGAGCCCAATTAGACTGAGTGCTTCATCATTCTTACCTTTCCATGCATCTTTGACAGTTTGAGCAGCAGTGGTAGCTGGTTCAAGAGTCACATCTGTGGCAACTTCAAGCAAATGTTTAAAATGGAAGAGGAAAGAAACATGTATCTTCCATTGATGATAGTTAGAGCTAGTTAGTTTAATTTCTGGAATTAGATTAGACATGATGAAAAAAACAAGATAATGATAACAAAATTACAATTATGAATTTGGACAGATTGAGATTTATAAAAAAATTAAAATTTTATTAAAAGATTTTAACAAAAGAGATAGAATTGATAAAGGAATATATTAAGAGTGAGATATCGAATAAATAGATAAATGGAACAATGTTAACAGATAACTCTGATTTGATTATGCAAAAAGTTAGAAACAATTTTTTTTTTAAATCAAAAACTTAAGTTAAATGGATTTAAAGGTTTTTTGTTTATATAGTTTTGTGCAAACAAAAAATTTGTTAAACCAAAACTATGATAAAATTAATAAGAAGTTAAACTTGAATAATTATAATAAGTGAATTAAATTTTAAACTAAGAATTAAATGAATTAAAATAGATACAGCCAGAATTAATATGAAATAAAATATTTGACCAAATTATTAATAAAAATAGACTAAATGACCAAATGTAAAATGAGATTGAAATGAGTCAAAGATTGAAAGAAATATTCAAACTAGAACTAAATAAGGATAAATACAGATATGTAGAGAAAATAAAGAATCTCAGAACTATTTCAGAACTAATTCAGAACTATTTTAAACAAGCTATCATGATAAAGATGCCTACAAAGAAACGGTTAATCAATAAGAATAAGAATCTAATAATAACCTCTGCCCAAAAAAAGAACTAAATATGAATAAACACAAATTATAAGGTAAAACATGTGCAGGAATGGAGCATTGAGAATAACGTTGGGGCTAGAATACGACAAGTTTGAATGAAGTTGTTACTACTTATTGTTGCAAAATCTTTTGTGAACACGCGTATATGTATCAGGTCTGTGTAGAAGGTATCACAGTCAAGGCTGCGTTTTCTCTGCCAAACTCTCCTTTACTTCATTAGAATCTTTCAGGGGTTGCCCAACAGGAGCACCAACTTGAACAACAATGGAAAATGCCTTTGGCTCTGTCTCTGTACTGATCAGCCTTATGCGTGAAGAGATTCCTTATAAATGTGCATCTCTGGAAGATTGAGAAAATGACAAGGCTGAGGATTACTGATCCGAGTAGGAAGGATGGAAAACTTGGTAGCGGGAAGATAAATGTTTGACATGGAGGATAATAGAAAATTAGATGGCAAAAAGAAGCATCATCACTAGTTCAAAAACTTAATCTTCTAAATCTAATTCTTAATCAACTACTTCTTCAATGGATGCTGCTACTCTTCTAAATAGGTCTCTTTAACCAAAAGATATAAGACACATGAGGTGCTGGTCTCAGGCAACACAATGGACCAAGTAATGAGGAAAGAAAAGTTACTTGACAAGTGTACTTGAATATTATAGTAGGCTTAAGCCTATCAGTAGCTCGGTCAATTCTAATGTCATTAACAATAATATTTTGGTAATTGATACAATCTACGATGGTTTTTTCTTCTGGAAAATTTCTATGCAAACGTTGGATAAAAATCTAAGATGTTGGAAGGTTTGAACCCCATTTCCCTAGCCCTACAGAAGCTTAATTAAAAATTAAAAATATAGAACTCAAATTCTGACAAAATAATATAATCCTGACTCATAAATTAGACAATATAACAATCATTTCAAAGGGTATAACTTCACGCCATGCAGACTTACTATGGAAAGAATTTGATACCATTTTAACAGTGGGAAAAAGATAAAAATTAATCCCCAAACTTTCAAATGTTCGGTTTTGATTATGGTGAATTTCATGCCTATAGTGTACATTTGATGCAAAGATCAAACAGTAATCAAGAGTGATTAATGAACCACAAACTATAATATTTTATCCCACACATTCTTCATTGCCTGCATTTATAAACCAAATGCTTAAGGAATAATTATAAAAATGGATTTTCCTAAACTAAGATTCACTCTTTTTCGAGTATAAACTATTTCAAAATTTAAAAAGAGATCAATAAAATCGAACAAAGAGCTCCTCATATTTTTCCAGAAATAATGATTTGTTATTGACAATGATTAATCAAAAGAAAACAACAAGAGGACAATGAACAGAAAAAGACTTCATGTTTGGATGAATTATCTTTCGTAGCGAGGAGGAGAGAAGAGTTGAATGCTGCGCAGAAGGAGAGAGCTACGTAGGATATTAAAATGTTTAATATTTTATTGTTATTAAGTTTTATTTGTTAATAAAACTAAGATATCTGATAAATAAAATTGGGTTTTAGAACAGAGATTAAAATATTCCCAAATTCAAAGATAAGGATTTTTTAAAAATACAGATGTAGATGCAATGCGTATAAACTGATTTACGCCAATAGATGAAATAAAAAAATGGATCAACATAAACAAAATTATAAGGTTAAATGTTTAAACAGTAGACAACCAAATATATAAAATTTAGATTTAAACAACAAATAGAACCAGAGTTTTAGCTTGTCGAGATAAAAACCAAAGATAAAAACTAAGATAGAGACAAAGTTAAAGTTAGATAAAGATTGAAATAACCTGCAAAATAAGATAGTTAAATTGAATCTTTGCACAAATTGTTAAACAAAGAATGCATGAAGAGATAAGAAAGTTAAAGTCAAGATTGAATCCTGCAAGAGATTAGATTTAAAAAAAACTTGAAAAGAAAAATAAATGGACTTAGATCTAGTGGCAAGCCATCCAGAACTAAGAAGGGAAAAAAAAACTAATATGTTAGATTGCAAGAAAATAATGAAGAAAAACCTACAAAAAACAATGGTTAGATAACAAAAAAGAGAGCTTTCTCCTTCACAACTGAAATATCCTTCAAATTTTCCTACATGCAACACCAGGGATAACTTTAGGGAACCCCCCCCCTCCCGAAAAGTATAAAATTATGGCGAATCACATGTGTTTTGGGGGGAAAATTTTTAATAGTGATGGTGAATTATGTGTCAAAATATGGATATTTGTTGGCAAATTTTTTAATAGTGTGTACAATTTTTATAAAAAAATGGCAACTATAAATTTTTTTTTAATAAAATTATTAATGTTGATGGTGAATTATGTTTCAAAATATGGATATTGGTTGGCGAATATTTTAATAACGAATACCATTTTTATAATAATATGACGAAACTATTTTCCAAATATGTGAATTAATTTATTTGTCATGGCAAATGGTTTTCAAAAATTTATAGTTGGTATGGCGATTGAATAATTGGAAATTTGAAGAATGACATGTGATGATTCTAGAGAGAGTTTTCACTAAAGGAGTTATTGCACCACATTCCCTCCGAAATGCACCTTCCACCATTCATCTCTGTTAATCCAATGGTTGTGATTTGATGTTGAAGTTGCATCGGGTCCCACTCCCATCAATATGACCATTGACGTCACAAACTCAAATGACACACGTTCATTCAATTACAATATATCAACGGCCAAAGTCAAATTTTAGGCCTATTGTTGGTCTTCATAATATATACGGAAAACTCTCAGTGGAATCATGACACATTGTATGACACCACGTGTCATGATTCCACCAAGAGTTTTCCATATATATTATGAAGACCAACAATACGTGTCATACCATGTGTCATGATTCCATCGAAACTTTTCTGTAAATATTATGAAGACCAACAAAAGGCCCAAAATTTGACTTTGGCAATTGATATGTTGTAATCGAACAGACGTGTGACATTGTAATATTAGATAGAAATATTAGAATTCTTTTGGCAAATTCAATAATATTAGATAGAAATATTAATTAATGGCGATGAGTACATTGAGTAGATGAGTCATGACATCAATTAAAGTAATGCGCATTATGAATTAATGGTTTCTTTGATGGCACCTTTCAATTTCACTAATAGATATGTGTGACAATGACATCATATACCTCGATAGATTAATGCCTTAAAGTTAAGGCTTGAATGAAAAAGTCATATCATATAAGGACATCATTTTCTAACCGTTCGATGATCTTAAATCAATGGTAAAGCTTCATTTTCTGCCGCCATTTTGCAGTAACATACTTTGCTTATTGTTTCTGCGGAGTGGGCATAGGTTTTAAGGTTTTTTTAAATAAAGAATTGTTATGTCCACCTGTGTGGCGTGATCCTTTTGGCCTTCATTATTCCCAAGATAGAAAATGTCCTATCATAGTGTTGTTTCCAATTCCACCCATTTTTGCATTAAATATGAAAGATTTAGTGAATTTTGGATAGTTACCATTCATCTTACGATTTAATTAGATATTTAGGGGAATGATTTTCAATCAGGACTTATAAATAGATTGATCTATGCTCGTTAATTTTTTGATTATGAAAGCATATTTGTGAGAATAGTCTATGAGTGCTACTGCTAGGTTCTCTGTGAAAGCATATTTGTGAGAATAGTCTGCATTGTGTGAATGGACACTCCAATTCATTTGAGATGCACTACCTTCAAGGACCAGAAGGCCTTTCTGGGCCTGGTCATAGACCCAATCCTGGTGTTTGTTGCTACAAATTTGGGAGCCTTCACCAAGGAGGCTATAAGGATGGTGCTCGGTCGTAAATTTTTGGAGAGTGAAAATTGGTATAGAGTTGCCACTGACATTTCATCTTGGTTATTGGCTTCTCTGCTGGACCTGGGGGGAAAAGGTGGATATGATCATGCTTATGAGGAAATTTTTCAAAGAAGAATACATCGGCGATGATGTGCAAGTTATCATATTTTCAAAAATTGGGGTTGGAATTCCTTGGGCAAATTATTTGCCTAAGATTATAGAACCATGAGTAGTTGTTCCCAGGCAACCATTCCTACTGAACCTTGATGCTGAGTAGCTCATGAATCATCGAAAGTGGGCATAGATTGGGATGGATTTCCTCTGCAAGTGGCACCTACTGGATGAACCCGGGGACTATATGTGGCTAGAAGAATTCATCGACATTATCCTCTCTGAAGACTTCCACATAGAAGTTTGAAGGAAGGGAGCGTCATCCGGATAGTCTGTGATTCTATGTAGTCTCTACTCTCTAGTCCTTCTACTGTCTCTCCCTATGGTGGTAGATAGCTTACCACTAGTAGTAGCTTACCAGGGTTTTTGAAATGATATAAATTGTAATCACATATGTTAAAAAATATAATATGAAAATGTTTTAAGAATTTTGAAGTTTCCTCAGTTACCTCCACATAGTGAAAGAAACTTCAAGAAGGTGTAGCCTTTTCATGGTAGGCATAGGAGGGTTCTGGAGAAGAAGACTATATTTGATATCTATGGTTCGATCTCACCATCTTGATTAGATAGTGAAGACCCCAAGGTGCCAGAGCCCTTGTTCAAAACACATGGTGCTTTTTTCTCTACTTCAGGAGGAGCTCCTTTCAATCCACTTCCTGTCACACAGCCACCACTTCTAGAGCAGTGCGAGGCATTCCATAGATTCTCACGAGCGACATCCCAAGATGCTAACTGACTTTTCATCCCATCTGGTATGACTTCTCTCAAAGTTTAGGAGCTAAGGGCAAGGGCTTTAATTGGTAAGACCTAGAATTTTACTCCTTCGAATGAAGATTTATTACTATGGGGTTTTAAATACTATGATGGTTTGCAAAAGATATTTTATATAGATAATGGTCCAGGTTTTTTTATAGCTATTTTTGTTGATAAAGCCAACAGAGACAAGATTCATCATTGTAAGAGTTTGTTTTTAGATGGCAGGGGTATGCACACATATCCTTGGTATCCAAATTTTAGTCCAGATAAGAGTCACACGAGATTCTTCCCCTTCTGGATTTCTCTTACAGCATTACCCTTGGAGTATAGGTAGCTTGATATCTTGGAATCATTGGCTAATAAACTGGGAATATTCCTCCGACATTATTGGTCTTCGCTAGAGGATTGAAAACTCTCTCCTAGAGTCTGTCTACTTTGGGACCCCTCTAAGCCCTGGCTATCACATATCTATTTGGAATCTAATTTTGGTTCTTTTAATCAACAAATCACCTTGGATGATCCCAATGTTATTTTAAGCAGAATGGATTCCCTTGGACATCTTTCTTCCCAGTGTGGGAAGACATCTCAATTAGGCAGTGGGGTGTGTAAAGACAGATGTTCTCTCCCCCTAAATTGCAAAGGTCTAGAATCAACTAACTATTTCGAGGGGGTAATTTTCTTTCAGAAAGGGCATAATGATTCTTCCCTCAATCCTCTTTCTCCCAAAAAAGTCCATTTTTTCATTGAATCACTGCAAATTCCTAATCAAAAGCCCCCTTCTCCTTTTCATATTGAGGGGGTGCAAGGGAAGGTGGCTACCTAGATTCAGGAACCTTTATTGGATGTTTCAGATAATCCATGTCCAATTAGCTCTCTTCATCTTTCATAGCTCAAGATAGCTTCTCCTGTTATCTCCCTGTGAGCTGGTTGCTCATCTCCAAGGTTGGCGTCTACTGATTTGCCTCTGTCTCCTTTTGAATTGGCAGACATCCCAATTCTCCCACCCATCTCCTTACAGAATTTGGAAATTGCAGGAAGGCATCTGGATTATGAACCCGAATGGCCTTTAGATAATTCACCTCTATCTTTGGGGGCCCAGGAAGGAATCTCCCCTGTACAATCTATTAGGAAAAACCTCCAACAATCCTTCTTACAAGAGATTGACCCTTCCTCTCTTATGGATCCTTTGGCACTTAACACTCCAACACATGATCATACTATGTTGGATCGAATTAATTTAGCTTCAAAACTCATTGTAGAGACAGACTTGGTAGATTTAGTGGACAACTTGGTGTTAGATGTGGTAGATGAGAAGTTCGATGGGGGGGAGACATATGTTTCTCATACAAAAGATTTGGATGATGTTCAGGATGAGATTGTCTGTAACCTTAAGTGTTTAGAAATGTTGGATTCGGATCAAACAACCTGGTCACCTTCTTCACAAGCTTGTGCAATTCTATAAATGAAAGTTGACCGATCAAATATCAAAGTTTGTCTATCAACCAAAAAAACTAGGGGTCATCCTCCTAAGGGTAAGAAAATCCAGGAGGAGATTGTTGTAGGAGTTCAATCAGTCATTTCCTTTTCTAAGATTCTGAGGAAGTCTAAGGAGGAGGCTACAGCTTCAATAGCCAAACAAATGAAGTAGGGAAGGAGAGAAGTAGGCTCTCTGAAGCACCAATGAGGATTATATCTTGGAATGTTAGAGGCTTAAATGCCTCTAACAAGGCCAATCTCATTAAGGATAAGATCCTGGTGAGTCAAGTAGATGTAGTTCTATTGCAAGAAACAAAAATGTCTCTAGATAAGGGGGAGGATCTTTTTAAATCTTGGTAGGGATAGGATTTCATTCATACTCCTTCTGAGGGGGCTTTGGGTGCCATGGCTATCCTTTGGAAGACCTCAAATTATAAAATTCAAACAGTTGCAGCTGGGGCAAATTGGATACTGGCAGAGGTAACAATATTTTCTTTTTCTTTCTATCTTCTAAATGTCTATGGTCCAGTCTCAGTCTCGTCTAAACAAAGGTTATGGGGTCAGCTATCCCAAGTTATTCTTAACCTTGGGGATTCTAAAATAATTGTTGGTGGGGATTTCAATGCAACTTAGGGTGATGTAGAAAAATTGGGGGGAGTTGGAACATATTTTAAGGTCACACAAGACTTTAAAAATTTTGTTAAAGGATTAGCTTTATTTGATTGTCTTCCTCATAATGGAATTATAACATGGTCTAACAGGAGGAAAGGTTCCTTTTTTGTGGGAGCCAGGCTAGACCAATTCCTTCTTAATCCAACATGGATCCTCTCCCAAGGGTGTTGCACTTCATCCATTCTCACCCTCTCTGGATCTGATCATTTTGCAATCTCTCTTGATGTTAATCTAGTCTCAAGAAAATTCAAACCCAAATCCTACTTTAAGATTGAGAGGATGTGGTTTCGAGATAAGAATTTCTTATCTTTACTTTCTCAATGGTGGTTGGAATGTCCTCAACAAGAGGGTTATAAAATGTTTCAGCTCTTCAAAAAATTAGCTTTTTTGAAAACAAAGATTAAGGAATGGAATCATCATTGCTTTGGTAATATCTTTGCAAAAAAAGCTTCTATTAAGGGTTAGTTAGAGGATTGGAATGATCATATCATTCATCATGGGCTTTCACAGTAGGTTTATGAGATCCAAAAAGATTTAAAAGATAGGCTTGAGGAGGTCCTTCTTAGGGAGGAAGCATACTGGAGACAGCAATCTAGAGAACTCTAGCTTAGGGAGGGGATAGAAATACGAGTTTTTTTTACAACTCGGCTAAAATCAGGAGACAAAAAAATGCCATTTTTCAAATTAAAGATGCTAATGAAAATTTGTTGAATACCGAAGAGGACATTTAGAATAAGGTTGTTCATTTTTTCCAAGACCTCTTGGACAAGCCGGTGAACGTCAAGGATGATCCCTCTCAACCTAATCCTCTTCATTTCATTCCCTCTTTGGTGTCACAAGAGGATAATGATCAGTTATTACAACCATTTACTTTGGAGGAAATTAAAGTAGCAGTCTTTTCTATGGGAGCTGATAAGGCTCCAGGCCTGGATGGCCTTACTCCGCTTTTCTTCCAAAAGTGTTGGGATTTCATGGGTTTGGATATTCTCCAAGCAGCTAAGGAATCGAGGATCCACTCATGTATGTTTAAACCTTTTAACAATACTTTCCTCACTCTCATTATGAAATGCTCTTCTCCCACCACCTTCACAGATTAAAGACCAATTTCATTTTGCAACACTATTTACAAAATCATTACCAAATCTATCGCATTGCAGCTAGGAAATATTATCCCTAAGATTATTTCAGATCAGCAGGGGGGATTTGTTCCAAGCAAGGATACGGTCGAAGGGGCTTTAATTTCACATGAAGTCCTACATTCAATCAAAACTCAAAGTCTTCAATTGATGGTTCTAAAGCTGGATATGATGAAGGCATATGACAAGGTCAGTTGGTCTTTTCTTCAAATGATTATGAGTAAGATGGGGTTTCATAGAAAATGGATTAAATGGATTCTTGCATGTGTCCAAGGGGCCAAATTCTCTATTCTAATCAATGGCTCTCCTTGTGGTTTTTTCCTGGCTTCTCAAGGAGTGAGAGAGGGAGACTTTCTTTCTCCTTTCCTATTCATTATCATGGTAGAGGGTCTGAGTAGATTGATTACTTTCAACTCCCAAGGTTTATGGGCTGGTATTTCTCTTCATCAATCTAACATTTCAGTTACCCACACCTTGTTTGCAGATGATTCGTTGTTGTTTGGTTATAGTTCCATATCTAAAGCAAGGGTAATTAAGGATACTTTTGAAGAATATTGTTTTTTGTCGGGTCAGAAGGTTAGCATCCCAAAGTCCAAAGTCTTTTTCTTCAACACTCCTCCCAAGATTCAGGTAGCAATTGGAGACTTGTTGGGTTTTGAAACAGCTCTAGCCCCTAGCACATATCTAGGTATTTCGTTCTTCCAAGGGTCATGTAAAGCATCTTTCTAGGAAAAGATCTACCAGGAAATAGCTGATAGGATTTCCACTTGGAAGGCTAGGTGGTTGTCTTTTGCAAGCAGAATTCTGCTTGTCAGATCGGTCTTATCTTCAATCCCAAACTATATCATGTTAGTATTATTGACTCCCAAGGCTGTTATTTACATAATCAAAAAACTTATTAAGGATTTCATCTGGAGAGGCAACATAGACAACTCCTTGAAGATCCCCCTTGTGGCTTGGGACAAGATGACCTGTCCCAAATATTGTGGAGGCCTAGGCTTGCACAACTTCTTTGAAAGAAATATTAGTCTGGGGGCCAAATTATCTTGGAAACTTTATGAAAATTCATCCTCACTTTGGGCTAGGATATTTAGACTTAAGTATTTAGACTCAGATGATCCTGCTCAAATATTCACCATCAAGGATCCTCCACTTGGCTTGGCAATGTGGAATTTTGTGATCAAATGTAGGTAAATTATTCTACCTAAATTATCTTGGATTGTACACTCAAGGAATCAAGCTAACTTCTGGGAGGACTCATGGAATGGTCTCCCTCCCATTTCTACTTCCTTTTCCATTACGCCTTTAACTATTCAGGTCTTAAAATCAAGATGGGGTTCCAAGGTGAAAGATTATATTTCCCTAACCTTGTCTGGAAATGGTCTCAGGTCAGATTGGAAGGATTTGTCTCAGGTGGGTCTTCCCAAGGACCAGTTCGAGGCCCTCCAAGATATTCTTCTTCACAGGCCTCTACTTCTTAATCTTGAGCTGGATAGGCTCATTTGGTCCCCTGCTTCAAATGGGAGATATTTGGTAAAGCTCGGATATATTCAAATATCAAATAAGCCCCAATCCGCTTACAAGCATATTTTTGGATTTTGTTGGCATACTATTGTCCTTCCCAAGGCTAGTTCTTTTATGTGGTTGGCAATCCAAAAGCGTATTCTAACAGGGGACTACCTTCAAAATTTGGGGATTGCTACAAATTTTAATTATGTGCTATGTGAATCCCAATTAGAAGACCCTAATCACCTTCTAGTGTCTTTTCCCTTTGCCCAACAAATTTGGTACTAGATTCTGAATAGAATGGGTTGGCATGGTCCTCTACTAGCTAGTTTGATGGACCTTCTCAATCAATGGCCCCTTCCTAGTTCAGACTCCTTTTTTGCACAAATTTGGAGAGTAATCCCAGCGGTGGCTACATGGTCTATTTGGTGGGAAAGAAATAAAAGAATCTTTAGAAAGGATAAGAGTTCAATTGAACAGGTGTGTGGGGTGGTGGATAAATCAATCTCAGAAATGGTGAATGCATACACTTTGAGATCAAAGTCAGTATCCTCTCTCTTTTCTTCTCAGGATTCAAAAATTTTAAACTCCTGGCCCTTGATTGTAATCATGTTTAATGGGGTTTTGTTAGGGAAAGTATCAAATAAAGAGAAAAGAAAAGATGTTAAGTGGATTCCTCTGGAGGATTCCTTTACAAAGTTAAATTTTGATGGCACTTCCAGAGGTAACCCAAGCATTTCAGGTGTGGGGTGTGTTCTTAGGGATTCAAACTCGT
The DNA here is from genome assembly GCA_027943335.1 of Chamaecyparis obtusa. Lineage (NCBI taxonomy): Eukaryota > Viridiplantae > Streptophyta > Pinopsida > Cupressales > Cupressaceae > Chamaecyparis > Chamaecyparis obtusa. The sequence goes on from BSBK01004825.1 coordinate 530,176, forward strand.
CCCTCATTGGAGCTAGAAGCTCAAGAATTCCTTTTGGGTCAAACAACATTGTTGAGGCTAGGGCTCTACTCATGGGCACTCATATGGCTATATCTCTAGGGGTTAAGAAGATCCACATAGAAGGGGATTCTCAAATAATCACCTCGGGTCTCAAAAAATTCTCAATCTCTAGTTGGAAAATTCAATACATCATCAAGGAACTCTGGGCCCTCCTCCCATCCTTTGAGGAATTTGTGGTATCTCATTGCTTCAGGGAATCAAACAGCTTGGTGGATTGGTTGGCAAATAAGGGTGTAGATCTCCCCTCAGGAGACATTCATTGGCAGGAAGACTGCCTTATCACATCCCTGTTAAACTCAAATGGGGAATCCTAGGTTCTTAAGGAAGTACAACCAGGGCAGGGACAAGTTCCAGGTAGTAATCATAAATTAACAAGTTGTGTACTTCATGGGTTTGCGAGAAGTGGTGTTATATCCTTTGACGGTTGGGTGGTCTTTTCACATCCCCTCACACGAGTGAAGTTTATTGTCAAGAGGTCACTCATGCTTAGTTGGTGTACATTATTTCCCTTAATTTATGTGCGAACTTAATTGGGAAATATCATTTTTGGCTTAAAGTACAGATTGATATCTGTCACAAGTGTGGTTTTCGAGGGGTTTGGTTTTTAAGTTGGGTTGGGTGGTGTAGTAAACATTTGTATATATGCCTTCGGTGGGTGTTTTTTTTTTGTGCACGCCCTTCGTATTGTAAGCCTTTTGGCATGGAGATTTGTTTTTGTATGCCTATGGGCTTGGGGTCTCCATATTTTGAATTGTAAGCTTTTGGTAATTTTGGACTTCAGGGTGATATCCAGTTTTGTATATTGTCAAAAGTTGTATATAATAGCTATGAAGGGAGGTTTTCTTCCTACTTCTTTCCTCCTAGAGCCCCTCCAAAGTAGTTTAGTTATTAATAAAATATAATGGCCTTGTTTATTTTTATCAAAAAAAAAAAAGAATTTTGAAGTGCTACTGCTTTTCTTTTTTGTTTTGATTATAAGAATCGTTAATATATATGGTCTATGGGCATATTTGAATTGTAATGAAATTTTGCCGTATATAATATAAAAAATTTACGTTGCACTATTGTTTCATGCAATAATTAAATGTTTCGAAACTTTATCATTTCTGGTTCAAATTTCATGGATAAGCTATTCTAAGTGAATATAGTTAATAATTAATATTCATTAGTGTGTGTTAAATTATTAATATTTTAAAATCATGACAATCATTGGATTACAAGAGATGAATGGTTGAAGTTGTATTTTGGAAGAACTATGGGTTTCAAAAAGCTTTTCTGAAAACTTGGTCCGGAAATGTGACACGTAGTATGTCGTTGATGTGTAATTCATCGAAAAGATTAACAATTACACATAGTATGTATTAGAAAGATTACGTTACACGTAGTATAATGTTTTAGAAAGATTACATTACAACTTACATGTGTTTTAGAAAGATTATATACCATTACATTTAACGAAAGGTTTTTAACCTTTTCTTTTTAAAAACCTATCAACTCGTAGCAGCAGAGCTAAAAAGAACTGTTGAACCGTCACCGAAAATTTTGAGATTGTAATTTGTGAGATCCTTAACCATTCTAACTTATATCTATCCTGATTTAAAATTTTAATTTTGGGTAAGTTTAACTTGATTTTGAAATTGTAATTCTAGCATGTACAATTGGGGTTTTCTTAAATTGGGGTTTTAGTAAATATCTGTGAATCTATGTTTTTTCATTCTTCTGAAGAACAATGGGGAAATTGAAAACTCAAGTAGATGGGAAACCTTTAATAGACTGCAGAAAACTAGTAGAAATCCTTGGTTTCACTAATGAGTATCATGAAGTTTATGATCTTGTTATCGACGGTGAAAAGAGAGTTATAGCAATTAAACATTCATTGTGCAGTAAGGCAACTGGGCCAAAGAGGTGTGATTTTATAAAATTTAACCCAGTGGTAGGTGCAGAAAAAAATAAAGTTGCTTCGTGGGATGTTGGTTTGGGTCACATGTTGTTACCCAAAGTTTTCCCTTGTATGGAAATTGTCTTCATTTGTGCAGAAAATTATGATGAAGAAAGAACAACAATTGTGAATTAAAAAAATTAGGAAGAAATTTTATCAATAACCTAGGAAGAATTTCACAATTTGCTAGACCTAGGGTTTGACCGACAAAACTGTAATGTCCCTATTGACCTGGGAAAACTGGTAGAGCAATATGAGATAGTCTCTCCAAATGCAAAATATTCATTTATAAAGGGTCTAATAGTTCCAGAGGCAAAGGCTTCATTGGGTGAGAACCATAAGCCTCCTTATGATTTTAACATTTGTGTGCCATGGGTTCAAGATTCTATATCCTCGCTAGCATTTTTCTTGGGACTGGAAAACAATAGGGAAGTGGGTGCCAACATTCTTTAATTCATTTGGGATATCCATTATGTCAATGAACTAGTAAGATATAATTTTGTTGGACACGTGGTTCAATTGATGCAAGAACAATTAGCATTGATTAAAAGAGGCAATTCTAAGACATTTAGGTTCACAACCTACTTGTTCTATCTCCTGCTAGCCAAGCATGCGGCAATATTAATGAGCAACGGCAACAAGCATGAAATTCACAGGGGGATAGGTACTCCAATATATAGCTGGACACATCAGATAAGAATGTATGATAACAAAAGGAATTACAGTAATTTTGTAGACTCCTTTTTGACACCATTGTACAAAAAAATAACAAGCACTCCAATGCTCGGATTATCTACTTCATGTAGAGATTGCATCCAACTTGGAAGCACAATTCAATTGGTTGACTGGTACTTAATGGAAGATTACACTATGCTAAGGTTTTATGGATCAGAACTGCAACCCCACAAACTTCCAATGCATGTGACAGATAGGGTGTTTGCAGTAGAACATGTAGTACAACTAGAGAGCACAGATAGACTCTTCTCTAGCCAATCGAAGAAGAGCATATTCCCTTCCTTACCTTTCTCAATTGGAGGGTTAACATTTGAGAGAAAGGCATTCAAAGTGGCAAAAAAAATTTAGATATTTTTCAATTTGATTTAGAGTGGTACTGGAAGTATGATCCACTCAATGTCAATCAAATAATGCTTGTTGCTAATAAGAACTCTGCAAACTTATTTCAACATGAAAGTAAACTATTTCTAGAGAGGTTGAAAACAAGGATAGCTGGGATGACGTTACAAAAGAGATGGAGAAACTTTCCACTGAGGAAAAAATTTTAGTTCAACATTTGTCATCACAAATTATGACAACAATAAACTAGGGCATTGTACAACCTAGGATGTCCTACAATTTCTACAAAAAATTTGTTAATCCATCAAACATAAAAATACCAAAGAGAATAGCAGAAGCTTGTAAGGATAGAAAATGGACTAGAATGAAATTGGATGATTTTTGGAGTATGAGAAAGGATCTTGGTGAACCAAAGACCAGTGAAGATCTAGATGAAATAGATGAGGATATAGAGTTTAGCAAATTGTGGAATTTGGAGCATCCTAACATGGCATACGACAGTGAGGATGATAATCAAGACACTGAGGATGATAATCCACCAAGTACATTTACTCCAGGCCAGAGTGGAACCAGCCAGGATCGGAAAAAAGTATATAGCAAAGGGGCAGACATTGTGGAAAAAATGGGTTATAAAGGTGGTGGTTTGGGTCCCACCGGAGAAGGTGTTTGGAATATAATTCAGACAAAAAAAATTGCTTATGATTGTGGTTTAGGCCTTGGGCTTGAATCTACTAATACTACTACTGGGTCTTGTAGTGGCACTAGTGCTAGTGGGACTAGGAAACTTATACAACGAGTTCCCTCTCTAAAGAGGCCAGTTGAATCTACATAGAATCCCATAGTAGAAGATAGTGTCAAGAAGCAAAAGCTTTCCCCTTCTAGAAGAACACCGACAACAATGTCATGCAGTCGTAAATAACTGTTTGCAATTTCAAGTTTAGAAAAACCCTCTAGAAGTTTAAATCCTCAAAGAGCATTAGTTAGATCAACAGGAATTGCAAGCTCTGCCTCTGGTTCACCTTTCAAACATTCAAATCCTTCTACAACACCAGGTTTTCATTTCAATGATTTCTATAATAAATTTGCAGAAACAATAACCAAGAATAAGGAAATACATAAGACCATGAAGACTAGTGCCCTTAATGCAGTTGTACAGGAACAACTTGCATCCAACAGGGTTTTACCAACATATGACCCAAAAAGAGACATGATGGAGTTCATGGTTGTTATTCCACCAAATAAAGATGGAAACCCACCCGAGAGTCAGATAGATCCATCTGAATTTCAAGTTAGCACTCTCCAAATCAATTTTTCCAAAGTTAAAAGTGTGGACAAAATCAATGTGTCAAAGTCTACAAACCAAGTGGTCTATAGTGCACTGCTAAAGCTGGAAAGAGAGAAAAGCAAGCTCGAGAAAAATATAGAAAAGTTACAGGTAGACATTGGCAATGAAAAAGCAAAGAGGAACGCTTCAGAGAACAGTTTGAAAGAATTGTAGAAAAAGATTAAAAAATTGACCTCTACATCAGAAGATACAGAGCAGGAACATGCGGAGGCAATAGTGAAGGAACAAGAGTAGGCAGAGTTGAAGGAACTAAGGGGAAAATTGGAAGAAATTAGTAAAAAGCTAGAGGAAAAAAGAGTCAATTCAGAAAAGTTATTTAAAACCGTGGAGAGTAATGCTGCCTCCAACCAGGAATTGCAAAAGCAATTGGACTCTCAGGCGGATAAAGCCAATCATTGGGAGCACAAAGTAGTGGAAGAGAAAAAGAATTGTGAAGAAATGGTAGAAGAACTAAACAAGGCCAATAATACAATTCAAACTTTCACAAATACTAATAATAATTTAGTGAAGATTGCAAAAGAACACATTTGGGGCCAAATATTGGTGATGTGTAATAGCTTGTATGAGTGGTTTGAATTGCTTCAAAGTATGAGAGTATGTTATTTGAAGCTCCATAAGAACATTGAACAGAACATGGATGTTGTCAAGAAAGAAAAGAAAGCAAAAGATATTATGCAACAAATCTACAGTAAGAGTGATAGTTATCTATCAAACAAGGGAATTAGCAACCACCTTCATGCCTCAGTAAAGTTATCAAGTATCATTCAAAAATGTGAGAAGCTACAAGAAGCACAGGAATTGGATGAAAAATCTCAGCAGAAGATCACAAAGATGGAACAAATGAAAGCGAATATGGAAAGTCTTGGTTTGCTTAAGGGATTTGACGTAAATAACTTCATTGGAAGAGAAAATTACAAAATAAGGTTGCATGACAAAATAAATACCGATTTCTGCTTTCTATTTACAGACATATCTCCTGATATATTCATGGATTTCATCAAACTAGTGAGAACTTTGAATGGAGTTTTAGAAGCAACAGTGCTATCAAGTCACACTTCCAAATATGAATTGCTAACAAAGTTGTAGGAGTGTGACTATACTATGAACCAAATTGTTCTGCCATCAGAGGATGTTTGGACTGGCCTAGAAAGATTGCTCTAAATTTTGAACTACTGTAAATTGTAATATATTGTAAATGAATACAAAACAAATTGAACTACTGTAAATTGTAATATATTACAAATGAATACAAAACAAATTGTGCTCTATCTAATTTTCATGTTTTCCAATTCAATGTATGTTGAGTTACTCTATTTTATTCAGTTATTCTTAGTTGATTTACTCTGTTATATGCTATTGGAATACAAAATTTCATTCATGAATTTCAAATTCAAATATGAATGATCATTGATGATACGATACAAAGTTACAAACTACACTCTACAGTAATAATACATTCTTGCTTTTCTAAAATGAACATTGAATGACATTATGACAACCACAGGATATAGTAGTTAAGAAGTTCAAAAAATACCTATTGATTGCTATTGCTAATTTAGCAAAAATTTCCTAAATTTTCCAACTCATCTCTGCATCGTCGTCGTCATCCAATTCTAGTATTCCAGTTTCTTCATTGTTCTCTTCATTTTTGTTTGTGTCTTCTTCACTCTGAGTCTGACCTCCACTTCTATGACTCCCATTGCCACCTATACTTGTCCCACTCAGAGTCACTATCAAAGATTGGTTAATGGTGTTGCCCAACCCTCTTCTTTTGCATCTTTTCTTCCAGATTTCCATTTCTTTTTTATAAGGAAAAGTATTGACATCATACCTAGATGTGTAGACCCTCAAGCATGATTCCAAATTCTTGTCTAGTTTATTTCTTAGCTTTGATTTTAGGAAGCCCAAAGCACTAAAAACTCTCTCATCCTCCACTGAACCCAATATCATGGTCTGACATAGATCAACAAGCTTGATGAACTCTGAAATTTCTTCACACAACATTGTGCTATGTTTTAGTTCTGTCCAAAGCTTTGTTGTCGAGCCCTCTTCATGTGGGTTATGCATTAATTGATATTGATGCTTCATAGTCTTTGCGAAAGTGCCTAATTGTTGTCTAAGAAGACCCTGATCTAAAATTCCATTGATAGTCACTCCATTGAATTCTACAAATTTGCAAAATTCCTTTATCAAAGTCATCAGCCTATTACAATAATCTTCCTTAGAGCTTAAGGTCCAATATTCAGGAAACACAATTGCCATGGCCTCAAGCAGTTGTCCATATGGGAATCAGGATCTTATTTCAGAGGAAACTTTATAGGCTATGTCCCTTCCATTACCTGTTATAGACTTGATGATCTTGATAAACTCTTCCCTTGTAACTCTTGTAACTCCCTTCTTTGGGGCACTGTAGTACATTGGTATATGAAATCCCCTTACACAAACACATAAATCCCCATTTTCAACAATCTTTAAATAATTATCAGGATTGTCCAAATCTGTTAGTTTCTGCCAATGATTAAATCTTTCATCGGATAAATTTAGGTCATTTTGATAGAAACTATCCAGGGCTTAGCATGACATTTTACGCAAGTAAGCATATTCTGCAATATACATGGCTCTTTGTTGGGCTTTTTTCATAATGAACGTCAATTTTTCTAGCATGGGAAGAAGAGATGCTAAAGTCAAAAGTGTCTCTATATTGCTTAACCTCCAAAGCAGGTCGGCACATCTCTAATTTTCTGCATTGTCCCAATTTTTGTACATCAGTCCAATCAAAGATTGATATTCAGAAAAAACTTGATGCTTTTGTCCATCCAAAGAGATCCATCTGGTATCAACATCTTTAAGAAGTTTGTTTCTATTGGTAATTCCATTAGCAAAGTGCTGAAATTCCCTAAAACATTTGGGACTTCAAAAAACATATGAGTACAACTCTCTTACTAAATCTTCAACCTTGTTTACTAAAGGGAACTTCTTCACAACTCTAAAAGCAAGATTCATCCTATGGGCCATACAGTGAATGCCAACAACATATGATGAACAAGAAGCCTGCATCTTTTCGCAAAGACCATTCCTTTGACCTTGCATTACTGAAGCTCCATTAGCTCCAACACAGATCAACTTCTTTGCTATTGTCAATTCATCCATACCTCCATATTCAATTAAATGGCTCTTTACTAATTGAAATAAAGTTTCCGATGTCGCATTTTCCCTCAATTTTGCAATAGCTAGTAGATGTGGTTGGCGGACATTATTCTGTATAGTATAAACATGCATGCATACCCACAACATATTATCTATTGTCGTAACTTTGTCTAAGGACAGTGCAATAAAGGTTGACTCTTTTATTTTTCTCTGTACATCCTATATTTCAACCTGGGCAATACAACTTGCCAATTCCCATCCATTGTTTATTGACCAATGAGTGATAGGATAGTTAGGAACTTTTAGAAAGTGTAACAAACCACTCATTTCAGGATAGTCTGTCATTGGACACCCTCTACTCAAAATATGGAAAACATTACTTAATTGAACAACTTTTTTGTGTTCTTCTACTTCACTTTCTTTTGCAAAAATAGCATTAATAGAACCTTGAACTTCACTAGGCTTCGTCTTAAATTTTTGAAACAAATAATATTCCTCAGCATTCCTTTTATGTTGACATTGCTCCTTTTTTTTATATCTTACCACTTTTATTTCCTTTCCATCAATAGTTGAGGTTTCGTAAACCTTACCAACATGTTTCTCTATGGTGTCTAGTTTAAGCTGCAACCACTTTTCCTTTTTATACTTCCAACCACAAATCGTACATCTGCATTCTACTAGTGTCTCACCTACAATTGGATTATCCACGGGTTCAATGAATGGATACTTTATCTCCCAATCAAATTTAAATCTCCTCGATATCTCCCATTGACGATCAATTTTTTCTTTTGATTTTCCTCTCCCTTTAGTGTTACTGTTAATTGAACCATCATCATCACTGAAGTCAATCGATTCATCCTAGTACTGGTTATTTACTTGAAATTCTTCTTCAAGTTCATCTTCATCAGATATATCAAGTTTGGCAACTTCGTCACCAAATTTATTAGGGTCCCCAATTTGTTCATTAGACTCCTGTGTAGGTTGAGAACCTTCAAATTGTACAAGTTCCTTTGATGATGTACCTTCCTCACTTTGATCAACACTATTGCATCTGCCCATGCCAATGTATGAAGATATATTTCTGCATTTCATTGGCCTCTCTTGGACATCTCCACCTCCAATAGTCCTCTTCATGTTTAACTTTGACTATGACATCTCCAACAAATTATGGCTGCAATAAAATTTTACTTGAATAAGATACTACAGATTGGTAGTCGTTTGATACCGATCGTAGTTGTGAGCTCATAATCAACTAAATCTCTTCAAGTTGTTAGAGTAGTCTTATGTTAGCTAATAATTAAATCATTTAATTATTAGTTTATCATACTCTAGGCTTAAGTTTCACTTAGGCGCTTTATAATTCTTTAGGGTTTTAGCCTTTAGGGTTTCGTGTTTCCTTTTATAAGGATTCACTTCTTTCATTTCAATAAGGAGATTGTAATTCATTATTGTTGTTAATAGAAATTCATTCTTGCAACATGCCTTTTCAGTCTCTGGCCTTTTGGCCGTCATAGCTTTCTTCTTTTTGCTTCTTCTTTGTGACATTCTTGCATGCAGGTGTTCTTGGGATGATTTGCATTTGTCAAATCTAACATGGTATCAGAGCCATCTTGCTGCTCGCTGTTCGAGTTTTATTGAAGCAGAAGGTTTTCAAGGGTTTCAGAGGTTTTTTTTGTGGATCTGGGGGGGAGCCGAAATTTGGCTCACCTTGGGAAAAAACGGACACCACCATTGTGTCCGGAAGGCCCAAGAACCCCTAAATCCATATAAAACTTGTCCATTTTGGACACAGTGGCATCTGAGGCAAAAAAAATTTTGCATACCAGGGCCGTACGGCCCTGGCACGCACTCCGAGGCGGGTACTGTCGGCAAATTTTTTTTAAAAAAAAACTATATGTTTTGGCCGCCGAGCGGCCACCCAGGCACCGCCCGGCGGCCACCACAGCGCCACCGCGCCCGCCCCGCGGCCCGCCCAGCGCCGCCTCCCGGCTCCGCCGCCCTCCGCGGCCCCCGCTCCGCCAGGCCCGCCCAGCCGCCGCCCGCCCTCCGCGGCCCCAGCCGCCGCCCAGCTCCGCCCTTCTGCGGCCTCCGCCGCCCTCGGCCCCGCCGCCCGCGCCCGCACCTCTGCGGCCTCCGCTGCCCTCGGCCCCGCCGACCGCGCCCGCGCCCGCCGCGCCGCCGGCCCGTTTCAGCCCCCGCGGGCTTATTTACAACCCTAGCGGCCGGTCATATGACCGACCAGGGGCTGCGGCCCAGCCCTCGGAGCGCGCCATGCGTCCGGGGGCCTATTTTTTTTAGCCCCTGGGGCTTAAAACTTGCCTTGGTGGGTATTTTGGGGGTACCTGGGCCTTTTTCGCTCTATAGGGAGCATACGGGGGTTTTTTTCTGACTTCTTTATATCGTCGGAAAGCTTTTTCCGAGCTCTTTCCGATGAAGGAGGTTAGGGTTTTTGGTTCCACCGTTTCAATAGATTTTTTTGCTGTTGAAGTCTGATGTCTCTTTTTGCCTTCCGGGAGTCATATCTGGCTCATCCGGACTCCTTTTTTGGCAAACGAGATATCGTCGGAAAGCTGTTTCTGTGTACTATTCAGTGGCAGAGGTATTTCTTCCAGATTCTGCTCCAGGTTTTCACTCCTCCGAGTTATGCAGTTTATGCCCTCTGGTGGTGTGCTTGGTTCTACAGGTCCGGGGATCTCTTCTTCTGGTTTCTTAGTGCACTCTTCTTTCTGACTTCTGAGCTTGCATGCTCTTTCTGTTGCATTCTTTTTTCTGTAAACGCACTAAGATAAAGTGCCTACTTCTGCATTTCTGGGATCTTTTTCACCTGGTTCATTTTTAGTATTCGCACTCAGTTATAAAGTGTCATGGGGGGATTCTGATGCATTTGCCACTATAGGCGCATCCACTCTTGTCAAGTGAGCGTACCTTCCACGACATTAGCCCATGTAGACTGTGTCTATGATACCGCCCTTTATCCTGTGTGTGTGCTTCTGTTGCACTGTTGGTGTTCCTGGTTCTTCTTCTGCAGCTATTTCTGGTACTGCATTTCAGTGTTCCTGTCACCTCTCCCAGTTCAGCATTATGGGGGGGTTCACCTGTTGGTTCTATTGCTTCCTGGTTCGATTGATCAGCTCTTCAGACACTTGTCTTCTCTACCTGGTCATGCACTTCAGTGGGGGTTCCAGCAGTATCTTCTGACAGAGTTTTCAGACATGCTTCAGAGGATTTTCTTGCTCTCTTCTTGTTCCTTTCTCTGGGACATCTTTTGCTTTATGTTTGGGTACCTGATCAGGCCTAGTTGCCGGGACCCATCTTTCCTGCTTTCTGCAATAGTTTAGCTTTTTTTGCTTCTCCCTAAGTTACACTTAAGGGGGGGTGTTAGAGTAGTCTTATGTTAGCTAATAATTAAATCATTTAATTATTAGTTTATCATACTCTAGGCTTAAGTTTCACTTAGGCGCTTTATAATTCTTTAGGGTTTTAGCCTTTAGGGTTTCGTGTTTCCTTTTATAAGGATTCACTTCTTTCATTTCAATAAGGAGATTGTAATTCATTATTGTTGTTAATAGAAATTCATTCTTGCAACATGCCTTTTCAGTCTCTGGCCTTTTGGCCGCCATAGCTTTCTTCTTTTTGCTTCTTCTTTGTGACAGTCTTGCATGCAGGTGTTCTTGGGATGATTTGCATTTGTCAAATCTAACACAAGTCTCCTTCTCTCCAGCATGTTTCAATAATGAAACTCATATCTCTTAAATAGACAACTACAAGTAAACCATTTTCATATCAACCATCAAATTTTACCTCATAATCTCCATCATCCATTTTGGCGAAGGGGCCGACAATTTCTTATGATAACAACTAATATTTGGTGAACCCCGCGTAATTTCAAATAATTGATTGGGCGAATAGGGTGGTAATTTGGGACATGATTATGTATGATGCATGGCGAATTGGGTCCTAGTGCAAATAAAAATTTTACTTCGGACAATGGGCCATTGGCGAATGTTGATCCTCGATAAATACACCAAATTTAATCTGTGGCGAATAAGAGTAAAATAGTAAATAGAAATATGGGTGAAGAACCCAACTACGTTACAAAAATTATGTAGAAACAATGGCGAACAATCCGACCACTATATGAGCATTTTATAAAATTTGAGCCAACCGGTCAGCCAGTATATGACCATTTTTTTTGCCAATTTCGATCTGCCGATTGGGACATATTTGCCAATTGGTGAATAATCGCCACTAAAAAAATCCATGTGCAACACTCAACAAATAAGGGTTAAACCAGCACTAATACCATGTTAGAAATAATAATAAAAAAGAGTAGAGAAAAGGAAAGAACCCAAGTGTTGGTGCATGAAAGGAATTTACCAAGAGAGAGAGGAATTTCTTCAAAGTATCAAGCCAAAAGATCAAAGTGCTCCAAGAATCCAAAAAATGAGTCAAGATATTTTGAAAGGGCAAAGCAAAGAAAACCCCTTGTGAATTATATGAATGAGGCTCAAAGCCTAAGGAGGAAGAAAGAAATGGAGCACAAAGCTCATTATAATATGGAGAGCAAGAATGAGAGAATAGAGAAGATTATTAAGCAAGTGAGTGAGAGGCATCTCTTAAGGAGAGATGAGTGGAGGATTTTTCATGTAACTCCCATCTCAAATGAATGCCACATTCATATTGTGTGTGTGACAAATGTGAGATTCCTCTTAAGGAGGAATATCTCAATTCCTTATTAAAGGAATTACAAAAAAGTGACATGTCCTCCTACTTGGACTAGAGGAAAAATACAATAAAGGATACCTTGGTTTATCCTTTAATTACATATATTTACCAAGGAAAGATTAATTTATAGCAATACTTAACCAAATGGGTTGAAGTGGTACCCCTTATCAAAGCAACATAAAAATAGGTGACTATGTTTATCCTCAACTACATCATCTGTGGGTACAAAATCCCCTCCTTAATTGTTACAAACAATGGAGGAAAATTTAAGAATAATGATATTGATGATCTCTACACTAAGTTACACATCAAAAATAATGCTTCTTCTATTTACTATCCTCGGGGGAATGGACAAGAAAAAACCTCAAACAAAACAATCCTAAAGATCCTACATAGAACAGTTAACAAGTCAAGAAAGGATTGGCATTTTCATATCAATCCATCTCTATGGGCTTATGGAATAAGCACAAAAATTCCTATATGGGATACAACATTTTCATTAGTCTATGGTTTTAAAGAAATCCTACCAATCAAAGTCAAGATACCTTCACTTAGGGTATCACAACATTGACTTATTATAGATGATGATTACATAATTTCCTGACTTCAAGAGCTAGAATTATTGGATGAGTGCATACAAGAAGAATTTGACCATCTAAGAGTCTATCAAAAGAGAATTTCTAAAGGCTACAACAATAAGGTTCATCGTCATGAATTTCAAATTGGTGATGTCATTCTAAGAGAGAATCTAGAAAATAAACAACATAGAGAATAGAAAGGCAAATTCAAACCTAACTGGTTGGGTCCTTTTTTCATTACTATAGAATTCATTTCTAGAGCTTATACGGTGGCTACTCCAAAAGGTGATGTTCTCAAAGATCCTCTCAATGCTCTTCACCTGAAATGATTCTACAACTAGACATTCAACATCTTGTACAACAACTTATGATCTTGAAAAAATCCTAAAAAGCACATAATGTCCTTAAAAAATGATCATCCTAGTGAAAACCTGGAAATAGGCACCTTGATGTATCCCCAAAAAATCAAAATATCAAAAAATACAAAAAAAAGTAAAAAATGAAAAAGAACAAAAAAATTAGAAAAAGAGAAAAAAGTGCCTTGGTGAAAAGCTTGAAAAATGTGCCTTGGTAGCAAAAATAAAATAATCCCAAGTGGTAAAAACTTGGCAAAAATGTGTCACTTGTTATCAACGCTCCATCTATCAATGCATGGTTGAGCTCTCGTGTTGTCATCTTATTTATTCTTTATGTCTCTTATGTGCCATCATGGGATGGAACTAGTCTTAGTGTTGTCTTTGGTTCTCATCTGCCACCTGAAGGCAATCGTACACTACCTATTTGAGCTATTAGTGCTTTATCACTTGGTTGATCTTTTGAGCTTAACCTACGCCAGTATACTAGTCCTTCTTGATGGAAATTTTTCACTGACACACTAATACAATGTTTCTCAACACCTCAATCTTACAGTGTTTCTTAACACTACCAATCTAGACATCACTGTGTTTTTTAACACATATCGAATCTTGCACTTTCTACACACATGAACTTTGACACAAGCACAAAGGTGTTTTGTAACACCCATCACACATAATGAGCCTTAGAAAATTGAAATGACTGAGATATGCTAAAATATTTTCACGTGTTGTCTATTATCATTAATTTTCTCTTGTTATTTCTTCTAAGGTTTCTTAATGATGTCTACTCGGCTAGAGATTCACAATTGGGGGCATAACATGTTTTCTTTGAGTTCTGCTTGTGGTGTGGTTTTAATGATCCTAAGTGGTCTAATAAACTGTGTATGTGGTAAGAGCCTCCATCATGATTGGAATGTTGCACATAACTTAACCCTTTTTATTTGGACACTTAAGTGAGGTTGGAATTATCTCATTGTCTATTGCTTGTGTGTAGCATGTAAGGTAATACTCATGGTCATCTTGGAAATCTATGTCTGGGTACAAGTCTAATCATACAACATCAAATTGGAAATCATGTTCAGGTCATCTTAACATTCATGTCTTGATGCTTACATATGTTACCTACATTCTATTTGATAAGGTTTTATTCATTTCTCCATGGTTGCTCTCATACATGTAAAGGTTGTACTAACCCACGATGTCCCAAATGCTCAAATGATGATAAATGAACAACTACGAGATTAGTGAATTGACGTGTATCTTAGGCTAGATTTCATTCTAGGGCTGCATTTTAGTGGTCCCTTTCTAGTTCCCTTGAGCTATCCTTCCTTTCTCTTCACTGAATCTTTCAACCACAACACCTTTTGTTGACTTTGGCTCATATCTGTACAAACTAAGGTTAGTATCATCATAAAAGGGGTCTAGAGTGATAAGTTTTCATTATCACATTTATGACTAAGTATGGAGAAGAGAAACAAGTGATACATTAGAATGGACATGATATCAAAGCAAGAAAGCAAAAGTATTCTCTACATCTATGCTATGCAGTATCAGTGGTAAAAACATGAAGTAAAGTTATGTGGATCAACATCATAAAAATGACATGAGATATATTCATCAAGGACATTTATAAGGAATAATAAATTGTAGCATACATGAGTATAAAAAAAGATAAACACCATAATGAAGCACATAAACATCAAAAGACAACCAATATAAACCAAAATATCCTACAATATATATATATCTAAAAAATAATGATGTCTCAAGTACAAAAATGATGCATCCTCGATGCAGATATCGCAAGTCAATACATCAAAAATATATGAGAAAGGGATAAGACAAGAATGGGAAATCAGGACTAACTCCCTCCATCTGCCTGATCTTGAGGTGGAGGAGGTGGAGCATCTTCTTTATTCAGTACAGGGATAGCTCCCTTAGACTGGGTAGAAAACTAAGAGTATGAAAGCACCCTAGCTACAACTGGCACTATATATAAAGTATAATAATAGGTTTCTTATGAGGCTGGATATGTGGCCATCTACTATGCACTCTAGAGCTCTCAAATATGACAATCTTTATCTTTCTCCACCATTTTTAATTTCACCTCTTCCACTTATCTCTGTGTCCTAGACTCTGAGAGGTCTTCCCTAAGCTATGATACCTCCTCTATAGTGATACCGTGTTCCCCCTCTACTCTAGGTTCCTTAGTAGGTGGTACTTGTGCTTCCTCCTCATACCTAGACCATGTATCCTCCCCCACCAACCTCCCCTTCCTGTCTCTCATGAGAAGGTGTCCCCTACCCACCTTCCTCCTCACTAGCCTCTCCTCCTCCTCCTCCATATCCTCCTCCACTTCTATCACTATCCCTATTACCCTCAAATATCCCCTCTCTCCTTGAGGTCTTTGATGACCTAGTACTTATGCACAACTAGTACTGGCCCTTGCAAACACTCGTGCCCTACCACACTATCTTGTCACAATGCCCCTCCCTTGTGGCTCATCAATGGGATCCTTGTCATCTATTTAGGGAACTCTCTTAGCTGGATCTATAAAGCATGGGAATAGGTGATCAATCTAATATTGCATGTATGTCACTGTCATCCCTACATCTATTATAGCGAACAAGTAGTCCCAATCCACCCCAACCAAGTCTCGTAGCTTCTACACTATAACAACATATATTGGTCACAGTCCCCAATTGACATCCTCATCGGCATACCCTGCATAAGAAGCAAACTCTATGGGTGTATCCTGACACTGCACAAACTGGCACCATACTCGATTGATACAAAATTGTTCCACTATGGGATAACTCCTACAACACAAGTGATGCATGTCATAACTCAACTTACAAGGATATATCAAGATAAAAGGACAATATTGACAATGCCTTAGAAGTCAAAAGATCTTACAAGACAATCATGGCTTGCTACTAAACATAAAATTATACCCTTGGGTAGAGCCTTTCCACCTCTCACAACCAATATATGGTTGCTATATAACTACAGTCATTTCATCCAACTGACTATGCCAAAACACAGTCTTTCCAAAATTGGGCTGATGAATGTAATTAGTATAATGGAAAATATATGGAATGCCTCCTCCTTGAGCCACCTAAGTCAATGGATGAGAAACAAGAATGTGCTCCCATGCCCAGATCTATTTTATAATCACACATACTTCCATGTTCCTACCTTATTGATAAATGATCTTGTGAAGCTCCTTGTACATGTGGTAGAGCGGGTAGGCTCCCCAACTAAATCTCTGAGGGCTAGTCAACATCTCATATAAAATGTGGCCCCATCCACACTAGAATCCCCATTAGCTCCAATCAAGTACCACCACACAACTAATCAATCCTACTAGAATACATGGCAAAGGATACTCCTGCCCATACTGTTAGATCATATTATCCCAAGTAATATGGTGATCCATAATGGTGTCATTTGTGAAGATCCTCCTCAATGCTGAAATTCCCTCCATGGGATCCTGGTCATAGTAAACTTAATCTCTAGCTATCGGTAGGCAAAGGATCTGATAGACATCCTCTCATACTACTGTAATCTCACAAGTTGACAAATGAAACATGTTATGCTCAAAATGAAAGCACTCTGCCAACATTGTCAGTAACCTGTGGTTCACATGGATATCAAGTAATGTCGGGAGCTTCCCCAACTCACATTGATCAAGAATTGATAAGTCCTCAAGGAAAATGTACCATGCTAATCTCAGTGCCTATGGATAAGCATAATAAAATATTGGATCAAGTAATCATAGTTGCAACAAGGAACACAAGGATAAGCATTAGTAATCAGTATCAATCGAACATCAAACTAGCAGAAATCATGGAATCAACATTTATACAAGGCTACAAAGATACAATGAAAGACATAAAATCTTCTCTAAAGGACAAAATTAATTTTGGCTCATATGATGAAACAACTGGCTCCTAATTATTGTACGATGAAACTCAAAGAAGGGTACAATACAATTCCTCAATATGATGAAGTTCCCCGTATCATATGATACAAGTGTACCTATTGTACAATAAAACTCCTAACTACAAATGATACACATATTTCAACTAGTTTATCGTATGAAAAACCTCAAAGAGGTGTGTGATAAACTTGTTTTATTGTATGATGAACCATGGAGAAAACCTATAATGTAGCTAAAAACACCAAAAAATGACTAAAAATTACTAAATCACAAAGAGGAATTGAATACTTATTGGTACACCATATGCCTGAGGTCGGTTGTGGTGTCTCTACAACTTGAATTAGTGATTTTAGATAGGAATCAACATTTTATCTCTCTGGAAGTATCTGACCTCTCAAAAGTCAACTATAGCAAATGATTTGAAAATGACCTCTCCGAGCCCCTTTTAAAGATTTTGACCTAATTTTCAAAGTTCTCATAATCTTGTGAAAATTGCACTTCTAGCTAATTTCAACGTCCTAAATCCATTTTTAGGATCAAAATAAAAATTTGAGATCATTTACTTACTCAAATTGAAAATTCAACCCTTCTTGGTCAAACATAGTTGACCATTGATGCTATCACTTCCCACTCACTTCTTTCATTTCTCACACCTTCGAGGTCAATCTTATGAAAATATATCAAATCCAAGTGATTTCATACTAGTCAACCTTGGTCAAAATTCAATCAAATATGGTCAAATGACCTCAAAATATCTCTGAACAAGCTCCAATATTTTCTAAATCTATTGGCAACCTAATCTTATCGGTCCTAATATCAATTAGTGTTCTTTCAATCAATCAAATCAGGCTTTAACCTCTCTTCCTCATTTTGATTTTTATCCTGAGGGGGCATGACAATATAGCAAATCTTCATCTACAAATTGATCCTAATCAGTAAATAAATTCAAGCTTCATGGGTCAGGTTATCTCATATTCATCAAGAACCATATCAAGTTAAGATTCTCTACATCTCTCTAAAAGAGTGATCTGATCGCTTCATATCAGGTCACTCTAATAGACATCTATTTGATCTCTTGGGGAATATTAGGTTCATCAAGACCCATGTCAATCTGACATTATTCCAAGGATATAATATGTTCATCAGGGCTCATATCAATCTAGTATTGTCTCTCAATCAGGTGATTAGCTTCCTCAAAATCCTTGTCAAAGTAGTTATCTCAAGATCTTTAGATGGATATTCAATCTCATCGCTTCATATCAAGCTGGATACTCTAGTCTCTCTCATCAGTCTTTTCTCAATCAAGTCAAGAGTTGATATCTTATCAATCTTCAATCAAGTTCAAATTCGGTTCTTCTTGTCAGAAATGGTTTCATCACTTCACATCAGGTTGTTCTATGATCTAGTTGCTACCTATTCTTTGATCAACACAGTGCTCGCACATTTATTCAAAGAGGGGCAAATGTAATCACCTAAAAAATTTGTAGTAGAACCTAAGCCCCTAATTTTGATTAAATTGCCTCAAAAAAATTCTAAATCTCAAAGACATAATTATGTAACTAACCTTGAATAATCCCCCTTGCATAATTAAATCAAACTATTTCTAAACTTGAAAAATCATTTAATTGTCAAAACTTACCTTTAATATAAAGTCCTGGAACTTTTATTAAAAAGAGAACTTTGTGCAAACTTAATCTTGATTAATTGACAATTAAAAGGAGATTTTCTATTTTGTCTTATTCTCCCATCAAGATTGGCCAATCAAAATTCTTGACTCCTTTCACATGGATTGACATTCCTCACCACTCATCTCTACCTAATATCTTTTGCCTCTTAATCTCCACCCTCCATTCTTGAGGCAATTCCTTTAAAGGGAGGTTCTTCCTTGGATCAAGGGTTCCATCTTGATCATTATTGAAGTCTACTACTTTTTCATTCTTGCATTCTAGAGTTACTATGCTATTTTGAATTCTTAGTTATTATTTTTCTCATAGGTCTCTTGTATTGTTAGCTTAGTTCATTTTATAGAGTAATCTTGCATTGTTAATCTAGCTTGCTTTCATAGTAGCATCATTTTTGTTAGAATAATCTTTCATTATAGTTTTCATTGCATTTGAATTTTCCATTTTGGGGTAGTCAAGTCACTAATCCTTCATACCAAACTGATAAGCATTATAAAAAGATTAAACTCGCTTCAACTAGGAAGCAATAAGCCTCTTTTCAGGGTTAGTTGGTTCATTTGATATGGACTTCTATAGCTAAATTATTGAGTTAATGGTTTATTGAGTGTTGGTTGCATTCCAATTGAGTACCAATATTAAACCACACATCAGAGATATCCCTAAGTCTCTCATAAGAATCACTACAACTGAAACTTGCTACAACACCTTGATCATCATACTTAGCAACATACTAGAAATACTAGGTCAATACTTGACATCAATGAAAACTCAATAAATGATCATCATGCAATCAAATCTATATCATGACAAATCCAGAAATCACTTACCATCATTGCATAATTTATGCCAACATGTTAAACATACCATGCAAGTTCAATTTTGGAGGTACACATAATTCATAATAATGAATCATCTTGATTCATTAATGTTACAGGTAATATGTATGTCTCAAACCAGATCATATTGATACGGATGACACATTCATCTTTTCATAGTTAACATGTTTCCAAAATTAGAAAGGTGATCTTGAGCAATGCAAAGTTACAAAATGTAGTAGATAGTCCAGTACAATGAAGGTGAACTATGTTTCTAGTGATATTATTGTAGGGGATCAACAAGGGGCTATCAAAAAGTGACTTATACATTGCTACATGATAATAAATGTAGTGCAGGTTTCTATCAAAATAGTGCTAGGAATAGATCAAACTCAAGGTCAATTCATGAGACAAGATAGAATAATGATGTATGAGAAGAACATGGTAAAGTAATGAAAAGGTATAGTAATAAGGATAAAACATTTCTTTTATAGTGTGCAAACATAAATATAGCATATTAATAAAAATAGTGGTAACTTTAAACATTAAGGATAAAGGCACAAGTACAATTACAGGTATGTAAAGTAGAGACAATGATATAAATCTGAAAGACAATGTCTCCAATCTATTTTACACAATAATTTCAAGAAAAAATAAATGATAAAATCCAGTTATGTATGAGAATACTATCAAGATCAAGGTGAACCAGTGGAACAGATCAATCCAAGTGATAATATCAATATCACGTAACAAGTATTAATACTACTATATAAAAGTGTGCTACTTCTAGAACAAGAAGAGGGTCAAGGCGATTAAAAAAATGATTACATGTGTATCATCTTAAAATGGAAGCACTTCCATGTTAAGAGCATTTATCCCTCTGAGTAAGTGGTTTGGGGTCATGTTAAGTGCCTTGATTAGGTCTTTGCATGTATTTGGCTTTCTCCCCACTTTCCACTTCTTCTCCGCACTTGATTTCTTCATTCTAGGTGAAATTAGGGTTAAGGTCTTAAGGACTTTCTTGATTTTCCCTCTTCTATGGCTCTACTTTCTAGGTAGGATTTAGAAATGAGACCTCCTAGTCCTTCATCATATCATTCCAAGGATTTTCTATCTATTCCTGACACTGGGTCCTGTTCAGACAGCAATTTCTAAGTTTCTGGCACCCCTGGAACCCCTGTTCCAGAATCTAGCTAAGTTAGGGTTTGAGGTCAAAGTTGACCTTGACCCTGACTAGATCAGGGTCGACCTCAACCTTGACCTCTTCCCGCCAAGATTTTAAATTTTCTTGTCGGAAGTTTAGCTTTCGGGAAAGTTATTTCTCCGCTTCTAGGTCGACTGTTTCGGGCTCTGAAATGGTAAATCCTTTAATTTTATTTAATCAAGGTATATTTTCTAAAGGTGATGACATAATTGGGATTTAATTCTCCAAGGTGGCCCATCTAGAGGCGTGTGCCCTAGATCACTATAAAAGGAGGCCTTCCTCTCTCATTTTCACATCAAGTTTTTCATATCACTCCAACATCAAGCTTTCATATCTCAAGTGCAAGCATTCAAGAAAGTCTTCAAGCATTCAAGTGTTCAAGCATTCATCCATCAAGGAGTTCCATTGTTAGCTATTGAAGGATTCAATCTCTTTGGAGCCCCCTTGAAGATTCATCCTTCTCCATTCATTCAAACCTTCTCACACGCAAAGATCAAATCAAGATTGGTGTTGAAGATCAAAATACCATTGATTGGAGACATCCTACATTCGTTGAAGCATTCTTACTTATGGATTTGAGGATTCGAATCCTCTACAAGGACATCAACAAGGTGATTTGTTTCAATTACTTTGTTTATGCACAATATATTTCAATTCAATTTCAAGGTTAATTCCTAAATTGGGGTTTGACCAAGCAAACCCCCCATACAACCAAAAATCCCCATTTTCTTGTAGGTACAGGTGCAAAATTTTGGATCTAAGAGAAAATTCGGATACTCTTTTCAAGAATCTTTCAAGATCTGTGAATAGAATCAGAATCAGACTTCAAATAAATAATGTGGTCTTTGACCTTTTAAAAGGTCAAAGTCGACCTGTGTGAATTTGGAGAAAAGATTTTTGGGTTTTGTCTGCCTCAACATTTCCAGTCCAAAACAGGTGACGAAATCTTCAGAAAGTTCATACAGAAGCCAGAATTTAGCATTTTCCAAATCTTCCCTAATTCAAGGTTAGTATTTGCACTTCAATTATTTCAATTTCAAGTATAACACATTTTCTATTTAGGGGAAACATCAGATTTGTTCTTCCTTTCATATTTACCATAAATTGATTCGATTGTGTATTAACCTCTAGGTTGATCAAATCGGATCTCCTTGTGGGGAATTTGGGTTTGAGAATAGATCTCATATTTCCCCCCTAAAACATATGAATGATGTTGAATACATTTTAACCTTATTCAACATGATACAAAGAAAGGATAAAATTATAATGATATAATACACAGAGTAGAAATTGTGTTGTACGATAGCTACATGATCATCATTGATACTATAAAATAATAGATTTCATAACATACAATGATGTTGAAACAACAACTAATGTAAGAAATAAATGCCTCAAGTGAAAATCAATTGTTATGCAATAATGTATCGATTACCAGGTAGAGATATCATGGAAGCATTGTTGATTTAAAGTAGAGGTATCATTAGTTTCATGAGTGATTATAACATATGAGGTTAGATTCAGGTACCAATTTTTCAAGGGTATAGCAATGATACCATGACTGGTAATACATTCAAAGCAATAATGTGTTAGGTTTCTACAATAAATAAGATCAAAATACAGCATTGATGTGTAATTAAAATGGATTAGATTTTATGGTATTGTCATAGAATAATGTTTAAATCTAAACATAGAGAAAAAATTGATTTCATAGAGAGAACAATAGAGCTTCAAAAGGGGAGACATATAGCAAGAAACTCTTGAGCTTGAGTGTCAAAAAATAATAGAGAGGTCCAAAGGGGTATTGTCATTCATAGAAGATATTATATACACTATTGTTATTATGAAATTGTGCCAAAAAGTTATGGAGTTTCAAACATTTAAGACTCATAAGAGCTATAGTATTGTCAAAAGTGAAACCCTTACAATGTTTTCTTTAACAAAGAGCTTTGATTTTAAAAATAAAAACCTTAGGTTCCATGAAAACCCTCAAGATAAGAAATATACAAGGTTGTCAAATGTTTCTTTTATATTCTTTGTGCAAATGTTTTAGTTCTAGTAAGTGGAGAGTTTCATTTCATGTAATACAAAGAACCCATGAATGAGAAAGGTTATAAACAAAAAAGGATTATATATGTCACTACCATTAAAATCCTCGTTGAAAAATAAAGGAGGTTATACAACTAGGAAAGGCTACAACCATGCAAATGAGTATAGGAAAAAACATGGTGTTTGGTTTTAAGAATGAAACTCTTGAGCTTGTCATAAATAAATAGAATAAGTACCAAATATTTTACGTATTTTTTAAATGAGTCGAATACCAACAAGAGATCAATTGGAGTGTTGAAAATTCAACATGAGAAGTCAAGTTGAACAGTCAAGAGTCTAATGTATATTTTCATATAGGGCCACAACCAAGGAATATGTAGCTTTTAAATGAAGAATGAAAACCCTTGAAAATAAAGTATTCATTTATTTTTTAACATTAAAACCCTCATAGAATAGAATACACAAAGATATACAACTAGAGAACAATATTTTAAGCCATAGAATGGAAGAGCATGCCAACAAATGGATGAGATATGTGAAAGAAATATCATAGAGCATCAATGTGAACTATCCAAACCCTTTCTTGGTGTCGGTGTTTTAGGGTTCACACCCTAAATGACACTGACCATAGAAGGGTTTTGAATTATCATTTTTTTGTATAATTTTTTTGCAATTAATACCCACAAGTTTGAAAAGAATAAAGAAATTTATGCCTTATGTAAAAAATATATATATATATACTTTATATTATTATTTATGAAGTGGGTTACTTTTTTTAAAGGGGTAAAAATTTATTTGAATTGAATACACAAAAGATACAACAAGAAATATATAGTAGCTGACCCAAAAGGCACCATAATTACCCTATCATATCCTCCACAACAATCTTATCAAGAGTTTGAGCACAATCCTAAGGAAAATCAACACTACTTCCAACATTCCAACCAATCATCTTTTCAGAAGCCCACTCAGCTAGAAAATATGTTTCTTTATTCCACTCCCTAATTTTATATAAAAAAAATACGGATTCCAAAGATTCCATCAAACTCAAATTTTCTTCCAACTACAACCAAAGTGCTAGTCAGCATCCTTCAATTTTTGTTTATTCAACATGTCCATAACCACCTAAGAATCACACTCACAAATAACCTTGCATCAAAAAAGTGTGGAAACATGTTTTAGAGCATAGAGAACAACCAAAGCTTCCATCAAATTATTAGTGTAATCACCCTTGTAAATAAAAAACTAAGATCACATTTCCAAGGCTATCTTTTCCAATACCTGCAATTCCTGCATGCCCTAGATTTATCTGAGAAGCTCCATTAGTATTAATCTTAAGAAATCCATGTGGGAGGACGCCACTTTCCAATTCTTTGAACCTTCTTATTGGCATGAAGATGGCTAACATTTTGACTACTCAAAAAAGGAACACTATGAAAAGTCCCAAAATGTTCAAATTCCAAATAACAACACTATCGCTTGGATGTACATCTATTGAGTGATCACACTTTGCCTCTAAAGTTTACTATAGCATAATAATAACTCTTTTCCATACCCATTGAGCCAACATCCTCTTATCTTGGAATATCTTATGATTTCTTTCTAACCTTAATTTCTTGATAATAAAAGAGGGACAAATATACCAAGCAATCTGTAGCAAAGAGGTTTTATTTGGGGACCTACTGAGACTATTACAAAACTCCATTAGGGTTCTAGCATGAATACAAGTATGTTTCCAAGAACCCCACTAATAATTCCAAATTTTCCTAGAAAAGTCACATTGGAAAAAGAGATGAGAAGTTCTCTCTTCACTATTGTTACACAAAAAAATCTAGAGGGTCCATGAAATCTCCTTTTTTGAAGATTATCCCAGGTTAGATATATTTTTGGATGACCAACAAGAGGAAG